>JAMXBD010001515.1:0-354682 GCA_024138025.1 Combretum micranthum
AAAATTTCTTTTAAGAGTTGATTGCAAATCAACCAAAAATGTTTTGCAAAATGATGTTAAGAATCTAACTTCAAAACAGATTTTTGCTAGATGGCAATCAATTTTATCCTGTTTTGATTTTGATATTGAGCACATCAAAGTCTCATCAAATGCTCTTCCTGATTTCCTTACTCATGAATTCTTACAGGGAGATGCCTCCCAAGAAGGAGAAAGGAAAACAGAAAGAAACCCCAAGAAAGGGACTAACCAATGTCAGGTCATGGCTTCAAGCCACAGACCCCAAAAAACAAAATGTTTCAAATCCTTCCCTGAGGATTAATGAAAAATCTTCCCAAATGACCAGCCAGTCATTTAATGCATCTGGTTCCCAACCAGATATTTCAAATGTGATTACCCAGGATCTGATCAATGCAATTGCAATGGCATTGAACAAATCCAACAACATAATGGCCCCTAAGGCACACCAAACACCATCACCATCAATGGCCTTAGTGGTAAAAGGTGATATACGGAAAGAAATTCCAATGATAGAGGAAGTGGAACCTCTAACCAAGAAAAAATCACACATACAGGAAGAAATTCCAAGTATAGAGGATGTGAAACCTCTAATAAAAAAAAAGTCACACCAAAATGTTTCAATGATTTAGGTGACTTCTTCCTCCAGCAAAGGAACTGTCTCTTAGAAAAATGTTCAAAAATCACAATTTTTCATTAAGGAAATTTTCAAAAATATCATCATGGCGGAAAAGGATGTTTTTGAAAATGATCCGATTACATTTGCCAGAAAAATATTTTATAACAAATTCAATTATGTTCCGTATGATTTTTACAAAACTATGGAATTTTATGAGAAAATCTTAACTGAAACTAAATCAGGTTCTTTTAAGCATTTTCAATAAAATGGAGTAGTTCTCTACTCAACCGCCTGAATTCATAAAGTCTTCAACTTTAGTGAATGGACAAAGAAATATGGCCAACCTTATGAGCCAATTAAATTTTCAGTCTTAGTGACCAGTGCTCAACCCAACCACTGCATGCAATATAATTATTATGATTATAAACAAACATGGTGGAACATCTTCTTTCGTTCTAATGAATCACGATCTTATACATGGCTTATTTTCTTTGAAAAATGTTCATCTCAAAACCTCCCCTACTGGTTTGCACACTGGTGGGAAGAATTTGGAGCCATTAATGAAATCGTTCATCCAAATGCACAAAAAGGATTCAATGCCTTTCTAAAAAATTACGTTCCAAAACCTTATAAAACACCTTTCAAAAAGGAAATGCTTTATTTTCTACACATCAGTGTTTCTTGGGTAATGACCTGGTTCTATGAATTTAGGCCAGTAAATTCAATGCCTAGAAGATACAAGGTCAAATGGTGGGATTGTTTCAGAATTTAGGACAAAGTTAAAGAGACCGCTATAACCAAATGGATTAATAGCCATTCTACAAATGTCTGAGCAATGGTTTCACAAACTCCCTTTTTCCATGATAAAAGGTTCTTAAGGTCCACAATATCACAAGCCAAGACACAAGAGCAAATGAAGAAGCTCCTGGAAATGGCCTTGGCAAGCATCAATGAATCAAGCGCTGGGTCTGCAACTAAATAGTTCAAGCCATAGTGGAAATACTAATGAAGATGACTGTTATGGGATTGACATAACATCACCATAGGATAGTCATCACTAGAAGAGTATATGAAATGTGTATCTCTTCTAAATCAATGTAAAACAGTAGAGTATATGACATGTATATACCTACTAAAAATCAGATGTACAAAACACATACATCGACAATGTACTACTAGAATTACTAGAGACTTCACCTGGGTAAAACCCATCGAAAGGTGACATAATAAGTTCTTAGGATTCCCTGACCTTTACTGTTCATCACAGTAGTTTATCTGCCACAATAGTATTGTTCTCAGTACAACTCGTGACTTCTCATTGTTCACTACAGTGGAATGTCGGCCATAATGGTACTGTTCACTACAATACAACCCGTGATCTCTCTTCTATATAAGAAGATCACTCCCATAATGCACAACACACAAAAACAAACACAAATCTCTCACCTCTGAATTCAAACACTCTCCTCGCCCAAATTACCCAAGTATTAATAATATGTTAATTGAGATGATAGTGTTTAGATATTAGATGTTTGGATAATTATATTAAAATATCTAATAGAAGAAGATACTGTCATTAATCAAATGTTAATTTTGGATGTCTGAATGAAATTGGCACAAGATGTGTGATTTGGATAATTATATTAAAATATCTAATAGAAGAAGATACTGTCATTAATCAAATGTTAATTTTGGATGTCTGAATGAAATTGGCACAAGATGTGTGATTTGACAGTTGCACAATATAGAGATGGGGTTAGAGCATTTTTACAAGTTACTACAAACCATCGAAGGGCAAATAGATTGATAAGATGCCCTTGTAGAAACTGTCTCAACAACTTACAGAAATTTATTCAGATTATTGAGTATCACCTCTTGACGAGGAGAATGGCTTGGACCTACTCAAGGTGGAATTATCAAGGTAAAGAGTCCAATGATTTAGTAGACAATAAAGATGAGGTCAATGATGATGTTGTCAGAGGTAAAGGGAGTATTCCATCTAGGTACACAGACTTCGAAGATAAAGTAGATTAAAAACTTTTAGAAGACCTTATCGCTAATATGAGTGATCCTAAAGGGGATGACATCGATAGCAGGGATGAAAGTAGTGCAATTGACGGGGAGTGGTGAATAAGAATGTTGGAAAATGCAAAGAGTCTGGTATATCTAGGTTGTACAAAACTCTCTATGATACTTCAAATGATGAATATAATGGTTGATGGCAAACAATCAATGAAGTCATTCAAAAATGGCTTGCTTTAATAAAAAACTTGTTACCAAACGGCAATTTTTACCATCATCATACTATGAAGTGCGCCAGATGCTGAAGTAGGGTATGGACGCAAACACAATCCATGCGTACAAAAATGATTGTGTATTATTCTATAAAGAATTCCATAATCTCGATAGCTGCCTAGTATGTGGTAAAGGAAAATGGAAACTTCATTCTAAGGAGCAAAAGACAATATCAATTAAGGTTTTGCATTATTTTCCACTAATTCTAAGTTTACAATGGCTGTTCATGTGCCAAAAGACAGCTCTGGAAATGAGATGGTACAAAGAAAATTATATATCCGATGAGGGAATACTGAGGCATCTCGTGGAAGGGATTCAATGGAAAATACCTTCAGTTTTTTTCGAATCCTCAGAGTGTGTGACTACGACTTACCACCAATCAATTAAATCTCTATGTAAACATGAGTATAACATACAGTGTGTGTCGGTTATTATGTTTATATACAATGTTCCACCATAGAGATGCATGAAGGAGTCAATCTGATGATGTCCTTTTTAATATAGGGGCCAAGATCTCCAAGTAAAAACATTGATGTGTACTTACAACCCTTTGTGGAAGAGTTAGAAGAACTATGGGCAAGTGGTATGAAAACATTGGATGTGATGGAAGGCTGAACATTCCGAATATATGTTGCATTGTTATGGACTATCAATGATTTCCCCGTATAAGGTGACATTTCATATCGGACAACCAAGGATTACAAGGCATGTCCTATATATAACGTCGACTACATAAGTAAGCATGCCAACAGGAAGTTCCATTTTATGGTCTATAGACGGTTGTTACCACCAAGGCATAAATAATGCTATAACAGTGCAAGTTTTGATGGCACCATGGAAACGAGACCCCGACTAAGAGATTTCACTAGTGATGACATTATGGATCAACTGAGTTGATATAAGCATGCCATATTAGGGAAGGTGCAAGAGCGGCTTACTCATCGAAGGAATGAAGACGATACAAACTAGTATAAGAAAAGTGTGCTTTTTAGATTGCCATATTGGAAGAAATTGTATATATGACATAACCTTGATATGATGCACATCGAAAATAATACATGTAACAACCTGGTTGGGACTATTTTCAATTTGAAGGGCAAGTTAAAACACACAGATAAGGCAAGGCTCATCCTCGAGGAAATGGGTATTCTCCTATAGCTACATCTACAGGCACGTGGCGATCATACTTTCGAGCCACCAGTTGCATATACACTATCGGCTTGGAAAATGAGAGACATTTGCAATTTAATTAGAGATGTGAAGATGCTAGATGGATATGCTTCCAACATATCATCCTACCTTAGTGCTAATGAAGTAAGTTTGAGGAGTCTAAAGAGCCACGATCATCATGTCCTACTGCAATAGATCATCTCGGTAGTCATTCGTAGATTTCTCGATAATCAAATTTATGAAGTGGTTGCTGATGTTTTCCTTTTTTTCAAGGTATTAACAGCCGAAGAACTTCATGTGAATTTACTAGTCGTTAGAGAAAACCATAATCCTAACACTTTACAAACTAGAGATGATATTTCATCTTGTTTTTTTTTTTTTTTAACATCATGGTTCACTTAGCTATACCTCTTCTTAGGGAAGCACGCATATGTAGCCCTATCTTGTATCATTGGATGTATCTGGTTGAAAGATATATGGGAGTTCTTAGAGAAGATTTGAGTAACATGGTAAGACTAGAAGGTTCCATTACCAAGTCATATGTTGTGAGAGAGAGCATTTAATTTTGCTCACTATATTTCGATAACATATATTTAAGAATAAACAGGCCCCATCGATAGTTGGATGAACCACTAGAGGAAGGTTTATCCTTGTCATTTTGAATAATTGCACAACCCGTATGTCTAAGAGGCTTATGCACCATTTTGAGTTCTAATGTCAAAATCAACAAAATGAATTAGACCGTGTTAAATAATTACAAGAAGGTACAACCGTACATAAGGTAAGTGGTGTCATCTTCATTCATTTATGATATGAATACTCCATCATTTCACTATTTCTTAATATACACTGTTAATCCATTTATTTTTAGGGAGTTCGAGCAAGAATTTAATGTACGAGGAGCACGCAACGTGGGTGTAATAGCGTACAAACATTTTGCTAAGTGGTTTAGAAATAAGGTTGTAACTCACCCACATCGTTTGAAACAATTTTTAAGTACACTAAAAATTAACTTCTCGCTCGCATCTTTTGCAGATTATGGAAGGTAGGTTTATCCATAAGCAACAGGTGTCAAAAGGTCTCATAGCCTTGGCATGGGGCCTAAATGTTCACTGTTATAGCTACAAACCTTACGCTATAAATAGCTGTAATACAATATTGAATATAAGGAGGTGAGCTTTGGATCACAAAATAGTAGTATATGCGTAATTTGTGCAGATAATGGATAAGGGATAACCTTTTATGGCATTCTCACTTAATTTATTCAATTAAATTACGTAAGGTCCAAACAAGTATTTTTGTTCAAGTGTAGGTGCTTTGACAAGAGCTAGGACAAATTGGAAAGTATCGATGGAGACTTCATCTCAATCAACATAGCAAAGACATGGTATGACAATGAATGGTACATTCTTGCAGAACATGTGCAATAAGTATTTTACCTAAACGACCCGAGCAAGCAATTTAGTGACTGGAGGATTGTTTAGAAAGTTCATCACCATCATATTTTCACTCGTGGTCTCTTCCACTATGAATTCACAAAAGATGGTGAACCAGAGGAGCCACCTTCTACCGAGGAGATTGCAATGGATGGTTAAAAGGCCTTGGATAATTCCAATTGAACGCATACTTATTGACTTAGGAAACCTAGCATACCTACCCTAGTCAAGTGAGGGCTGTAATGGGGTAAGCTATAATAAATCTGACAAATAGTTTGTATGCTTGTTTTCTTTTTCTTTATTACATTAATTTGTTTGTAGTGACTTGGATGTAATGTATCACTAACAATTACTATTTTTAAATATGTAGGATACATCACCCAGAATTCTACGATCAGATTATAAAGGATGCTAAAACGTATCCCGAGCAGTCTACTGGTGAGGTTTTCATCTTGAATGGTTAATTTTGTCTTCCATATCCGTAATGGAAGGATGCACTGATATTCTTACTTGATTCTACAAGAGGTTCGTTTACTGCACTACTCACCGATCCACAAGACAGAGATACCGATAACCAATCTAGCCAGCTTACTCAGTAGGGGTAAGTGAACAAGTTGGGGATAGGGGAAGATGTCACCTATGACCTTCCCGATGATCTACCTGCTTAGGTGCACCTTAAGGACCTAGAGGCTGCTGCTGTCGAGTAGGAGGACACCGTGGCGGCTACTAAGTTGGAGGAGGCCAATATCATGGTGAGCGAAAGGCATCAGGGCATTATAGGGGGCCTCAAGCAAGGAAGAGTACAAGAGAACTGCCCAAAGACCGACCGTTAGTATGTTGGAGGGATTTATGGGCCTCATTTTTCCAGTCCTTAGATGGTTAGATTAGAGTTCTTACTCCATCGTAGAGCATTAACTAAGTTATTCATCCCAGGATCAAGAGGTAAGGCATAGTCAGCATTTCCGAAAGCCTAACACCATGGCATTAATTATAGTAAGTTTATTTTGTGTTAAAAACATATATGTAACAATTACATTAGCTTTGACCATTCACTAACACATACAATTGATCTTTAACGTGTAGCAAAATTTTTTACTACCAAAGAACGAATGCATAAGTGGTAGATCATGTTAAACTTTCAAACGAGTAAACCATATAGCTAGCTCCGCTACAGGTTGAAGCCATACATCTGAGCTTAAGGTAGAGGCAAAGCAACTGCTAACAAGCCACAACCGGGGTAACAAGCACTGACGAAGGAGTGAAGGGGGTTCGTCCACTTCATAAAGAGTAGTCAGATTCCCAGGAATGAATGTTTTTAAAATGTATGTGGAACGAGCCTACATGTGATAGTTCACGTAACCAGTTATCTGTTACCCTTTTTTTATGTTCTCACTAATGTAGCACAATCCATGGTGAATGCAAGAAATATGAAGAAGCAAAAATCGATGCATACAGATGGGACAAATTCTATTCTTTACCATGCTATTATGAAGGTAAGTGGCAATTTTGATGATCTATGCCTGACCTCTTCAAATGTTTTTCTTTCGGGCAGTACCCTCTATACCATCAGCCTACATTGCTTATAGGCACTCCTGGCAGTGGCTGAGATCCTAACCATCCGAGCTTTATACTGACATCATTTACATTAGTGGCACCACATCCACAACTGTACCAGGGTTTTTACGAGATGCTGTGTTAGCCATTTGGGTTCATGCATGCACCGCATGATCCATCTCATGGGTCCTTTAGTAACTCTGCATAACACCAAGGCCAACCTCATGTATCGGGTTTTACCCCGTGGATAGGGGGACCAAGTTTTGGTCAATCTTCATCACAACTACCTGATATGAATGGGTAAAATATGAATATTTTGTGGATCTAGTGTTTTCAATTGCGATTTATGGTTTATACTATATTTTTCAATTTTTGTAAATGATAGAATAGAAAAATTAAAGATATGAACGATTAATCCTTGGATATGATGCACCAAAGATAAAATTGAAATAGTTGTTCTAATCAATTGACATTACGCAAGACGATAAGAAATAACAAGGAACAATCTTGAAAAAAGAACACTAAGTTTAAGAAGGAAGTTTGCTACAAAAAACATTACAAAGTTACCAAGGGTATACAGGAAACAAAAACTAATAAGCCTATTACTAATAACCCTTATATAGACCCACAAGTCAAACAAGGACAAATATGGAAGAATAACAAAAAAAAAAAAATTAAAATAAGAAAGTAATATTTTTAAAAATGTGTAAACAGGGTTTGAGATCCCCCCATTGATCATGGTCGTGACTCGGGCCATGATCTTCTCATATCACAATTCTTCTTCCATCTTCAAGCAAACATGGACGTGATATAGCTATTTGTAGCTAACATCACGAACATGATGATGCATGTTTTCTCTTTAAGATACTGATTTATACGCGATGACATGCTCGCGGTCTTTAATATGATCGTATTCTTGATTACGACCTAAATAACAGGTGTGATAGCAGCTGTTATCTCCTCTGATGTACAACTCTTAAGCTTAGATTCAACCATAGGCTTGATTACAGGCTTCTTCTCCATCACAGTCGTAATGGAGGGCGTAATCTCCTCTAAAGATAAATTTCCAATTCTTAAGCAAAATAATTCGTATCTCACTCCAAAGTGCATCAAATATCCTCTAAGGAAGCCCACTTCATCATCATTTGGATCATTTGTAAGATTCTTTGAACTAAGTTCATCAAGCGCTTAGTTCTAGATTAAGTTATTGGCCCAAGTGACCCATGATTCCTATCATCTTCCTAAGGCTCATGAAGATTTTCCCTTAAATTTGGATCGATTTCATTTGGAGTGTAAAGTGACAAGTCCATCACATTGCAGGTAGCCGAAGTGCCTCCAAAATTATCCATTATTTCAACCTTATAGGCCTTATCATTGATCTTCTCAATAATCTTAAATGGCCCATCAGCCTAAGGTGCTAATTTTATATCGCTACGTCTCATAAACCTATCCTTGCCAAGGTGAATCCAAACTAGGTCACCAGGTGAAAACTCAACTCTTTGCTTTCCCTTATCTCTTCTTTCTTTCAACTTAACATTCTACCTTGGCAAACAATCATATACCTTTTGATGGAGTTGTTGTATTTGATGAGTACATCCTAATCCACTTTAACTATCTTTTGTCATAAGAGCTTTAGGAAGCAAATCCAATGGAGAATTAGGATTAAATCCATAAATAACTTCAAAATGCAACTTGCCCATCACACTATGGATCGAATGATTATAAGTAAAATCCACAATAGACAAACAAAAATCCCTATCTTTCGAATTCTTTCCAATAGTGGCTCATAACAAAGAACCCAAAGTTCTATTCACAACCTCAGTTTAACAATCGGTTTGTGGATAAAAAGTGGTGCTAAACAACAACTTCGTTCCTAACCTCCTCCACAAGGTCTTCTAGAAGTAGCTCAAAACTTTCACATCTCTATAAGAAGCAATAGATTATGGAATGCCGTGAAGTTTAACTACTTCCTGCGAAAACAAACCAAAAATATCTACCGAATCATCGGTTTTATGGTATGGAGTAAAATGCGCCATCTTGCTAAACTGATCAACAACTGTCATAACAAAATCATGTCCTCTTCAAGTCTGAAGAAGTCCCAAGACAAGTCCATACTCAACTCAACCTAAGGCTTGGTAAGGATGGGCAATGACAAATATAAACCTTGCTGTTCACTTCGACTTTTAGCCTTATTACAAGTAGGACACCCCTCAATCAGTCTATGTGCATCCTTAGCCATACTAAGCCAATAAAAGTATTCCTTCAATGCATCAAGAGTATGATCATTCCTAAAATGTCCAGATAGTCCACTACCATGGGTTTCTCTAACAAGCATCTCCTACATTGATCCATGCGGAATACACAATTTTCCTTGATGAAAAGAATACCCATCAACTAGATGATAGCCATCCACCAACCTTCCTTCTCCACAAGCCACTAAAATAGGTGTAAACACTCCATCCTCAGAATATTATTCCACAATTTGGTCAAACCCCAACAACTTAGCTTGCATGGAATTTAACAATGTATGCCTCCTAGACAATGTATCAGCTACTACATTAGTATCACCCTTCTTATACTTAATAGTATATGCAAATGTCTCTAAGAATTCAATACATCTCACATGCCTCTTGGACAATTTATTTTGACCTCTCAAATATTTCAAAGATTCATCATCAAAAAATGTGACGCACTCTTTAGTTAATAGAAAGAGTTGCCATACTGTAAGAGCTCGAATCAATGAATAAATTCCTTATCATAAATGGATAGTTCAATGTATCTCCATGAAGATTCTCACTAAAATATGCAATGGGATGACTCTCTTATATAAAGAACTACACCAACTCTAACATTGGAGGCATCACATTCAAGCTCAAAAACCTTGTTAAAATCAGGTAGCACTAATAATAGGGTTGAAGTCGATTTCTTCTTAATCAACTCAAAACTTTGATTGACTGCTTGATTCCAAACGAAAGAAATTCCTTTCTTCTTTAACTCTGTCATTGGTGCCACAATTGTGCTAAAAATTTTTATGAATCTCTTGTAAAAAGAAGCTAACCCATGAAAACTACGTACCTCAAAAACATTAGTAGGAATAGAACATTCAGTGATAGCTTTGATCTTCTCATCATAAACACAAAGTCCAAATGGCATTGCCGTCCATTCATACAAACCATGCTTGATTTTAAAAGTCGTTTTCCATTCATCTCCAGCTTTCATCTTCATTTGATGATACTCACCCTTCAAGTCAATCTTGGAAAATAATTGAGCACCATGCGACTCATCTAGCATGTCATCAACATGTGGTATAGGGTATCGGTACCTCATAGTGATGCGATTAATCGCCTTGCTATCCACACACATCCTCCAACTGTCATCTTTCTTGGGTACTAATAAAGTTGACAACGAACATGGACTCATACTTTCTCGCGCAAACCCCTTCTTTAGCAATTCATCCATGTGCTTCTTCAATTCTTTAGCTTCTTCGAGGATTCATTCGATAAATTGGTCTGTTAGACGATGTAGCTCTTGGAACCAAATCAATTTGATGCTCAATACCCCTCAAAGGAGGTAATCATTTTGGAAGTTCTTCCAGAAAAATATCAACAAATTGAGTCAACAAAATTTGAACTTCATCCAGGATGGAAAGGACACGTTCAACTTCCAAAGCCTATTTCACATACAACAAATGTATTGGTTGTCCATTAGTCAATTCTTTCTTGATCTCTCCTTCTGTCATCAACAATGACTCCTTATTAAGGGGATTCAATTCTTGATGTATTTGCCTCACTGCTTGAGGATTCATAGGAAATAGCTTAATCCGTTTGCCATTATATAACACGGAGTAAGTATGTCTTTTCCATTGTGGTTCACATTCCAATCAAATAGCCATGAGTGACCCAACAAGATATGAGACACATTCATAGGCACTATATTACAAAGAACATCAGTGTATTGGTTAGGTAAAGAGATAAGAACCAATACCTACCTAATGATATGAACTGAGCCCTTATCATTGAGCCAATGCAAACGGTATGGTTGGGGATGGGGAGTTGTTCGAAATTTTAACTTCACAACAAGTGTTGCTGCCACCACATTGGTATAACTTCCATAATCAATAATGGCTACACATATAGCTCCATCACTGAGAATTTGATATGGAATATGTTCTTCCTTTGCTCTTGATCAACAACTAGTGTAATACTAAAGCTCCTCCTCACTATCCCATTCAAAGGTATAGCAGCCCCAACTAATGGTTCACCCGTCAACTCTTCACTTTACTCCTCGGAATCAGAATAACTACTCCTTTCCTCTTCTCCTTCACTTTCTACATGTCCATGACCCAAGTATTTGAAACATTTGATATCTCTTGTTTTCTTTCCAATACTACTAGAATCACTCGGTTTAGAAACCGATTTCCCTAATATCATCAATAGATTTGTTAATAACAGATTCATGCTTCTCATCATGATAATAACTAATAGTACTCTTCCTTTTTAACATCATGCCAATAAGACTTTTTACTACTTTCATATTTAGAAGAGTTACCTGAAGATTCGAGAGATTTGCGTTGTCTTTCAACCTTTTCTACCATCAACGTTGCTTCCTCCGAAGTATAATCTATTGAAGCTCAACCACATCTAAAATTTCATCTTTCAAACTTGTAGGGAATCTAGCAATTGATTGATTCGAAGTTCCCATGATTTGACTTCACACAGTAAGGACCTTAAACTCTTGAATATATTCAGCCACACTTTTACTTCCTTGTCATAAGTATGCAACCTCATCAATAATTCTTGGCTATAGTAATCCGGAATAAATCTTCGCTGCAATAACTTACGCATCTCAACCTAAGTAGTTACATCTCCCTCCCCATTCCTCCTTCTATTAGCTAATACATTCTTCCACTAAGGTGAAGCATAGCCCTTAAATTCAATTGCAGCAAGCTTAACTCGCTATACATCATCACAATCATGACAGTTAAAGAGCTTTTTAATTTGATCATCCCAATCATACTATTTATCTGCTCTACCTATATCACCAAAAGATGGTGCTTTCAGTTTTATGGTCTCAATACCACATAATCCCCTAAGCCTACGCCCATTATGGAACCATCAAAATCATCTTCATAGTCTCGAACTCTACAACCACGCACCAGGTGGCGCGCATTCCCTCTTCCCCTTCTGCAACCATCTACTACTCCACCACGAGGAATTTGAATCCTAGGGTTATCCTCTAATTCCTCAATATGCCCTCATTTTTGTGTTTCATGGGTTTAAAATAAATCAAACTTACAGTAAAATCAATCACAAGAATGAAACTTACCAAGCAAGGAATCCAATACCAAAGCCGCAACCTATAACCCGCAACCTTAACCTTTGATACTAAGATGATACAAATGGGTAAAATCCAAATAATTTGTGGATCTAGTGCTTTCGATTGCTATTTAGGGTCTATAATATATGTTTGGATTCTTGTGAATGATAGAACAAAAGATTAAAGATATGAATGATTAATCCTTAGATATGATGCACCAAAGATAAAATTGAACTAGTTGTTCTAATCGATCCAGATTACGCACGACGACAAGAACCAATAAAGAACAATCCTAAAAAAAAGAATACTCAATCTTATTTAAGAAGGAAATTTGTCACAAAGGACATTATAAAGTTGCCAAAAGTAAAAAAGCAACAAAAACTAATAACCCTATCACTAATAATCCTTATATAGACCCACAAGTCAGGCAAGGGCAAATATGGAAGAATAAAAGACAAACTAATAAATAGGAAAGTAATGTTTTTAAAAATGCATAAATAGTGTTTGAGATCCCCCTGTTGATCACGGTCATGACTCAGGCCGTGATCTCCTCAAATCACAATTCTTCTTCCATCTTTAAGTAAATAGAGGTGTGATATGACTAGCAATGGCCGACATCATAGGCATGATGATGCCCGTTATCTCCTCGAGTCACTGATTTCTATGATAATGATGTGCACTGCTCACGGCCGCTAATACAGTCGTATTCTTGTTTATGGATTGATAACAGCCGTTATCTCCTTCAATGCACAACTCCTAAGCTCATATTCTACCATAGGCTTCATTACAGGAACCTGCTCCATCACAGTTGGGATCATGGGCATGATCTCCTCTGAAGACGAATTTCCAATTCTTAAGCACAACAATTCAGATCTCACTCTAGAGTGCATCAAATATCCTCTAAGGAAGCCCACTTCATCGTCATTTAGATCATTTGTAAGGATTCTTTAAACTAAGTTCATCAAGCCTTAGCTCTAGATTAGGTTATTGGCCTAAGTGACCCATGATTCCTATCACCGCCCCTCTTTGGCTGATACCCATTCATAAGCACGACTCCACCACCAAGTTAAAGCACATCCTAATTTCCTCCTCAGTAGCCCACACAACCTTCTATTTACCATCCAACACCACCTTCGACTTCCTCAGCCACATCGTCCTATACTACATCGATTACAAGATTGGGCCATTCTCGATAGCAATAGTCTCAAAGATGCTAAGCATGCTAAGGATTTGTTTTCATTGTTTCTAATGTTCGGACTTTACATTTCTATTTTCTCCAGACTACGATGTTGTATTGTAGATCATGTGGGTTGTGAGGACCAGTTTTATACTTTTGGTTTGTATAATGATTTACCTGTTATTCCATGTTAACTTTTTTATATTTCATAAATCTAGAAGTGAACTAATACATCTCAAAACATGCAATGCTAAAGACCTAACATTAAATTGAGAATTTGGTTTTTTATATCGAAAGTAAGATTGCACATTATTATCACTAATCAATTTCAAAAATAATAAAAAAATGTATTTTAATATTAAAATATATAAAATGTGATATTTACAATTATGTACTCAATTTTTTTAAGTATTATTTTTAGTATATAATTTACATAGCATATATTAATCAATTTACATGAATAGTATTTGCATATACATAGTCTACATCATAATAATCAACTTATATTTATATTATTTACTATTACATATACTTTATTTATATCATTAATAATTTTCAACGAATTAGAATTTCAATTTTATATTAATAACGTAAACAAATTCTAGTGGGGAAGGAAACAAAATTTTTTCAAGAAATAGTAGGGCGAGAATCAAAATTTTTCACAAAATGGTTGGTGGAGGCGTGAACAATTGAATTTTGGTAAATAGAGGCAGATATCTCCTCAATATGTCTTAGAATGAGGCAAATTTCGCCTAATTAAAAGGATAGTGGGCAAAATTCATCTCACTATCCCAATCATGAGGCGAATTTCGTCTAATGTTGTCGAGGCAAATTCTGCCTTACACCAATCCTATTTATTCTTCTATGTGCCTTCACATTTGGCATTTGCAACTCATATCTCTCTCTCTCTCTCTCTCTCTTGAGGTCAATTATCCCCATCTTTATATCTCTCTCTTATCTTCTTTCAAGTTACAATCTATTGTTGTTTTTTTTTTTTCCTTTTCAATTAGTCTTGTTATGTGATGATTTTTGTGTGTAAATTTTTAGGTGTAGATCATCATATTGATTCAATGAAAAAAATTAAAGGTAATATCTTATTGTTATAGGATTTTATTTGTTTTTTCTTGATTTGTATTTGTTTCATGTTTTTATCAACTAATTGATGAATTTTATTTAATTTGCCGGGTGTTTGATGATTTCAAATGTGTAATATTTACACAAATAAAAATATGCTGATGACAACATAATAAATAATAAATTTATTATTTATAAAATTTATGTATAAAAGAATATAAAATAATAAAAAAGTCTGGTTACTTATAATTGATAATTTAAATGCCCATTCAAAATAACTTAAAATAAGAAATAACTACGTATTATAGATAGTTTATTTATTTAAAATGTAGGAATTTTTTAATTCAAGAACAATTATTTGGACATATTTATGAAGTTTGGCCCAAAAAAAAAGACATACTTGTGGGAAAAAAAATTTGAATGTCTGGAGTTTTTCCCTGTATCCTTGTCAAAGGCGAAACTCGGCTCATCCCATTATCTGACGTGGACAAAACTCGCCTCTTAACTATATCAAGGAGAAATTTTCTTAATAACGTGGATGAAACTTGCCTCTTAACTACATCGAAGAGAAAATCGCTCCTTTTCTCTACTAAGCGGCAATTTTCACCTCTCTTGGCGAAATTCAATGGCAAAATTTTGGCCTTACGAGGCGGTTTAATTCGAGTCAAATGCCTGGGTTTTTTGCTAGTGTCTCCACAAAGAGAATTTATCTGCGCAAATTACCAATTATGCTGAACTACGTCGGCCTTTAGTGGCCATTTGGAAATGGAAATTTACTTTTCGGTTAGTTTTAACTACCAAGGTAAAAGAGCAAGTCAATATCGTCAGCAATGTACCCAAAAAAAAAAAAAAATTAAATTCATAAAAAATTATTTTTATTACGTAGAGATTGAAAAGGACCTGTCCATCATCACAACCTTGCTAACACAAAAGGCCAAGAAAGGAAATTCTACACAATTATCATTCAAATTAAAGGAAGGTAAGGTCATCATCCTACCTGACCCTTTTTTTCAACTTTGATAATTAACAATCATAATTCCACTTCTTTTGTCTTAACGCAGAAAAAAAAAAGTCACCAGAAACACCTAGTGGCGTTTTCTTCAAGCCCTTTACTTTACAACTTTGAATAATATATTAATTTATATATACATATATGATATCATTATTATATTATATTCATTTATTTGTTATTTGTCCTGTCTAGTGTCTCCACGCTTATGTCTGCCTTTTTTAGAATGGAAACAAAGACCACATCACAACTACTTCACTTTCTCTATCTCTTGTGCCCTAGCACATGTCGATTACTGCTTTTTTTTTTTAATTATTTATTTTTTAATCGGCAAAGATAAGAATAAGACCAATCAAAAGCTTTTCAGGCCTTTTCAACTATTATTTTCAGTGACTCGTAATTGCATCCGTTAAAAAGTATTCATGGCACTTATTAAGGATTACAAAGGAAAAATATTTTTTAATTAAAAAATAACGATATGAAATCGTGAAATTTTTTCTTTCTTTTGCTTTTTAAGAAGTACCCTGTCTTCATTTGATTGAGTGGCTTTTTAATGGATTATTATAATGGACAAGGATAAAAAAGGTTGCATAATAATCAATTAGTATCTTTTTCTGATATTAAGACAAATGTGATTACTGATTATACTTGATGATAATCATATTAAGCTTTTTCTCACATCAATCAGTTGCTAGGTGTTGAAGAGTAAAGACAAATCTTGAAGATGGAAACCCATGAGAAGAATGGAATAATGAAGATTAGCATTATTTATCGTTTTCTTCAACCTTTTTCAAAGAAATTCATATGTTCTCATTTCTCCGCAGGAACGTGACAAAACTTGACCTTAATTTTTCCGTGTTCACCGAGGATTCCCATGTCTTCTAATTTCTAAGTGATATTTATACGTTCATATTAGTCCTGGTTATGTTATGTTCTTCGTTCATATACTGTTACAATAGCATCTGAATAAAGGAACAACTAGATTATATTAGTGGCTAGTGCGTGGATAACTCTACTAGAATCATTTTCTGATATAGTTATTAAAGTTTTTAGGTTTGTTTTTTATATAATTTCTTATAAACTATTTATATGGGATAGGGTATGGCGTATGGGTATATTTTCTTCGTGCCTTATAACCACCGTAAAACCTATTATATAAGATAGAAGCAATAGGTTCTAAAGTACCACATGTCTACCTTGGAAAAAATTATTACCACTATTTGCATGTAGCACAATATTATTATTTTAACTAAACAAGTAGCTGGAAAAGAAAAAAGAATAAAAAGGGAAAGTTACAAACCTACTTTGAAAAAAAAAAAGAGAAAAGAAAAGAAAAAAGAAGAAGAAATCACATCTTTATTTCCTTTATCGCCACGCAATTTCCTCTAAAGTAATCTAAATTCTATGAGTTTCGCATTCTTCATGTGAGAGTTTTATTTTCTTTTTCATGTTGTTTTTTCAACCAACAATAAGTGCCTTCTGAAAAGAAGTTCACGCAACGGTATATTAGAGGCTAATAAAAATCTCACTGGATATACATATATATATATATATATAATAATAGATTAGTTTCTTTTATTAAGGAAAAACCACATAGAGGTAATCAAAATTCAGGTATGTCCAAATAAGAGATCAACATTATATAGAATAATATAAATTAAGAATTGTTACTATTCTATTATAAATATACTAACATTGCACATTTGAGTGACATCAAGTCAGCATCCATTTGTAGTACTAAGAAGAACACTAATCCTTTTTTTTTTTCTAATCACTTAAAACATTAATATCATATTTACACCACTTTATATAACGTTAATTCCTTTTTTTATACATTTAAAACATTAATCCCTATTAGTCGCTTAGTTTACCTGTAGAGAACATTGGATTTGGACCTTCGATTGTATGGGCATGCAAAATAGTATAGGGTTAGTGGGCCTCGAGAGTTGTCTGGTGCAACCACTTCAATGGTCAAGTCACTATGATATTTAGTAAGGAGTTAAAATGAAATGACAAAGTAAAGGCTATTAGTGTGCATGTTTCTTTTGTTGTGATATCTTGGAGGAATATATATAGAGTACCAAGAGTTGACGATGTAACATTTTCAAATCATGGAGATGGTAGAGGTTTGTGGTCCTTCATTAGTAGTGGTCGAGGAGCCACTATCCCCTAAATCATAGGAAGACTGACCAGTCGATCATCTAGGTTTCGTCAGACGAATAGGAAATATTGTTAGCCCTATCGGTTATATTGGAATAGTATTGAGTGAGTTATAGATGACCGAATGCATAGTAAAGTGTTGATGAGAGTATGTATCGGCCATTTAGCTAGGCTAGGCTTAAGAAGCCCTTTGTCTAAATTCATCTGTTAACAATTTCTTAATTGAATTTATCCCAAACGTTGATCCCCTTTAGTATAACTTTCCTCTTTTATTAAAACAGTTTACATAATGTATATTAAGATATTATGATAAATTTCAATTTTGTGATCGTATTATACTAGATATTGATGAATATATTTGCTGCAAATCATGGAAATATCAATAGGTTTTTGGAAAATTTACCATAAAAATTTAAAATTATGAAAATATAATAGAAAAAGTTTTCAGTTTCATAAGACACCAAATACCATATTGACTTAACACACTCTAAGGTAGTTCTTATATGTTAAAATGTAGGCTTTTATATCTAAAATTCTAGTGCCTGTAGTCACAAGGTATGGTGTAAGTATGACTATACAAATATTAATATTGTTACTCCACTCTTGTCCAAAAGTCCAAGGTAAGCCTTGAAATCAAGTACGTAATATTGCTTAAACTCACACATGCAATGCTTGCTTACTATCTTACAATATAGTAGATGCATCAAATAGATTCATTCATATATATTTTCTAGTCTAAACACACAAGACAATCTCAACAAGTGGAAATTATGAAAAACTCATATTCCACTTAGAAGAACATACATGATTTGCAATTCAACACCAAAAACAAGTGGGTCATTTGAAACCACAAAAGATGAATCCACGAAACAAAAACATAGTTCTTTGAGACCACATCATTCAAAGGTCAATCTTGTTACTATTGGTTAAAACCAATATTTATCTTATATTACGGAGCACAATTAATTTTAACATTCAAATTGATGTCCCATTTTACCAATTAGAGTGCTCCTATTACTTTCTTCTAACTTAACTAATTTGTATAAGAAATTACTCTTCCCTCATTTTAACGACACACTAAATCTTCTTTAGCAAACTTTTCATACCGTCTTTAATTCATATAATCTCCTTGTCATCTATTCGACCACTCAATGTCCCCAATCATAACACAATTACTCTATTTTGCTTTGCACTATCTATTGCATTATATTACTAAATTATTCACCACAACAGTAAGATTTTGCATCTTTTGCTTGAGATTGATGCTTTTTGGCACTTTTGCTTTCATAAAGACTATTGTCATACTCCTAACACCTCTAGCAATATTATTTTCCATGATACTATAAAAAAAAAAAAAAAAAAAACTCAGTGCTAACAACTACATAGTCAATATCAAACGCCCTGTGATTCGATATATGAATCTTCAATCTAATATGAAAAAACATAATGTGTCTGGAAGAACAATCATTAGGTCATGAGATCAAACGTAATTGGGAATAGCAAGCGTCTAGTATCAACCACTCTTCACAATGAATAAAAAGTATTTGTAAGGATTTTCTTATAAAAAAAAAGTTATATGTACAACTCCTCCTTAGATATGAAGTTAATACCCCAAATTTAATCAAGGTGTGTACAATCGTCACGTATATACCTTATGTATTACACACACACAAGCTTCCTATTATGTTTATGTCGAACATTGCTGACCAATTTAAAATTCTGAAGTCATTTAATTAAATCCTGGAAACAACTGGATTTGTAATAGGTAAAGTAACTTTATAAAAACATTTCTAGCTTCCACTCATGAGAGTGAATTAACCTTTTAAAACAAAACCATACATCAGATATCTCATATACCTTTCATGATGGTCCAAAAAAGCTTTAAAACTCATTTACAAAATGTGTGCGCTTCTCGACTTAGCCTATTAAAGAAAATATGGACATTAAAAAATAAATCCAGCTCTTTATATAAAAACAAAACAAAATAAAATCCACAGTCCTAACCTACTTCACTCTTCAACAAATTCTCCCTGAGTCATCCCATACACCCGAACCAAATATCATCAAAAATAGCATCATCATCCACATCATCTTAATCAAATCATCAACATCATCTCCAATTTAAACTTAGAAAGAAAGAATAATCAGTTGAAGTCCAGTACACAGCAACACAAGCACACACGAGATGACACACAAGTTTAAACTAGTGCAATGCAGCAAAAATAGATTATTATCCTTAAATTAAAGTAAATAAACCAATACTGGAATACTCATACTCCGGAACAATATCTAGGAACCTAGGGGTCCTGAGTAACAACAGCTACTAAAGAAATTGATATAGACAGCCCATATACATATATCTTCTATATCTAACTAAAAAGAAAAATAGCCTCATCTAGGGTTCAAAGCCATTACACATACTCTACTAATCATAGTCCATAATATAATAAGGCTTAACCAGTTCCATGAATGTGAGCCCTACTATATTACTTATCGCCGATTAAGATAAACATTACACCGATATCGTTTGCCTCATCACCTATCCGCTAAGCCACTTATGAATTGTCATTGCATCATGGTAAACGGATAGCCTAAGCTCTTAATTACCACACCCAGCTCCGATCAAGATTGTCGCTCCCTTGACCAAATTAAACAACACATGCATAAGCAACAGTCATTAATTATTAAGTCATCTTTAAGTTTTAGTTCATTAGGAATGTCTATCCTAACAAACAACAAGCACTGAGTACTTTTTATCTTTGAAATCCAAATAGGGACAGAGAGTATTTTAAAATCCATCTCAAAAGATAAATCACGTATCCATGTCTATAAATTCAAGAATTAAACTCATGTAAGAAATTAAATTAACCATCCACTTATCTCAAACTTATTTTATAATCATATTTGATCATAAACTAAGTAAGAACCCTACCATGATTATGAAGATCGTTACACCAAGATACGAACAGTTGTCCAGTGCCAATCAACATATTTCTTTTCTCTTTGCTTATAGTCATTTATTATAAAAACATTATCAAAACATTCATATTCAAAAATACTCATTTCCTAAGCAAACACACGTTCGAAACAACATATTCCCCATATAATTCATGGTTTAACATAATACATTAGTCTAAACCAATTATTAACTATTGAGCTTATTTAAAGTTAATCCTAACCAAATTTATTAGAATTTAACATTTAATTCAATTATTGAGTCAAGTTGATTAAACTTAATCAATCTAATTCATTTTAGCTCATTAAAGTTCATTAAGCCATGTTGAACTTAGGATTATTAACTAAGTTCATTTTATATCTAACTTACTATATTTAATCCAATTATTTATTAAATATATAATTTCACTTAACCCATGCTTAATTATATCGATTTGCTTATATAACACATTAACTATCATTTATCTATTTGATTTATTTTACTTTTATTTTTTTTTCGGATTTTTATGAAGAATATGGGTAGGTGTACGGCCGTGTTGCACATCATGTACATACATAAGAAGAAGGACAACCAATACATCTAGCCATGTTTCCATCGTGTTTGTTAAATGTTTTACATTCTTAAATATCAGAGAGTAGCATGATGAGATACATATAGCCCTGTTCTAGCCGTGTTTCTCTTTACATAATAAACATGCAAGAAACAGTAAGAAACATGGTGGGATGGGGCACCCCGTGTTCTAGTCATGCTATTCTAAGACTGTATATGTAAAAAGGAACAAAGCGAAGCACGGTTGGATGGGGTAACTATGTTCCAATCGTGTTTCTTCTCTGGTACGTATATGTTTTAAAAACAATACGAAGCACAACTAATACATCTCCCCATGTTTCCCTCTATGCTCATACTCGAAAACAAAGCATATGTATTTAACTCACTCCAGCTACTTGTTTTACATCATTTTTCAACATACATCATCTTAAAATCCACTTAAAAATCTAGAATCATCATGTCTAACATCTATATTCATGTTTTACTTCATATATCATCTTAATCCTAATTCTAACATGTATGATCTCACCTAGGTTTTAACATACAACTTTATATATTACAAGATTACATGTTTCGTCTTAATTCCTACATATAACTAACATCAATTACATGTTTTACATGTTTCATCATAATTCCTACATGTAACTAACATCAATCCATCATATATACTTAGAAACAACAATCAAAACAAAAATAAAACAATGGTAATTTTTTTTTAGCAAAAACATGCAATTTGAGCTTCTTTTTTTGTAGTTAGAGCTACTTCTAACTTCATTACCACTTCTTATCTCCTTTTCTATCTTTGATTTCTCTTCTAGTCTTCTTGAAATTGAGATTTGGAAAGATAGAAGAGAGAAAAAGAGAGAAAGAGAAGAAAGAAAGAAAGAAATGAACAAAACAAAAGGAAAGGAAAATAGAGGAACAAAAGGAAAAAGGAAGATTAAAGATAAAATTAAAGATATTTTTGGATAAAGGTATTAGGTTTAGAACTTTCAAATCAATTTCTTTAGTTCTAAAAGTGTTTAGGAAACAATCTTAGAATCTACAGGTTATAAATTAAGAACTTAAAATAAAAACTTAATTGAGGAACTTAGTTTAGATCAAATTGATATTCAATTTGAGCTTGGCTTAAGAACTAATAATTTTAGGCAGGCAAATGAACTCAAAATCTATGGGGATTTAGATGTTGGAATTTAGACTAGAATTTAATGATTTAGGAATCCACTAAACATTTAAACAACATGTCCAAGGGTTTAAGAATTCAAAATCTCAAATTCCAACTTAATCTATTATAGATCTAATTATGTTAATTTATCTAATTACATGCTATGATTTGTTTAAGGTATTTGATCTATCTAATCTCAACTTCTAACTTAGGTGAAAGTTTAGGGTATTTCATGAAGATTAAAATAACTATCAAATATTTACTTTTATGAGATTTAGACACCATATCAGCAACCATATTTTAATTTAAATTTCATGCCATTGTAAGATAAAGCCCTACTATGCAATTAGAAACTATGATCGAATTAGCCTCTAAAATGAAACCTTTAACGTAATAAAAAATAAGTGCTTTCACCTAAGCAAAACGAGAAACTAGTTACATATTAGAAGCAAAATCTATTGCTAAATGACAAGCACTTGCTTCAAAATTTGAAACTAACTCTAACAATATAAACCTTTTCCTTAAATTTACGTAATGGTTAAAGAATTCCTCTTCAAATACTTGTTCTATAGATCATAAAGAACCTTAAAGAACTGCCTAAACCAAGTTACTAAAACCCTTTATTCATGATCAAGTCATGGGACTATTATTATGCAGTTTCTAACTCAATTCAATGTTTTGATTCCCATCACTAGGGAATGAGAAGTTGTTATGCTACTTGGCAACTAACAAAGTGACTCCTTCAAAAGCACCTCCTTCCTAATTACTAATGTTAAAAATGCTTCTCAAATTGCAGGCACTAAAACAAGGTAGTATGAGCACAAAAGAATATGTAAAAGAGTTTGAATTACTTGTGATAAGATGTAAAGTGAGGAACTATGGGAACAAATCGTAGCTCTGTTCATTATTAGGTTGAGATGTGAAATTTGAAATTTTATAAAAGTGTAGCCTTATAAGGATCTAAATGATGTAATCAAACCAGCATTTAAAGTTAAGAAACAATGTTAGAGGGTTATGATCAAATTACTAGATGTTCTACGTAAACGTCTAGATGATGGTGACCCTAGAGTTAGCAAGAATGATCATGATAGGTAAGTAACCTACGGTGAAATAAAAGGTTACACATATGAAACTCTTTACAAAAATAATATAAAGAAATTAAACTACAGATAGAATAGCAAGAATCCATTGAAGTGAAGTGTGTTTAATGTTTATTATTTAGGCACTTAATAGCACATTATCTTAATTGCAAGGTCATAGTAGCAAGAAGTGAAGCCTTGCAATTTAGGACAAACATTGAGATGATAACTAATGAGAAACTAGTCAATGTTGCATAGAAAGTAGAGATTTGTGACGAGAAGGAGGATTGGATCAAAGATGAAATAGGGGCAATAATGAGTCATACTCCATAAGGATTTTACTTATACAATCTAAGTCTGATGATGAATCAAAGAGAACATATTCCTTACCTAGTTTCTAATTCAATGTAAAGAATGTTTAGCCACTCGCTACCCCAACCTAGCTTCTAATGCATCGATTGATAAGATGAGGTTACAAACGTCTTCATCTTATGAACTACAATAGTTCAACAACAAAGGGACTATGTAAGCTAATAAGCAAGAACGAATTCCCATTTATATTGGTTTTACTATATTAGTTCAATTACTTGTGATGTAATCCCCTTGGAGGTAAGCTATACACTTTTGGGTAGGCCTAGGCAATCTTATCTTTTTTTTTTCCTTAAGTTATTCATAATAATGATTATAAGGATCTATCAAAGGATCATGCAAGAAGTGGAAAATTAAATTGTACATTCTCTATCATGTTGCAATCCATTATCTAAAAACTTAGGCATATGTTTGAATGAATCAAAAAGCAATTAGATTGAGGTTGTTGTGTAAGATCTGTCATACTTTTAAATTCCTACAAATAAAGTGAGTAAACCATTCCCTCTTTTCTCAAAAATTCAATCTTTTAGGATTTTTAACCCATTAGGAGACCCTATAAACCCAAGAATTAGTTATTGATAATATAAAAAGTACATATTAGTGATATTAGTTTTGAAGAACAATTATAAATAAATGCTAATATGTTGAAATAGGTAATTTCAATTGATATATATTTTAATAGTAAATATTTGGTCATGGCTCTTTGGGCCCTCAACACCAGCATTAAGAGATTAGCAAGCCTATAGGCTTATTCGATTATCTCCAAGCCTAGGAGGTCTCGAGCCCACTAAAGGCCTCAACCTTAACCTCCCTTATGTAGACCCCAACCTCATGAAGACTTCATTCTCTTGCTAGTACTTCATTAGGACCTCGGTCCTCTATGAGAATCGAGGTCCTCCTTGATCTTAATCTCAACTCCTCAAATGAGAGGCACATGGTGACGTAATTTAAAAGGTCACGACCCCACACTTGGGGGCTCATAGTGACCTACCCAATGCACTCACCTCCCTAAGGGGACAAACACCCATCTAGCACCCCCTCCATGATTAACAACACCATGCTCCTTGGGTTCAAGTCAGCTAACAAATTTTGGGATTTGCCTTGTACGATAAAAATATTTTATGGATCCAATTTTGTTATGACCACCATCTATAAATAAGCCATCATGTGAATAGTGTGAAAGTACGATACAATAGAATAGAAAATTGTACTATTATGAAATTCTTTCCATATTCTCTCCTTCTAAAACCCACAACCAACTTAAGCATCAAAGTAGTTACCCCTTAGCATATTATTGATCGGGTTTATGTGTTTGTAGGTCTACAATACTCTCATACTCAATTCTAAAGGCAATTCAACACAAACAACACATATAATTGAAAGAATTGATGAACTAGAGATCAGAGCACATAGGCTTGTAACTTGAAGTTTCATATCATGAAAACTCTAATAAAGGTATCATGATGATGTCTAATTGGACTTAAGATCTGTGTTCACGAAATTGAGGTCAACCCCTTAAGACCATAAGGTCAACTAGTCTTTAAAATAAGAAGGAGACAAAAGACCCTTAGTAATAGGAAAGAGACAAAAGATCCCTAGTAAAGTGGTCGATGGCCTCTCTTCCTCAAGCAAGCAACCCTTGCAATTATGTCAACTGTCCCTTACTCTTTAGCTTAAGTTAACCGCTTAAGATACCTAAGTCAACTAAGTAACCTAAGTGACCCATATGAACTTATGGTAAATTGCATTAGAAGGTATTAACATTTAGGGGTGAGTTCATTTAAGATATCAACGTTTTGAGTATTTAAAATAAGGAATCAATGTTTTAGAAAGTAAATCAAATGAAGTATCAATATTTTGCAAAGAAAATTTAAGGTATCTACATTTATATTAATTTTCAATTAGGTTTCCTTAATTTTCCTCAAATATCAAATATTAATACCTTACTTGACTCACTTTACGAAATGTTAATTCCTCTTTTTAAATACTTAAAACGTTGATATCTTATATGAATTTAACTCCCAAGCATTGAAACCTCTTTTGAGCCACTAAAAATGTTGATATCTTATATGAACTTATCCTCAAATGTTGATACCTTTCGACGTATTTTACCCTAAGATTTATGAACTTAATATGCTTATGAACTCCTTGATAATTGATAGAAAATTTAGACTTGAGATTTAAGATCTATACATATACTTAGGTGTTACTCTATTGTTTATGTAAAAATAGTTATACAGATTAATATTCAGTGGAATCAAGGATGTAAATGGATTCTAGGCACATAACTATTATTGTCTAGCAAATGCTTGCTAAGATGGTACTAACATGGCTAATAAATGTCTACCTTAAATGATGTGTAAATTGCTTGTGTGTGGCTATTCCAAATTACAAGTAGTGACCATTAACAAGGGGTTAGTCATCCCAAATGCCACTGTGGTGATGGTATTAATAATCGATATGAGGTATCTACAACTAATACAATCAATAAAACAAAATACAGTTATGTTAGGGTTAAATGGTGGATAAGACTTGGTTAGAATGGTGTAGATAGACAATATTCCCAATATCTTGATTAGGTAGTGAACTTAAGATGAAACTTTTTAAGTATCATGGTAAAAGGGAACAAAGTTGCACCTTATAGGTGTTGTCTAGATGGCAAGTTATAAGCATACTATATTTTTGTATAGCAAATGGTGAACTATAGTATACCACATCTAGAAAATTTCTACTTAAGTCATTTCAAATTCTTATTGCTGAGATTTTGCTGCTTGTTGAACCTGAATTATATATTAACAAATCTTTTTGTTGCATTTAGTTATACAAAAAGGTTTGCGTATGATTATAACTTATGTTTGTGTGTCTCTCATGGTTTAACTCGTCTTATGACTTGTTCATTTGGGAATTTAAAATTTTTAGGTGTTAATGAGGTTAGCTTAGCCACTAGACCGGAACAATAGTGACATTAGAGTAGTTATCGGACCGCATATGTATAAGAAAATAGGTTTAGTTATATGACCTAAAGTTTTAAAAGGTGGTACCACTAATAGTAATACAAGTCAAATTTCAAATATTTAACCAAGAAAGATAAAAATGCATTAAAAAAAGTATATAAATTGCAATTCAATTCTCTTATATTAGCTTCTTATGTTCTTAACCTTCCATATTTGACTTTTTTTTTTTTAAACCAAACTCTCATATTTGAAATTAAACATTTAGATTTTCAAATCTAATTAAAAAAAAAAAAAAAGAAGGCTCATTTTCTCTTATATTTTGCTTTCGAATAAAATTATTGAGAAAATACTTAAAATAAATACTAACGTAAAGTTAAGGATTAAATGATTATATATAAATCTAAATGCATGATCTTTTTTTAAAATTTGGGGATATAAACACATAATTTGATATAGAAAAGATTAATCATATATATAAAACAAATATAAAAATAAATAATATTTAAAAGTTTACCCAATATTTAAAAGAAAAAACAAATAGGTCTAGATTGTGTAAATCAATATTTGATAGCTTTGGATCCGCCAGAGGCATATCATGAGGGGTATTGAATATAGCAACTTTCTTTTGTTTGTTTTGTTTGATTCCTCATGCAATATGCATATCTTTTTCAATGTAACATCCTTTTCACACACGTATCGTCAATAATTTCATGCACCCTTTTGGTTTTCATCTTTATTATGGCTTACATGGCTTTTGAATTAGGCACGCATCCTCCTAATCCTTAGATTGTCAAAGCAAAAGCGTGTTGAAAAGCAGAAATCCAACCACTGATGCGTTATGGATTTAGACTCTAGAAAGCTAAAATCAGTTAATTGCTATTACAATAATTCTAAAGTGATGAAGAAAAAGGTAATAAGGAAGAGAAAAAAGTCATATGGTACGGAAACTTTAACAGTATTTTGATTTAGTTTTATAAAGTGGAATAAAATAGCTAGTTTTTAACATAAAGAAAAAAATAGAAACATACAAACTATAGAATTGTAACACTAGTATTTAAAAGTCTATTTGACAACTTTTTAAAGAGATGTTAGCATATTTTAGATCAAAAGTAAATTACACTTGTCTATTGCAGTAGTTTTTGGAAGGATCAAAACCGAGAACATGTTTTCCTTATCACAATTGATTGTTAAAAACCTTTAATAAACTAATAATAGAAATTGTAAAGTTCCAGTTTAGGTAATTAATTAAGGATCTATATTGATTTTAAGGATATGCATATGAGTAATTAAGTCTTTTATTATTTTTTTTTAATTTTTTTTCCAAACAATTATGTGAAATGGACACCAAATTGGTCTATGACATGGCGCAACCCAAGTCAAATTCAGCTTAAATAAATGACATGGTGTGCCTGGCAAGAAAAGAAATTTAAAAAAATTACATGGTAGTGAGATTATCCAAGTATTAGTTCATATTTATTTATTTATTTATTTGAGAAAGGGAGATAGAGTGAAGCTTGTTCAATGTTCATCATGGGTGTCGACGGCTAAACTGAAGAAGCCAAGCAGCCATGAAAAGGCTGTCCCCATGACTCAGACCTCTCAACCACTTTAAACCAAATGTAAACACCAACAAACTCAAAAAGGGATGTACATTTCAATGGCAAATGGCCGGTGGCACAGGACGGTCACTTCCATCAAACAAATTTCCATGCTTTTCCATAGATGCCTTTTCGAAAGTTAGTTTGGCGCCACACGCTACATCTATGGATAAGTAGTAATGGGTAAATATTAATTATATTAAAAAATATAATAATGATAATAAATTATTTTTAAATTATTATTACATATTTTAAAACAATATTAATATTAAAATTTTATTAATATTTATTATTATTTATATATACACGTAATATATGCTATCTATATAATCGTTTTACTTTTGAATGGATAAGACAACCGAAGAAGAGTCCACCATTACTATCTCATCTCACCCTAACCAAAGGTGATTGCACCTTTTAGTCTCATTTTTTGACTCAGCTATTCTGTCTTCTTCTCTCTTGTATTCCATTCTCATTTGCTACATAAATTTTCCTGGGAGAAAACTATGGTTTACATGTAAACGCATATAATCTAGTGTTTTAATAACTAACCAATGGAAAATATTTGCATAGGATCAAAGTTTCATAAACATCAGATCACGGTACGAGAAAAATCTATGATTTCATCATTAATTTTGACGAGACTAAAGTTTCATAAACAGCTACTCCTAATACAGGAAAAGTCTGTGGTTTTGTTGTTAATTTTGATGGGTCCAGTCCTGTTACTATCCAACAGCTTACATCATGCTCAATCGTGATCGAATTACTAAAATAATTAATATTCAATTATTATATTTATTTTAACGTTTGGATGATTGATTGGACGTTTCTATTATATTAAATATTTCCGATATATGTATAAATGGTGATAAATACTATAAAATTAATACATGACTTTTTAAAGTTATCCATTAGCATTACCATATGGCCAAACATCATCAATACTAACCTACCAATTATAACTACGTATAAAAAGAATTTAAAAATTAAAAATTATATAAACTTCTTCAAAAGGTGTTACCCAAGCAACTAATATTCATATTTTTCTTAATTTTTCATATTTAAATTGTTGCTAACTCGTGAATACTAGGAGTAATAATAATAATAACAACTTCATCTATAACTGATCAAAAAGTGTGTGGGTCCCTGTCTGATTACCTAAACCCAGAAAAAGAAGATACTTGTCCTGGAAGCAATACCAAATCCATTATTAAATCTTTCCTCCAATTTCAAGAGGAAGGAAACAAATAGGAAGTGGAACGGTTGAATCTAAGAATATTCTAATTATTTCCGTGATACTGTAGCAGCTGCTCCTTTTAAAGTTCTTTAGAAGCTTAAATTATCAAACTTTGGAAATAAATTAATAAGCTAATAAGATTGTCATATTAAAAAATTGGAGATTAGTTTTGAATATAATATTACTGGAATGTGATAACGCAAATGCTACAAGTACATGACAAAGCAGAACATGCCTTTTCCGATATCTTTTTGGTCTTTTTTTAATTGAAGTACTGAATCTCCGATTGATATGCAGGGCTTTTAAGAGGACCATGCTTACCTGTTTCCATTGCCTCCACATTTAATTTGTATTAGTTAATCAGCTTTTTAGGAGTAGTTTTGTAATATTATTTATGAGGATGTTTGGTTGAGTTTATTTTTATCGATATCTATATTATATGTTTTATATAAATATTTAATTTATTTGATCGGTTTATAAGTAAAGGTATTTATTTTTCATCAGTATCTATTTTTATATAAATAATTTATTTAAAAATAATAAAAATATGAAGTCAAAATAAGAGAAAAATGATGAAATAAATAGTAATTATTGGTAAACCTTTATATTCTTTTTTCCATATACTTTGTATTATAACTAATAGAAAAGAGAGATTGAATTTAATCCACTCTATTGAGAAATCAATATTTATACCACTAGATTATAAGGAGGCTAGCAAAACATTCTAAGGTAATATTGCATAAAAATTCTTATTACACAAGGCATAATGATAAAACCAATATTAACTTTAATTGAAGTTGATTGTCCGTTTCTATAAATGGAATTTGTGATGATAAAAATTAAAATGAAAATTACATATATGTATAAGGTACCAAGATCGATTTATCTTTCTTTTTTTTTTTCTGTGTTACATAATAACACTTTCCAAATTACTAGAAATAGAATTTTTACACACCTAAAGTTGTATCTACACATTGGAAAGGAAAATATACATCCAAATTATCTACATCCATTTTTCTTTTTTCATTGTTGATTGTACAAATATCAACTATAGGTCCCAAATATTGTATCTTTCAAAAAAAATTAAATCATCCATTACAAAACTACAACACTTAATGAAACTTTTTTTTTTCATTTTTTAATTCATTACAACTGAAAGGAAGATTTGGATTTATATTTTCCACAAAAATTAAAGACAGCGCTCAAGCATCAATAGAATTAAAAATTAAAAATCATGATTTGGTGATTAAATTGATGGAAATAGTGATATAATTATTATGGGCATGCTGAAACGATATGTGGGTAAGTAATTTTTTTTTCTTTTTTAGCTTTCATCAACTTATAAGAGGGATATTATATGAAAATCAGGAGGCGCATGCTCACGTATATTTAATAAATAAATTAACAATCAAAGATCATCTCAATCTGTTTTTATCTCATCAACACAATCTCAACTAAACTTGGATTGAGGTATCTGAAAAAGGTGGAATAATAAAATAACTAAATTAAGGAGGAGGGAAGAGAACACAACACAACATATGCAACAATACCAAGAGGAAAGGGTACATACATAATCTTCTCAAGTGTTAGTTGTCAGATCTTGAATTAGATGATAAATTAATAAATAACAGCACATTGGAATAAATATCTATGATGAATCACCATATTCCATTTTATCTCCAATCTCATATTTTAAATTGTAAAATTCTCACCCAAAAAGAAATAAAATATTTAAGAACATACACCACGCAAGATGATGAAGTGGAAAGATCTGATGCAACACCTTTTTGGTTTAAAAGGGCATTGGAATTAATGTGTCGAAACCACCTTTTAAGTCAAGGTGTCCATTTGCATGCACCCAGAGCCAGAGGGATCGAAGCTGGCATGGTTTGACCCAATCTCTCCACCTGTGCATCCACTAACTAAACCCTCTTTTCGCATATTCATGCGGCTTTAACTTTCATATGCAGAATCAGTGTCCTTTATGTGATTATAAGATGATTATGTGTTTCTTAATTTTATTTGTTCTTATCTTTTTATTTCAATGTACCAAAGGCAAAAACATACCATATGCAATGAGGTTAGATGAAAAATATTAATTACAAGGTGGTTTTTTTTTTTTTTTTTCAAATTTGTAAAGGGTGGAATTCCCTTTTGGACCTAAAAAGACTTGTAAAAAAGGTGAGAAAACTCTCTTCATCTCACTACCCAGAAGATTGAACCTAACTTATACAAGGGGTTAATTGAACTACATTATAAAGTGAATGAGGGTATTATAATAATCAATGGCAGATTGTTCAAAGGGTTAATGTTACATTTGGAAGATAATCAAAGTTTTCATTGGCATTATTATTACTTTTAGCAATTTTAATATGTGTTAATTTGCCTATTTAATTTTTCAAGTAACTTTGATTAGATATTAAATTATTTGTATTTAAAGTTTAGGTAATTGATTATACATTTGAAAAAGTTTAGATATCAAATACAATATTAACACTACTATGAAATTGATGAAGATAAAATAAGTAGACAAGGTATCTTTTTAAGTGTTGACAATATAAAAGAACAGAAGAAACTTAGAATCCTCTTTTTTTATTATAATTATCTCCATCTTTATCTATTTCTTTAAAGTAATAGAAGAACACTGTATTCATAATACATGAAACAGTTTAAGAATATTTAATATTAAGTTGCAATTCACCATCCATATCTTCCATAAGATTATAATACAGAAAATGAATGAATTATTAGTTAGACTTACGCGTTATTTCAAATATATTTTTCTAATAAAAAACACATAAAAAAAAACAATGATATATCCGTGAAATTTAAACATAATTTGTCCTCCATTTGTGAAGAGTAAAAATATTGGCGCATCTTTACCTGTGTGTTTGTTTTGTCATATTCTGGTTACTTTAGCATCATATTTTTATTGTTTTCAAACAATTATTTATCAAAAAATAGATACCGATATAAACAAACCAAATAGATATAATATAAAATAAATTATAGAAATAGATCGGATATAAAAAGATATAATACAAATAAAAATCCAGCAGTACAAACAATATTATTATGGGTTTGTTTTTGACTTTTTGGTAGATACAGACACTTTTTTCAAACTTTTTCTAACAAATTATTTATCAAGAAATAGATATAGATAAAAAAAAAAAAGTTGGCGGTTCTCATCGAAAGATCCAATAGATCAAATATAGATAAAATATATATATGTAAATCGAATATATTTATACATATGATTTTAAAAAGAATACAAATAAAGATGAAAAACATCCCTTCCAAACAGACCCATAGTTAGAAGTTCGAGGTTGTCCGGTCCGCCTCATTAGACCCATTTTGCAGATTTTGGTGATGAATGTTGGGCTTCTCATGCAACGACAGAACGGTCAAGTTGTAATTACGGACTGGGCCTGTCTTGTGCGATCTTGCCACAGGGATAATCGTATCATTGCTGGGTAACATGGGCATCACTGGGGTTCATGGGCGCATGGTTGGTTTATTCATTATCCATCTAAATAAATCGTATATCAATTATTATGGAATTAAAAAAATAAAAGAAAAAAAAACCTTCCTTGGCCACTCTTTCTTAATCTATAATCATAAGCGATATCGGTGCCAAAAAATTACGAAATAATCCCATGGACTTTAATTTTACAATGATATAAATATATACATAGAAGGTCATAAAAATATATATAAAAAAGTCGATCGTAACAAATCTATTCATTTTATTTTGGTATTATAAATTAACCTTTTCTTGTAATAACCACATCCTGCATAAAAATTACTTTTTCTACAATTATGAAAGCACATCGAATTTTATCATACTCTTGGGTGTTTTCATTTTGTCGTTAAGAGTAGAACTTACAAAAATATAGGAGATAATGTAAATTACAGATGAATTATACTAAAAAGCAATACATAAGTTGCAGGACACTATATTGCCATATGCTATATAGCTGGCCTATAAAAATTATTAAACAATATCACCGAAAGAACAATGATATCATATTTATAGTTTAAAGTTTTACTATTATTAATTTATTATTATTATTATTATTATTATTATTTTATTATATTATATTATTATTACTTGCTAAAACAAAGACAAATAACAATACCATATAATCTTGGACTATTGACTATATCATTTGTACAGTAGTGTGAAAATAACTATGAAATTGAAATGCACAAAATCGTACTTTAAAAGTGCACACATTCAAACTACTAATAATCTAGTATTGAATTCATTCTTTTGAGCTATTATATGAATAATAATAGGTTTAAGTTGTCGAAATTTTATTTGAAATTTTAATATTATAAATATGTATAAATCAATTTACATGTTTTCACAGCATATGGGATGTAGAGTACCACATGATAGATTATGGTTTCGAAATACGTCAGCATGTATGTACCTACAAAGCAGAATAGAGGTAAGGTTTCATATTTTACTCAGATTATAGTCCCTCGCCTCAAATAAATAACGACAAAATGAATTCCAAATTTTTATATTTCATTTATAATAATCTTTTTATAAGAGTATGATACCAAAAAAATGGAGAAATACCAATAAAATCAACTAAGAACAAAAGAATCTTACTTCCTCCCTACATTAACTATCTTTGAAAATTGTTAATAGCCATTATCTTAATATTAAACTTTAAGAAAACGAGAAAAAGTGACATCATGAAATAAAACCATATTATTTTAATTTAGGTAAATATCACATATAATACCTAAATATTATCCATTATTACAATTAACCATCAAAAATTTAAAAATATCAATTTAATACCTTAATGTTACATCTCGAATGCACAAACATATTAGTTTTACCACGTATATTGATTACGCAATATATATAAGTAACTACAAAATCAGTGTGTTTCTGTCAATATTTTAATAATGAATTTCAAGTGAATGTCCACGTCCCACAAATATATGCCAACCATCAAATCCTCACTCTATGTCATTATCCCAAAATCCTAGTAAGTCATACTGCAAGTCCACATATAAGTCATCAATAATACCTGAAATGATTGAAAAGTGAGCGATGAGACGCAGTATATGATTAACAAGCACTCTCACACATGTCATGCACTCCTATTTTAATGCCTCAAACACAAGTGTAATTGATTATAAGTCAAGCAACCAGATATTCTTAGCATTCTACAAATACAAAACACACACAAGAATACTCTTGACTCCTGTCAAACAATAACAGAGAACAAAGGGGTCCTAAATCAAGTATTGAGGGGATTGACAAGCCTCCAAAACTTTTTAGAAAAGAAAAAGAAAAGAAATAATATCATCTAATTCACTCCTTATGTCTAGCCATTAGTGAGCAAAGTCCACTATAATGCTTTATATAAGACTATATAATCCTAATTAACTTATTGCAACTACATCTCATCTCCCAATCGATCGTCTGGTCTTAAGGCTCCCCTATCAATTACCTGTCAACCCATACAATGCGTTATACAATGGCCTAAGCACCTAACTTACCCTATTATCTTGAAGTTATGATCAATATGGCAACTCGGTCCAAGGATGTCACATTTCGGAGTAAATAACCAAGTGGCAACTGTTACACACCCACAGGGTACCCTAAAAGTATGATAAGGCATGTATCAATTCGAAATCATAAACACTAATATTCAACCATCTAAGACTTCTAAAGAGACACATGAGTATCACATATGTAGAATACTTTATGGTGTGGAACAGTTATACAGAATCTTGGGTTGTTTAAAAATAAGAATAACTGGATACATATAAGATACAGACAAGAATTACATTCCAAGAACTTGAAGCAAATCCTAACTATTACATTAAAATTTTTCTTAATTACAATTCTCAAATCTTCTTTACAAATAACTTCAAATATCTCTCCATCCCATAATTGTTCTTCATATACTTTTGATTCATGAAATCAAGCAATCAATAGGAGTGTGAGCTCAACTAGCTCAATGAGTAACTCAATCTTAACACATTTCAAACAACACAACAAGTTTAGTTATCAAACATATGCAATACTACACTCAACCATATGAAAATGCATAGTTTGGATAACCGGAATCTAAACCAATGGAGATTTACGCCCTCTCTTGGGGGTTGAAGGAACTAGTTCAAGTAATTCATGCTCAGGAGAAACAAAGAACTAAGGAGGGAGTATTTTCTCAACTCATTACTCCCTCGAAGCAATGCTTTCCTTTTTCATATATACATAAGAAATATAACCTCAAACTTCCCCTTAGATATAACTAAGGAGGGAGGATTTTCTTTGAAATCATTTTGTACTTATATGTATTACTATCATATCTCCCATTCCTTAGAATAAAGAAACTCCACTAAGCATTAACATTTCTTATCGACACCATAGGCGACGTCCTTTGTTGCCTGTTTAGTACCTATGGAATAGAAAGAATAGTGGTAACCTTTCTTGTAGAACCAATTATCCTTTTCTATTGGAAAAACTCATGGTTACCATAGAGCTGAAATGCTAATATGTAGCGTGATTACCATGCTAATGTAAGGTATGCTTTCGTACAATGTGTATTTGGTCTATTTAATGGCTGGTTAAGGTTTGCATCAGATTATTTGATGATCAATTGATCTTCTAAACAATCCACAGCTCACATTCCTCAATCAATACAAATCAAACAATTTCCACTTTTGTTATTAAAGTTTTTCTATCTCTCAATCATTATACATCATGCATTGTACACATCCCTATGCACAATCAATTATTGTTATAATTTAGTCTTGTGCTACTATTTTACAACTACAATCAATGAAATAAGATCAGAGTCACTCACCAGTCATCCAAGCTTAGTCACAGAAGTCTTCTAGCAAATCCAAAGATTGGTTCATGTTTATTTCTCCTATGAAATAAGATAATAAACACTCATAATTTTATGTTCTGTATTAATCTATACTTAATATCTTTATTAACTTAGTATTCACTAAGCCTATTAACCTAAATTACATTTAAATCTATTTCATTGGCTTAATCTTATTTACTAATTGTTAATCTAGATTTTATATAATACATGCATTAACACTTATGTTTAAAGCTATATGCTAACATACATATATCTATCAAAACAGACTCAACAATATCACACACCATACTCACATGTTTAGTGCTTACTATAAACATATGCATCACTATTAAAACAAACTCAATAACATATAGCATTATATTCACTTTCATCGAACTCATTTTCTAACAACACATATTTAAAACAATCTATTTCTTTTAATATATAAGAACTAATGTTCTATGATTATATCTAAGGCACTTACAAGTTAAATCTATATTACTTAATCTAGTCAAGTTGGTTAAACTTAGCTATTCTAGTTCATTTTAGTTTACTAGGATTCATTAAGTCCATTTGAACATAGATTTATTAATTAAGTCTATTCTATCTTTCACTTAACCAAATTAATTAAAGGTAAACATTTACTCCATTCACTAAGTCATATTCAATAATTTCATTAAATCATTCTCATCTATCTTATCGAATCCTAATTAGCCTATTTTGTTTTAGTTCCTTAATCTAGTCAAGTTGGTTAAACTTAGCTATTCCAGTTCATTTTAATCTACTAAGATTCATTAAGTCCATTTGAACATAGATTTATCAATTAAGTCTATTCTATCTTTCACTTAACCAAATTAATTAAAGGTAAACACTTACTCCATTCACTAAGTCATATTCAGTAATTTCATTAAATCATTCTCATATATCTTATAGAATCCTAATTAGCCTATTTCGTTTTAGTTCCTTAAGTTTCTTTAGTTGTTATCATTCTTCTAATTAAGACAAAATTAGATATTTTACAAGATTTTTAACTTAAGCTAGTTCATTTTAACTCATTAAAGTTCATTAAATCAAATTGAACTTAAGTTCATTTTATACTTGAAAATCATGTTAACTCAATTTAGTTCCAAATCGATTAATTCTTGTAATTAATTTCTAATGATAAAAACTAATAAACCACATCTATTATACATTAATCCTATAATTCATTTATCTTTCCTTCATTTTCTTTTTTTTTTTAACTGGATGGAATTAGAGGTCTGCATGGGTTGCTGCACGGTCGTATAAGAGGCCATGCTGCCTTGCACGAGCATGACCCACCCTTGCTGACTGGGAAATGTCCGACCAGAGGCTATCATGGGCCTTTGCATGCCTGTGACTCCTTTCTCCCCTCCTACACGTCCTCCAGTTCCAATTTTTACATATCTTGATCAGCTTTTACACATTCGACATAAAAAAAAAATCATAACAATAACATACAACTCATATCTACCACTTCTAACACCTTCAAACTCATTTTATTTCATCAAACATTCCCAAACTTCATCAAGCCCTAAATCTACTATGCATCATCTTCTCCACATCTGAACTTAATTCTAGCATCAACACATCAATATAATGCATAAATAACAACCAAGGTAAAGAAACACAACTTAACATATACATGTATATTCAATAATCAAACAAGAAATCAATAACTTACTTGTTTTAAGAAAAACCTAAACATCAAGAACTTCATTATCACTACTTCTTAGAGTTAATATAGCTCCTCATTGCTTGATATCTACTTTCCATCTTGTTTTCCATTTTTATTTTCTTCTTTAATTTCTTTGAACTTGAGATTTTGGTGTGGGATTTGAAAAAGAAAAAGAAATGGAGAGAAGAAGGAGGAGAAGTTGAAGAACCAAATAGGGGAGAAAAAAGAAGAAGAAGATTAAGGCAGTAAAGTCAAATGGGAAAAAGAATATAAATAGATAAAATTAGAGATATTTATTAATAAGAGACTAAAGCTTAAAATTTTCAGATAATTTTCTTCAGTATTGAAAATAATTAGAAATTAATCTGAGAATTTCTAGAATAGAAATTAAGTACTTGGATTACAAATCTAATTAAGAAGTTCAACTTGTAAGAAATCAGTATTTAGTTCGAGCCTAGGTATAATATCTTATATTTTTAAGCAAGTAAATGAATTCAAAACTTATGGAAATCAAACCCAAATTCAAGGGTTTAGAAATTCAACAAACGATTAAATTACATGTTTGGAGATTCAAGGAATTGAAATTGAAAAGAAAGAAATTTAAATAAAGAATTAGGAAATATTAAATAACCCGACTCCTTCAAAAAGTGACTAAAGTGAATAGATAATTTAAAAAAAAAAAAGAGTATTTAAATCCTCAATTTTAGTTTAAATTCATTTACTTTAATTACTTTGAGTAATTATCTAAATCACTTTTTATATTTAATTTGAATTTGAGAATTTAAGACATGAACTAATACCTTTAAACAAGAAATCATTTTCATAATTTATAAACATTAGGAAAGTAGAATTTAGTAGAAAATAGCTAAATAGGGTCTTTTTGAAATTTAGGAATTTAAACTTAATAAATTGAATTCAATTAAAAGTTGAAAGAAAAGTGGTTCAAGTTGAAAATTTGTTAAGGTGATAAGACCATTTAATTTGTTGAAAAAGATAAATAGAACAAATAATCAAATTGCAAGGAATGGAATTTAAACTTCAATAGTTATATGAATTAAAAAAAAAATGATCAAGAAATAGATGAGTGAAGCGAATAAATAAAGAAAAGGAAAGTTTGAAATCTCACATTCATTTAGATCCATTTATTAATTTGCTTATGTCTATCAATTTAATCACATTCTATAATTTAATCTAATTGATTTATTTAAACCTTTCCAAGTCTAAATTCCAAACTAACTTTAAAAACAAGTTCAAAATTGACTATTCATTATTCAATTTAATTAAACCACTTCTTAATTAAACTAATGAAAATTTAAGGTATTTCAGCAACCATCCAACAATTAGGAAAAATTTAAGTATCACTTTAGTTATTATTATATTCTAACAACCATCATGCATTTTATTATGTACCTGAAAATTGCTTCCAAAACCTTTTTCCCTTTTACTAAAGCTTAAACGCTATTAACTGCTCATAACTTAATAAAATTGCATCATGATGAGGCTCTAAGTAACTCCAATCATTTGTCATTGATTTTCATTAAGATTATTCGGGTTAGGATCCACATGTTTATAGATACTAATTTATGGCTCAACTTATTTGCGTACATTGAGCTCGAGTTATAATTAAGCAATATTTCTTAGATTTCTATTAGTTTTGTTTTATTCAAGTTGTCTAATTAGTCAATAAGTTAAGATTTGCTTCAAAGCTTAGGTTAAGCAACCCTTAGTGGGTTATGTTTTTTGTGGATTTTGGTTCTTCTCCGTCTTATAGTAGATTCTCATAGACCACTAAACGTTTGTAGTTCAATTATTATGCTAACAGATGTGGAAGACTCTCATTTAAATGAGGAGTTATGGGATTTATGGGGAAACTTGTTAAATATTTTAGAATTTTGGAGAAGTTGTGTCTAATATAGGCCATGTTTAAGGGTTGTGTTCCTAACTTCAGCTAAACACAAGGTCGTGCTTAAGTCTTGTGAGGGTTAGTAGCCAAACACAAGCTGAACATTAAGCCATGCTTAGGTCTTGTGGGGGCCAATAGCCAAAAACAAGCTAAACGTGAGGTTGTGTTAAGGTTGCGCTGGCCTATGTTTTTTATACAAGAATAACATGGTAAAGTTTAGAAGATTGTGTGGGGATCAATGTCTTAACACGAGCTAAACGTAAGTCTGTGCTGTGCTCGTGTTTGGATCAACATGAGCTACACACAGGTTGTGCTAAGGTCATGTTGGCTCAAACTTTAAGAAGATATTTAAAGGCTTAAATTTTTTAAAGGGCAAGGATTTTTTAGCAAACTTATAAGTTCCTATTGGACTATAAAGGCCAAGATTAAACCTCGTTTCAAAAATCTACTTGTAACATCTCATCAGTATTATCTTTACATAATGAGAGTAAAATTGAATGCACTATATAACCAAGTAAAATTTCATCACCAAACAAGCACTAGTTACACCCACATAAATTATCAATACATTCTTTAAGTCTACCAAATGCAAATTTAGTCATTTCAACTCAATTTCCAATTTTGTATTAGATATGTAAATCTACATATCAATTCATATATCCATATTAGTTTCTCTATAACACGAGTCATTATCAATTCACTAAATTATCATTTAAATTCATCTATAACACTTCATGAACAAATTATTTCAACAAAACACTTCATGTCCGTAATTTCAACTCAATTGTTAAAAATTCCATTTCGACATGTCCAATTGCACATATACTAACTCTATAGATTATTATACATGCACATCATCATGTAAACATTCTAAATTACATAGTTAATCATAATTTCCAAATTTAACATCTTCCTACTTCTTATAGGCCATTTCATACACAAGCACTATTTTTACACATTCCATACCCAATTTTGCAAATTAAATCAAAACTCAATCTTATATCAACATATCCTCCAAGGTTTCATACAAGCATCATACCAAACACCATATTTGTTATTAGAATCAAGATTTCCAACAACTCACATAGCTAAAACCCAAGTTCACACACAATTTTACACAATACCTTGCAAGTTCATTCAATAATCATAAAATCCCAACACAAAAAACTAGTTTAGCATTACTTCACTTAAATCCACAACACTTTCACTTGTTTCAGCTATTATAGCAAAAGGAGATTTCAAAAATACTCAAATACTTAAATTTCTGCTACCCAAAATATATATCCATACACCCATGTTAACTACCAAGCCTAAAATGCTATAAAACTCATAATATAACACTCTAAAATACACCCTTACCTTATTATGGGATTTGAAATTCTTAATTAGCTTCTCACTCTTCAAATCTCTTTCATGATTCCTTAGTAGAAAATGTAATTTAGTAGCTCATTAGTGCTAATCTTGAGTTAATCCTACTTAATTAGCACTAAAAGATCATTAGGGTTTAGGGCTTAGAAAGCACTTTGTTGGTCCCGAAAAGATAACCAAGAGGGGGGGTGAATTGGTTTTTCACAAAAATAAATTCTTTTCGAAATTTTCAATTCACTTCCTTTTGATTACTTTATTAAACTTAGAATTAATTAAACTTGCTGTTTAGAAACTAATCACAGCTGATAATCACACTTGTATATCTATTTTAATTCAAAACAGATCAAATTTAATTTTATGCGGAATACAGACAACTCTCTGAAGTACTCTCTGAAACAGGTTCTGAAACGTGACAGTTTATCAAATACTTCAATATAAATTGCACGAAAATAAAAAGAGTAGGGTAGAGAAAAATGCAAATCGATTTATAGAGGTTCCGCCTCGAGCGTCAATCCTCTCTTCCAGCTCCAATGCCGGGGTCCCGGTATTCCTCACCGGTTGTGTTCTACTATCCAATCAAATCAATGAAGTTACAAGAAGTATTTGCCAAACTTTTGGCTACAATTCACTTAGCTTGATTCTCACAAACAATCAATCAACTAAGCCTACTTGTAACTCTCAACTCACACTAAATGTGTAACAACAAATCAGAGGAATAAAAATTGAATTTCCTCAACTATTTGCTCAATGAACAGTAACAATAAAAATATGACAGTTTTCGAATGGGATCTTGAACTTTCTGAGATCTGATGTTCACGTTGTTCTTTTTCACGTGAGATTTTTCTTCTGTTTTCTCTCTCTGGATGAATGCTAGTTTTATCTTCATAACACCAACGGTTAGTAAAAGAAATGGATAAGCTTGTTCCTATTTTCTTGTGCATGATATCAGCTGGAGTTTATCGGCAATATCTAACAAGATATCATCTTATCTCTTTCTTCAAAATCTGTAAATTTTGAATAACTTGAGATCTTGTTGTTGTAATCTCGAAATTCTTGCTCCAATGGATAAGTTTAAATCTCCAACAACTTGTATAATTATCTTGAACTTGAAATTCGAATTTGAAATCACCGTTGTTGACTTGTTCCTTCGTCTGGTACTGTTCATGCAACAAAAATATCATATTTTCCATAAATTTCGACTTCCTTATATGGATAAATAATCATCAGACAAGTTCCTTGCATATTTGGATCATGTTTTCCATATTTCCAACTAAAATTTGAATAATCTGTTGAAGATGCATCATTGCAAGTCACGTTCTTTTTCTTGCTGTCAAAACATAATTTTCTCAAAAAAAATGAACTTTAATTCGACGAAATTCGAATCCCCATGGATATTGAACCAACTTTGTAGAACACATTGAGTATATTACCCAAATATACTCAATCTTTGGAGCTGGGTCTTCAACATATTAAATCTAAAAAGAAAATTCGAATCTGGAGCTGAAACTCGTCATTTTTTTTTTTTGTTGCAGTTCACCTTCTGATGTACCTTCTGATGAACCTTCTGACGAACCTTCTGATAGTTTAAAAAGCCAGCGGCGAACCTTCTGATTAACCTTCTGACAGCTCATTTGTTCTTGAAATCTTCTCCAAACACTTTCTAAAGTATTCTTTGCATGGAGTCTCTTTTGAAATCATTCTCTTAAGTTATTGTAAACCACTTTGATTATATTCTTAAGTTATTGTAAACCACTTTGATTATATTAAACCTTGCACACTTAATAAATATGTTAGTAATTATTTACTCATTTTTGTTATCATCAAAATCATCATTTGAGATAAACCAACATTCTCCCCCTTTTTGATGATAACAAAACCCATATAAACAAAATATTTTTTTTTTAAATGTAAAGTGCAATCTAAATATTTATCTCATATTTTGTTTACTTTCTCCCCCTTTTTGTTAGCATCAAAAACAAAATACTTATTCAAAAAAAATATAACCAAGCATTCTTTTCAAGCATGGAAAAAATATTTTTGTGCAAAAGTGTAGTTTTTTTATGCTGTTTTTTTTTTAAAGCTGCAGAAAAATGTGAAACATGCAGAATTTTTTTTTTTATATAGAAATTTGATAGATTGCAGAATTTGTGCAGAAAAAAATGATGGAATTACAAAAAATATACAGAAAATGCAGAAAAAGTGCAGAAATTACATAACATATGCAGAAAAGTGCTGGAATTGCAGAAAATGCAGAAAAAATATGGAAAAGTGCAGAATTTTCAAAAAAAATGCAGGAAAATGCAAGATTTCCTCAAAAAGTGCAGAATTTTGTCTTTAAAGGTGCAAAAATGACATAAATTTGTTCATATATTGCATAAATTGTCCTTTAACACACACATAACAAGAAATTACAAAGTAAAACAACTTCAACATATTTGATCGATGTACTTATCTTGTTTCAAACATTTCTCCCCCTTTATAAATTTCTTTTTGAAAACAAGCTCCCCCTTAATATGATACCAATTGATTTTAAAAAGTATTCAATAATTATTTCCATATCAAAACATAGAGAGCAAATAAAATAATATATAAGGGAGTTGGAACAATAGTACCAAATTTTCATATTTTTCCTTCTTGCTTATGAGTGCACATATATATATATATATATATTTTTTATAACCGAGGCAATTATTGATCATGATAATATCTATGTGCATTTGCCTTTAGTACCTGCACTTCACTCACAAACAAGTTAAACTTCTTTACGAACCCATACAAGTTTAGGTCCATTGAAAAATTTGTTTCCTTGTTGATCACTAAGCTTGTTTCTTTTGTAAAAACAATATTTTTCTATATGACCTCTTCTATTACAAAATGAACATGCATATGGATGTGTATTGTACCTTTGATTTACCTTTTGATAATAATTTTGTCTTGGATAATTATTATATGCATACCTGTACCCTCTGCCATACGTTCTGATAGGATAATTTTGTTGAGTATACCTTCTGATGTAGCCTCTGCTGTTACAATTCATACTCTTTTTGACAGATTGCATAACATCTTTTTCATTCCCAGATTCATTTGCTTTTACAAACACTGTTTTATTCATGCTATTTGTCGACTTTTCATGTTCATATCCAAGTCCATGCTTAATAAATGATGGTCTTTGACTACTTATAAGCATGTTTAACTTCTTATCACTTTCATTAAACTTACTAAAAGTGTTTTTAATAGATTGTGATAAATCTTCTACTCTTCCTTTTAAATCTTTAATCTCATTCTTCAAAACATCATTCTCTTTCTTCAAAACATCAGATTTGACAAACAATTTTTCATTATCATTTTTCAAAATATCATTCTCATCAACAAGCAATTTATTTATTTGTTTCAAAACATCTTTTTCATTTTTCAAAGCTTTATTTTCGGCATCTAGTTTTGAATTCTTCAAATCAGCCTTTTTAAGAGCCTTTAAGAGCTTTTTCATCTCAATATACATCTCATTATCATTCATTTCAATTTCGGATTCAGAGTTTACCTCAGATGTAGCCATCAAGCACAAATTGGCTTCTTCTTCATCTTCACTTGTACTTTCTGATTTAGTTTCTGACTCGTCTAAATCACTCCATGTGGCAAGTAATGATTTATGCTTCTTCTTATGCTTTTCCATCTTCTTCATAAGCACAGGACATTCATACTTAATATGACCCGGCTTCTTGCATTCATAGCACACCACTTCCTTTTTCTCCTTCTTCTTTTCTTTCTCTTTATAACCTTTTCCTACATCACAAGTGGAGTAATATTTCTTATACTTAACAGTTTTCTTACCTTGTTTCTTTAGAATTTTGTTGAGATGTCGAACTAATGAGTTGACTTCCTCGTCTTCATCACTACTAGAATCAGAATCTGAGTCATCATCCACTTTTTCTGTTTTGAAAGCAGTTTCTTTCTTGCTTCCTTCACTCTCTTCTGTCACATCTATGTGAGATTGATATGCCATCAACTTTTCTTTGAGTTGGCTTAAGGAGAGAGTGCTAAGATCATTGGCCTCCTCTATTGCTGTCTTCTTGGCATCCCAAGATTTCGGTAGGATTCTTAGAATTTTCCTGACAAGATCAGATTCTTCTAACTTCTTTCCAAGAGAAGCTAGCTCATTAGTAATAGCAACAAATCTATCAAATGCATCCTTAACTTTCTCATTAGGTTTAAACTTGAACAACTCATATCTTTGCAAAAGTGCATTGATTTTAGTATCTTTTATTGTTCTTGTTCCTTCATATGTTTCACTAAGAGTATCCCATATTTGTTTAGCAGTGCTACATGAAGAAAATAAATAAAATTCAGATGATGCAATGGTAGTTAAAAGAAGATTCTTAGCCTTGTTGTTTTTCTCAATGGCTTTCTTTTGATCATGAGTTATATGCCCATCGCCATTCATAGTGACTTGTGTGTCTCCAAGCAAGATGACCTGCCATGAATCAAAATCATTAGCTTTGATGTATGTCTCCATTCTCATTTTCCAATAAGGATAATTCATGCCATCAAAGAATGGTGCTCTATCAATTGCAACATTATTGTCAACCATTGTTCAAGGATCACTCAATATGAGAAAAGAGTTTAGCTCGGATATCAATTGTAGTTATCAAAATTTTAAAACAAAAACTCTTTCTAAAAATTGAGCCCCGCTCTGATACCAATTGTTGGTCCCGAAAAGATAACCAAGAGGGGGGGTGAATTGGTTTTTCACAAAAATAAATTCTTTTCGAAATTTTCAATTCACTTCCTTTTGATTACTTTATTAAACTTAGAATTAATTAAACTTGCTGTTTAGAAACTAATCACAGCTGATAATCACACTTGTATATCTATTTTAATTCAAAACAGATCAAATTTAATTTTATGCGGAATACAGACAACTCTCTGAAGTACTCTCTGAAACAGGTTCTGAAACGTGACAGTTTATCAAATACTTCAATATAAATTGCACGAAAATAAAAAGAGTAGGGTAGAGAAAAATGCAAATCGATTTATAGAGGTTCCGCCTCGAGCGTCAATCCTCTCTTCCAGCTCCAATGCCGGGGTCCCGGTATTCCTCACCGGTTGTGTTCTACTATCCAATCAAATCAATGAAGTTACAAGAAGTATTTGCCAAACTTTTGGCTACAATTCACTTAGCTTGATTCTCACAAACAATCAATCAACTAAGCCTACTTGTAACTCTCAACTCACACTAAATGTGTAACAACAAATCAGAGGAATAAAAATTGAATTTCCTCAACTATTTGCTCAATGAACAGTAACAATAAAAATATGACAGTTTTCGAATGGGATCTTGAACTTTCTGAGATCTGATGTTCACGTTGTTCTTTTTCACGTGAGATTTTTCTTCTGTTTTCTCTCTCTTGGATGAATGCTAGTTTTATCTTCATAACACCAACGGTTAGTAAAAGAAATGGATAAGCTTGTTCCTATTTTCTTGTGCATGATATCAGCTGGAGTTTATCGGCAATATCTAACAAGATATCATCTTATCTCTTTCTTCAAAATCTGTAAATTTTGAATAACTTGAGATCTTGTTGTTGTAATCTCGAAATTCTTGCTCCAATGGATAAGTTTAAATCTCCAACAACTTGTATAATTATCTTGAACTTGAAATTCGAATTTGAAATCACCGTTGTTGACTTGTTCCTTCGTCTGGTACTGTTCATGCAACAAAAATATCATATTTTCCATAAATTTCGACTTCCTTATATGGATAAATAATCATCAGACAAGTTCCTTGCATATTTGGATCATGTTTTCCATATTTCCAACTAAAATTTGAATAATCTGTTGAAGATGCATCATTGCAAGTCACGTTCTTTTTCTTGCTGTCAAAACATAATTTTCTCAAAAAAAATGAACTTTAATTCGACGAAATTCGAATCCCCATGGATATTGAACCAACTTTGTAGAACACATTGAGTATATTACCCAAATATACTCAATCTTTGGAGCTGGGTCTTCAACATATTAAATCTAAAAAGAAAATTCGAATCTGGAGCTGAAACTCGTCATTTTTTTTTTTGTTGCAGTTCACCTTCTGATGTACCTTCTGATGAACCTTCTGACGAACCTTCTGATAGTTTAAAAAGCCAGCGCGAACCTTCTGATTAACCTTCTGACAGCTCATTTGTTCTTGAAATCTTCTCCAAACACTTTCTAAAGTATTCTTTGCATGGAGTCTCTTTTGAAATCATTCTCTTAAGTTATTGTAAACCACTTTGATTATATTTCTTAAGTTATTGTAAACCACTTTGATTATATTAAACCTTGCACACTTAATAAATATGTTAGTAATTATTTACTCATTTTTGTTATCATCAAAATCATCATTTGAGATAAACCAACACACTTACCTAAAACTTGGATGGAGCTTTCTAGAAGATAGAAATAAGAGATGAAAAAGAAGTAAAAGGAAGAGAAAGAAAAGTAAGTGGCTACTAGGTTTTAAGGGTGTATGATTATGCTTTACATCACATTATGCCACATGGCACATTCCTACGCATCCAATTTTTGCATGTGTAACAATTTGACTAGTTTTAACTATACTAGGGTTTTTAATTAATCAAAGAATAAATTACACCAAAAGGTATTAATGTTTGAGGTTGAGTTCATTTAGAATATCATGTTTCTAGTAATTCAAAAGTGGTTTTAATATTTAGTAGGTAAATTCATTTAAACTATAAACATTTCAAGTGGTTAAAAAGAAGAATCAATCTTTTACAAAGTAAGTTAAATAATATATCAATAATTGATCAATGAGGAAATTAGGGAAATTAATTAAATATAAAATAAAATTTGATATTTAAAATGAACTTTACGAAATGTTAATACTTCATTTAATTCATTTTACAAAACATTGATTCTTCTTTAGATAAATTATGCAAATGGTACCTGAACTTTAGTGAAATGTGCAATTAAGTACATCAACTTTCAATTTAATCAATTTCATGTGTGATTCAACTTTTCATATACATTTATACTACCTAAACTAACAGAGTTAACGATGTTAGCTGACATGGCACTTTTAACATATAATAATAGGCCATGTGTCAATTGACATGGTAACTTATTATTTTTTATTTATATTTTCATTATAAATTATTTTATTTTATTATATTTAATATTACTTTAGCTTTTAAAAGAAATTTAAACCCTTTTCCAAGCCCAAGTCCACCCTTCAAGCTTGTCCATATAAGATAGTAAAGCAAGCCCATAATTCTTTTGTAGTCTTTTGTTCTTCAATCATAGTATGGTTTAATTTTACATTACATACAAGTCCATTTCTCAAATATCTTTCCATGTGAGACTAAAAACACACGAAAACAATCCACCACCAAGCTTTTAGTAAATGGATCGCACTCTTATATTCAACACATGATAAATATCTCCATACCATCTCTAAACAATTTTACCCATTACCAAAAGCTGATAAATCGAATGGGTAATACTTAAATTTCTGATGCTTCTAGATTTTTGTTATTCATTAAATTATGCTCCAATTTCTCAATAAAAATAAAATCTAAAATAAAAATATAACCAAAGACAAAACCATGTTAAAGTAAATGAACTAAAAACCATGAACCATGAACTACATTTACATAAACCAAATAAAAGAAAGCAATCATGCAGACAAATGCAAAGACAAGCTTGGGTCTTGCACATGTGAGCGGGTCTAGTTTGTAGAGCTCCAAACCCAAGAACCAAAGTCTCTTGTTCCTTGTATGAGTTCCATGGTATTAAGACATTATGAGTTGGGTTTATGTGTCGCATTTGTATGGCTCAGTGGGTAAGGCCATTCAGGGTGGTAATGGGAAGCAACTCGACTCGCTCAACAAGGTTATTACCATTATCGTGAAGATGTGGGATTGGAGATTTGAAGGTGGGTCAAATGGGTTTTGGTAATGGGTTTGTGACTATTGGTGTGAGTATTCAAGTTTTCTCAACAAAAGGAGAAGTGTTGGATTTATCACCAATGGTGTTCAACTTATATCTTATAGAGATTTCTCCCAAAGAGTGACGAATTCTAACACCAGCTTTCGAAGAGTCCAACTTGAATGAAAATTTTCTAAGACATGTTCTTCTTCTAATTCTTCATATTTATCCTTGGATACAAGAGATGCTATTGCTTCATGTACGAAGTTAGATTCTAGCTCAGTGTTGGCATGGGAATACCATCAACCCTACTAATGGCAACCTCATAAATTACTTCAAAGTTTGTCTAGGTTATTTTTTTACTTATGTTAGTCCCACTTTTATAATTAAGACGGGGGGTTGAATTGATTATAACTAAAAATATGAATTTTTTAGCCTTTATAAATTAAATCCCATTTGAGTTAATTTGTGAGAACAAGTTAAGTAATTAAAATGAAATAGAAAATACAAGAAATTAAAAGAGTAAGGACTAAAAGCTAAGTCAATGATTTATAGTGGTTCTGCCTTGTTCGTTAGTCCATTCTTCTAGTTCCAAGCCAAGGGCCCCATAATCCATACAGGTATGTTCCACTAATCTAATCAAAACTTGTTTACAAATACTTCATAATTCAACTCTACCCAGCCTCCCTAGCTTTGCTTTAGCTAGCACTGACGATAAAGTTTCTACTTATAATACAAATCAAAGGAAGGATACACTATAGTTCCTCCACGACTAAAGTAAGAAAGAAATATTAATTTAATTTGCAGCAAGAAAATTGAATGCACAAAATCAGTTCAAAATTCGTGAGAGACGTAGCAGGAATGTTTTTGCAATGTGTAGTTTTTCTTCTCTTGTATCTTCTTCTTTTTGAATGCTTCGAATATATAAGCTTTTATCTTCAAAGTTAAAAAAAAAAAAATCTGTTGCAGATAGTTGAATATATCTCTCCTCTAATATTTCGGGTGTTTTCTTAAGCATCTTATCTTGAAAATGAAATTTTGAATTCAATTTGAACGTAGTCAATTGATGCTTGATGCTTGATATTTATCCTTAATAACCACCCATTATTTATCCTGAAAAAGATCATCTAAGCCTGTTCCAAATAATCTTTAATAGTTCTCATCATATCCCATAAAAATAGAAAGGTTTATCTTCAAGCTCTTGAATATTAACTTGATATAAATTTCAAATCTTCACGTGCGTTGTTGATTTGAACATCAAAGGCATTCGACGTCTTCATAATACTATTATAATGTTGCAGCAACAAATAATCAGATTTATAGAGCTCAAAATAGCATAAATCTTCATGAAGAAAAGCTTTAATGATTTTGATTATCTTGATTTAATCCCTATGGATTGTAATCTAACTTAGTGGTACATATGAATACACTACCCAAATGTATTCATATTTTGAAGCTGGGTCTTCAAAATCCCTTAAAACTTAATTTGAATAGAGTTGTAATCATTTTATGCTTAAAATCGTGATCATTAATAATGAACACTTCTATCTTGTGGAGTTCATTCTAGGTTGTCTTTTTTATTGAAAAACTTATCACTGAACATTCTATATAATCCTTTGGACAACCTGATACTATTCATTATTGTGTCTTTTTATATATACACACTTTATAATTTAATTAGTTCTCTCTCACTCATTAAGTATTATCAAAACTTTCTTTAGAGAATAACAATTTACAAGAGTCCAAGTGTAATCATCAATCATACACTTAAACCATTGACAAGAAGATAGAAAATATATTTGCATCTAGGTGAATCAAGCAAAAGAATTGTTGTGGAAAATATATTTTCCAAAGCGGGTTTTAGATAAAAAAAAAAAAGTATAAAAAGATCATAAGGGAGATGTTGATAATAAGAGAGGAGCATAAGAATCAAGCATTAAACTAGAAGAAAATCTCCGTTATAATTTTTATACTTTTTATACATTTACTAAAAGCTTCGCGTGGATGGTTTTAGTGTGTTTTTAGTCCCGCATGGAAAAATATTTAAGAAATGGACTTGTAAATAAGATAATATTAAAACATACTATGATTGAAGAATAAAAGACTACAAAAGAATCATGTGATTGCTTTGCTATATTTTTTAGACAAGCTTGAAGTGTGGGCTTAGGCTTGGAAAGAGTTTAAATTTCTTTTGAAAACTAAAGTAATATTAATTATAATAAAAAAATAATTTATAATGAAACATAAATAAAAAAATTTTAATAAGTTGCTACATCAATTGACATGTGGCCTATTATCTTAGGTCGAAAACGCCACGTCATCTAACACCATTTACTTCGTTATTCGGGTAGTATAAATAACATGAAAAATTGAATCAAGCATGAAATTGATCAAATTGAAAGTTGAGGTACTAATTGTACATTTCACTAAAATTAAAATTTCACAAAAAGGATAACGTCACAAATGATACATGTACTTTGGTAAAATATTATTAGGTATCTAAACTTTAAAAATGATCAATTGAGTACCTAAACTTTGAAATTGATCAAAATGGTACTCGAAAAACTTTGAAATTAATCGATTTATATGAAACAACTTATGGAAGTACTTTAACGTACACAAAAAGTTTGTTCAGGTACTAAATTTATCGATTTCAAAGTTTAGGTACTAAATTAACTAATTTTAACTTAGGTACCAAATATATATTTTATTAAAGTTCAGGTGTCATTTGTGACATTAACTTTTTCACAAAATCGAACCCCCATATTACATTGTTTGACTTTCTTTTGAATACCTTCTTTATGGATTTGATTCTTTGTCAATGATTGGTGTTCTAAATCATTTTACCGAATTTTTATCCAATTACTTACAAGTATATGCTTGAATTTTGCTCATATTTGCAATTAACATTTTCGCAAGTAATTACTAAAATGGGATTATTCCTGATATTATAAATAATCTCAAAAAGTTTATAAGTAGTTGATTGTCAATTTTATTCAATTAGTTAATTACAAAAATGGATTTTTTTTTAAAGGGGTGAAGTTTAGATACCAAATTTAACAATTATCCTTCTAAAATATATCATGCATATATTAAGTATTTGTTTAGAAATATATTAGAAAATGTGTTTCGCATAATATATTAGAAATAGAAGTTTTAGTTTTAGTTTAGATAAATGAACTTATGACATGAAAACATTTTCGCAAATGCATTGTTTTTAAGACAAATGAAAGAATGTTAGTGATCGGTAAATATCCGATACTGAGAATTAATTGGTCTTTAGCTTTTGAACCACAATTTTCACTTTGGAGTTTTAAAAATAAATTAATAAGTAGCTATTATGTTTCACAATGCTACCAAAGCCAATTTTTCTTTTGAAAAGAAATGGGATAGAATCTAGCTAAATTCTTTTCTTTTCTTTTCTTGAGAAAGAATAGTTTTACCCATTTAACTAAGTCCAATAAACAAGACACCACTCGATATATGAATTATGTCCTATTAGAGATGAGTGTTTATCAACCTTAATACCAAAACTGATCCTAATTGCCTTAAGTAATAGTCTAATTATCTTATGCATTAGCTTTTATTTTTATAAATCAAAGAACAATAGCAATTAGAAAAGGAATTTATCAGAAAAAAAAGTCATAAAAAAGAGCTTGTTTTCATCAAGAAAGAAGATTTTCCACTTAAAGTTTATCTCAACTTTAATTCTTTGTTGATTATCTTCTCTTTATTATCAAAATTCCTTCATGTACGATAAAGGCTTTAGTTACATCATAACTTTCAATAGCTTAGGTGGAACAAAAAAGCTTGTAAGAATCTGGTTGGTGTGAGTGGATACAACACTAAGTTATTGTTTTCAAAAATTTTGTAAAGATGATGCTAATAAATTCTGTTCAACTTTTATTGCAACTACAAACATAGGCAAGCACACGTACAGAAGTAGTATAAAAAGTATTAAGTCATATTCTTTGTAGATCGTTAGCTTATAGTTTACTCACTTTTAATATATTATCTAATCGAAGAAAAACTCAACAAAATATTATGAACAAAACAACATTAAGCTAAGGTTAATTCTAAATATATACATGTTTTCAAGGAAAATTTGTAAGATAAGTCTGTTAATGCAAGAAAGAACTTAGGGTTTATTTCGACAAGTCCTTATCATGTGATTTCTTAATAAAATTAACGAGTTATTTGCTATGTATACTTATATTATCGGATTCACTAAGGTAAGTTAAAGCCTCTCTCAAGGTCAAAAACTCTAAATCTAGATCAGACCATTGGAATCCCTTCACAAGCCATCAATAACTTAGATCGACATAAGGATTAAGAATCCTTTTATTAAAACTCATTTTAATGAATTCAAAATCAAGTGACAAAAAGTTTCACCATTCACATCCCTATCTCTAGGTAATTATGAGTAGCTTCATTAGCAATCTAGATCTGTTCAAAAAAAAATTTTTTTCTCAATCTGTTCAATTGAAATCAAACATGAATCTACATAGTACACTCACATAAACTCGTGAATTAAGGTTTGAGCTACTAATTACAAGTACCTAGATAGTGTTCAATTAAAACACGTTGAAATAAGATAAATTAGGTCTTGGATTCACAAACCCTAAGTCAAAATGATTATTTCTCCTTGGATATGAACATTAAATACAAATTCAAGAGAAATAATATGAAATAAATATGAATATACTAATTAAGCACAGATTCTTACAAGAAGAAACATCGGGTTAATATGAAATTAACTAGAAAATTTGAATTTCTGACAAAAGTAAAGTTTCTCTCACTTGAAATTCTCACTCTATTCTATTTACGCCGGAAATTTGTTGCGTATGATACAATATCATTACAATATCTAGGCATGTTTATTTATAGATGTCAGGGCATATAAAACTTGAAGATTTTTATTTACAGATGTGGCAGATTCTTTTTAAAAAACTTTGTACATGTCTTTAAGCACGTTATTTCAGGATAGGATCACTTTTCGTGGTTAAGATCATGACCTTGAAAGTTTGCCATCGTAGAAGCTATGCTCTTCTCATTAGAGGTGCAATTGGTCTTAGCTTGAACCATGGGTATAACTATGGGCAGGACTCGCACTTTTGCCTTGTATTCTTGCCATTGGTTCATTCCTTGAAGGCACAATTTGAGTCTATTTTCAAAGGGCTTTGTTGTTTTACTCGAAATCTGGTTCAAATCACTTTGTTTCTTCTTTTCTTGATTTTAAGGGCTAAAAAATATTTAAAAAATAATAGCATAAATTTATAGGAATTTATCTAATAATGAATTAGATAAAGCATGAATTCTAATAATGGAATATAGTATACATAACTTATCAAATTTGCTCACACTTAAGCTTTTTCTTGTCCTCAAGCAAGTCATAATGTGAAAACCAAACAGCAAAGCTTATTGAATAGGAAAAATAAATCATGAATGGAATTTTGACAAAATCAAACTTAGGGTTCCTATTCATTTCAACCTAATCAGCGGTAAACTCAGTATTATACTACATAGATAACTCCTCTCAATCCTACTAGATCACATGCTAAAGTTACTTTTACTATAATCACTAAACTTATCCAAGTATATTGGTTTTTACCCTCATTGTTTAAGTCAGAATCTAAAGCAAAAATTATTCAAAAGATCGAACAAACTAAGAGAGACTCAATCACCTTTATCCTCTTATATTTATAGGTATATAGTCCTTTAATTATCTCTCTAAACATTACATTCAAAAGTGAAGGCATACACATCAACTCATCCCGTGAATCACTTTCCTTAACTGTCTGTTTCATTTCTTTTCTTTTTCTTTAATATAGCTTGACTGTCAAAGGGGATGAATCATTACTCTTCTGAGGGACCAAGACACACTAATATTGACCAACCTTTTTAAGCACTTTTCAATTTTACTTGATTTGATTAGTTATTAGTAAAGGAGTCGAGCCTTACTCTTCTAAGGGACCAAGTCCTACTCATGGTAACCACTAATTTCTTTTTATTTGCTTTCATGATTCAATTAATAGAGGAGTCAAACCTTGCTTTTCTGAGGGACCAAGTCCTACTCATATTAACTGAAGATGATTTTTCATTCCACAGGGCATCAAGAAATTGCTTTTTTAAGGGACCAACTCTTATCCATATCAATCATCGGCTCTTGATCATTTCCATTTTGATTTTACTTTTAGATATAACACAAGGAAAATTTATCAAGTTAAAAGTATGATTTGAACCTTCTCTAGAGATTATAAAGCTCTCAAAACGATCAATTGAAAAGCATACAGATCATTTAAGCTTTTAATAATTAATTGAGTAGCCTTAGTAGGGATCTTAAGTTAATCCCATCACTAAATTCTTAAATTAAATAGTAAGTAAAACTACTCTACATTCCACATGGATATCATAGAGTGATTTTAACAAAGTAAAGCTAACTCATAAGTAAGATGATATTGTCCACTACCAAACTTAATCGAGTTACTTGGTGATTTCATCAAAAATTTGAAAAATTTTGGTCAAAATTTACTATTTCATTATTTTCCTATGATTGTGGAAAGAAAAACTAACCAACGAAGTGCATTTACTCTATTCAAATTTTTTCATTAACCCTTCATTTATTCTTGCTCAATGCCTTCCCCCGCACTTAAATTGAACATCATTCTAATGTTTAAAACACAATGAAACAGGCAGAGAAAAAGCAGCAAATGAAAGTGCAAAGTAAGATTCAAGAATCAAAATTTTAGAAAACTTATCTATTTAGAATCGCAGGTTGAGAACATTTGTGAACTACGGCCTTGCTTGTAAACCTTGATTAGACCTGTTTAAAGCTAAGGCAAAATAAGGCAATAACATTAGTAGAAACCATGAGCTCAGTTAGAGTCGTGGTTAAAGCTATGATAAAATCAAAAAATCAAAACAAGTTAATCACGGGTTGAACCACACACAAAATTGTCAAGTGGGTTAAGCTTCTTCTTTTGATCTATCATACACAGCTTCAATCGCGTTTCCACTCATGGCCTTGAAAGTTGATCTTATTCTACATCAAGACCTGCTTTTGTCCTAAAAACTTATTTATCAAGACAAGAAAAAGTTAGTAAGAATAATGACAAGTTAGATATGGGTTGTTTCCCATTAAGCGCTTGTTTAAAGTCATTGACTTGACAAAACTAGCTCTAAAAGCTTAGTAAGCTTACACCAAGTGCAACTCCTCCATCATTCTTAAATCTTGTGATTCTCCTTGATAGAGTTTGAGTCTCTGCCCACTGACTTAAATGTTCCCTTATCGGAGTTTTCAACCTCTATAACACCATGGTGATAGACTTTCCAAACTTTAAAAGGACCTATCCATCTTGATTTTAGTTTTCTAGGAAAAAGTTTTAACCTAGAATTAAACAACAGAACCAAGTATCCTTCTTTAAAGTCATGTGGGTGTCTAAATTTTGCATCATATTTTAACTTTTTCCTTATATATCCTATTATTTTCATAAGCATTCAAGCACATTCGTTCAATTCATTCAACTAAAAGAACCTATATTTGCCGGCGTCCTTAATATCATAGTTCAGCAACTTGATAGCCTAATATGCTCTATGCTCAATCTCCACTGGTAAGTAGCATGCCTTTCCATAGACCAATCTACAAGACGATGTTCTAAGGGAGTTTTGAAAAGCGGTTCTATAGGCCCATAGTGCATCATCTAGTTTCTTTGCCTATCCTTTTCTATTGGTTGAAATTGTTGTTTCTAAGATTCGCTTGAGCTTTCTATTGGAGACCTCAGCTTGCCCATTCGTTTGAAGGCGATAAGGGGAAGATACATTATGGTGCACTCTATATCATTTTAAAACATTTTCAATTCATGCATTGCAAAAGTGAGTACCCCTATCACTGATTAAAGCTCTTAGACATCTGAATCTTGAAAAAAACCTTTTCAGAAATCCTATGAAAACTCCAACATCGTTAGTAGGTAAAGCTAAGCTTCCGCCTCTTTTGAAACATAACCTACTGCTACTAAGAAGTTCTTGTTGCCAAAGGAGTGATGAAATGGTCCCATGAAGTCAATACCCTAGAAATAAAAAATTTCACATTTTAGAATTAATTTTTAGGGCATCTGATCCCTTTTTGAAATGTTTCCTATCCTTTGACAATTGTCATAATTCCCAACTAATGATTTTGCATCTTTGAAATTTGATGGCTAATAAAACATTGCTTCTAAAACCTTGTGAGCTGTTCTATTTGCACTATAATGACCACTTGTTGGTCTGTTATGACAGTGGTACAAAATGTTTCAACCTTCCACATGTGAAACACATCTTTTAATTATTTTGTTGAAGCAAGTACGAAGAAGAAATGGATCTTCCTAGAAATAGTGTTATAATTCTAAAAAGAATTTTTTCCTTTGATTGTAGTCAAGTTCTATGGGAAGCTCCCTATCGACCAAATAATTAGTCATGTCAGCAAACCAAGGTTCAAGGTCATTATCTATAGTGCAAACAAAATAAAGCCTTTCCTCAGGGAACTCATCAACAATCTCCTCTTCTTTTAACTAGTCCAAAAAATGGGTTATCCTTAATTTCTAAGTCAAATTCTTGAAGCAATAAAATCCAACGGATTGAATGAGGCTTAGCATCGGTTTTTGCTAACAAGTACTTTAAAGTAAAATGATAAGTATAAACAATGACTTTAGAAGGATAAGATAACCTAAATTTGCCAAAGGCAAAGATGACAGCCAAAAGTTCCTTCTCTATTATTGTATAATTTGTTTATATTGAAGTCAATGTTTGTTAACGTAATGAATTGGTTGGAAATGTTACTCTCTTCTTTATCCCAACATAGCTCCAACAGTTGAATCGCTAGCATTGTACATTAACTTAAAAGGTAAACTCCAATCAGGTATAACCATAAGCAGAGCTTTCGTGGGTTTGTCTTTTAGCAAATTAAAACGTCCAAACACTCCTTGTCAATTTTGAATGGTGCATCTTTCTCTAAGAGCTTAGTCAAGGGTCGAGTATCTTTGAGAAGTCTTTGATAAATCTTCTATGAAAACCAGCATGACCAAAAAAACTTCTTGTTGCCTCCATTGTTGGTGGTGGATGAAGCTTTACAATGATGTCAATCTTGGCTTCATCCACCTTTATCCCTTTCTTGGAAATTTTAGGCCAAGAACTATTCCTTCTTATATCATAAAATGCATTTCTTCCAGCTCAAGACTAGATTTGTGTCTCCACATCTCTAAAGAACTTTATCCTAATTTCGAAGATAGGTATCAAAAGAATCTCCAAAAATAGAAAAATCATCCATAAACACCTCCATAATATCTTCAATATATTCATAAAAAATTGCCATCATATACCTTTAAAATGTTGTTGGGTTGTTGCAAAGATCCTTCTATAGGCAAATGTTTCATATAGGCATGTAAATGTGGTCTTTTCTTGGTCTTTAGGAGCTATAAGGATCTGGAAGTAATCAGACATACCATTAAGGAAACAATAGTAGTCATGACCAGCTAATCTCCCAAGCATTGGATCAATAAAAGGGAAGGGGAAATGATCCTTCCTAGTGACATCGTTGAGTTCTTCATAATCTATGCAAACCCGCTAACCAGTAACTATTCTTATTAAGATCAACTCATTTTTCTCATTAAGTACTATTGTCATTTCCCATTTCTTTAGGACAACTTAAATAGGACTTACCCATGCACTATCAGAGATTGGGTAAACCAAACTAGCATAAAAAAATTTAAGTACTTCCTTTTCCATAACTTCCTTCATATTGGGGTTGAATCTTCTTTGAGGTTGAATTACAACCTCGTAAAAAATTTTATGAGTGCAATATAAGGGGTTGATTCCCTTTATGTCTGAAATTATCCGAGCTATAGCTCACTTATGCTTCTTCAAGACCTTCGAAAGTTTTTTCTTCTTGTCTTCATCAAGCTCAACATAAATAATCTTAGGAAGTTTTGAATCAGCTTCTAGAAAAAGCATATAATAAGAAACTTGGCAGTTGTTTTAGCTCCAATTCTAGTGGATCTTCATTTGATGGTTTTAATCGAGCTATTTCTTCCTTGTTCATGCTTCACTCTCGTCAAGATGAGCTTTAACCTCCATAACTTCCTCTAAATTTGTATTGCTCATATCACTTCCATGCAAACACAATCCTAAAGCATCCTTAGCAATAACCTCCTGAATGGACTGTTGAACTTCAAAACTGATAACATCTTAAGAGAAACATTTCATCATCAATGCGTAATGACTTCTTAGCACATTTTGGGAGTTCAATAACCATCTCATCTTCTCCTATATGTAGAGCTAACTTCTCATCTTTGCATCTATCATAGCTCCAGGCGTAGCTAAAAATGGTCTTCCCAGGATCAAAGGCACCTCCACATTTTCTTCCATATGAAAGTTGACAAAATCAGCTAAAAAATGAAATCTTAACTTTCACCAACACATTCAATAATGCCTCTTGGGTACCTAGTCGACCTATCTGCTAATTGAAGGCTCATCCTAATTGGTTTTGACTCCCCCAAATTTAACCACTTAAACATGCTATATGACATTAAACTTACACTAGCATCAAGGTCAACTAGGGCTCTTTCAATAGACATGTCAAGCATGGAATAACAAAGCTACCTAGATATTTCATCTTTAATGATAGCTTATGGCAGAGCATTCCTTTCCAAGTTGTGCCATGGAAACCTCTTCTAATTTCCTCTTATTTGATAAGAGTTCCTTCAATAATTTTGGCATATTTAAACATTTGTGTGAGAGCATCTACCAAAGAAAGATTATGTGAAGCTGCTTGAAGAGTTCTAGATATTTTTGAAACTGCTTTTCATCCCACCTCCTTTTAACTCTAGCTAGATAAGGAAAAGGTAGTTTATAAGGCTTGATAGGAAATACTTCCTTTCTTTCCTCATCCTTCTTCCTTTCTTCCACTTCACTTCTTTATTGTTTCATCTCCCTTCATGTAGCTCTTCAAAGAAAGTTCCTCAAGTTCTTGAATTATTTGTGCAATCTCCATACCAATCTAAAATAAATAAAAAATAGAAAACAACAACAACCGAAGAGTAGACAAAACAGAAATAGGCAAAAATTAAACTAACTAAAAATATTATGCAAGAGTAGCTAGAATAATAGACTCAAAGCTTTCAAGTAGTGCTTCATTGAGCTTCAAATAATTGAATTCAATGTCGATCATCGGCAACGGTGCTAGAAAGCTTCGTTGATGTTGAATGGATACAACACGAAGTTGTTTTAAAAAATTTTATAAAGATGATGCTAATAAGTTTTGTTCAACTTTGGTCGCAACTATCAATATAAGCAAGCACACCTATCGAAGTGGCATAGAAAGTATTAAGTTGTATTCCTTGTAGATCGTTAGCATTTACCTTACTCGCTTTTAATCTATTATCTAGCTGAAGAAAAACTTAGCAAAAATATTATGAATAGAAAAACACTAAGCCAAGGTTAATTCTAAATACATATATACATGTTTTTAGGATAAATTTGTAAGATAAGTCTGTTAATACAAGAAAGAGCTTAGGATTTGCTTCACCAAATCCTTATCATATCATTTCTTAACAAACTCAACAAGTTATTTACTAGGTATATTGTACTAATAGATTCACTAAGGTAAAATAAAGTCTCTTTCATAGTTAAAAACTCTGGATCTAGATTAAACCACCAGAATCCCTTTACAAGCTATCAGCAATCTAGATCCGCATAAAGATTAAGAATCCTTTTATTAAAACCCATTTTAATAAATTCAAAATCAAGTGACAGAAAGTTTCACCATTCCTATCCCTAGGTAATTATGAGTAATTTCATTAACAGCGTAAATCTACTTAAAAAACGATTTCTCAATATGTTCAGTTGAAATCAAACATGGATCTACGTGGTGCACTCATAAACTCACAAATTAAGGTTCGAGCTACTGATTACAAGTACCTAGATAGCATTTAATTAAAACACATTGAAATCACATGAATCAGGTCTTAGATTCATAAATCTTAAGTTGAAATGATTATTTCTACATGTATATGAATATTAAATACGGATTCAAGAGAAACAATATAAAATAAAGATGAATATTACTAATTAAGCATAGATTCTTACAAGAACAAATGTCGGGTTAATATGAAATTACCTAAAAAACTTCAATTTCTCACAAAAGAAAAGTTTCTTACTATAAATTTTCACTCTACTCTGTTTTACATCAGAAATTTGTTACATATGGTACAATGTCATTACAATGTCTATGCATGTTTATTTATAGGTGTCAGGGTACTAAAAAACTTGAAGATTTAACATGGTGGATTCTTTTTAACAAACTTTGTACATATCTTCACACACATTATTTCAAGGTAGGTTCACTTTTCATGGTCAGGATAGCGGCCTTGAAACTTGGCCACGATAGAAACTAGGTTTCTCATGAGAGGTGCAATTGGTCTCAGCTTGAACCATGGTATAATTGTGGGCATGATAGAGGGGGTGACTCGCACTTTTACCTTGTACTCTTACCTTTGTTCATTTCTTAAAGACAAGGTTTGAGTCTGTTTTCAAAGAGTTTTATTATTTTACTCCAAATCCGATACAGATCACTTTGTTTCTTCTTTTCTTGATCTTAAGAGCTAAAAACAACATTTGAGCAATAATAGCACAAATTTATAAGAATTTAGCTAATAATGAATCGGATAAAGTATGAATTCCTATGAATTGCATAAAGTATAAGTAACTTATTAGAATCTAACCATTAAATTTCTACAAGCAAAACTTGCTCCACCTTCTTTCTTAATTGATTTGAAAGTGCCATCACAATTGGTCTTAATGTTGCTTGCATGAAGAGGGTGTCAAACAACATTATCGGTATGTTCAAAACTAGAAGCTAAGAAACCTTTATTAAGGCCCCTATTGCTTCAGAGTCCTTACTTAGGCCTTTGTATTCTACAATATTCTGATTCTAATACTTCTTGATCAACTGCTATTGTAGAATTAGCTTTAAGAACTCTCCTAGGGTTTGCTTTATCAATACTACATTAATTCGCCTTCAAACCTGGATTTGTATTAATGGTACTCTAGTCATGTAATATGAAGGAAGGACTTGTCTTGTCGTTCTCTAGCTTGGGTGAGTTCTAAATGTCACATATTTGAGAAAGAAATAAGAAATAATTTTTCTTAGCTTTGATTTAGATGTATTGAACAGACATTATATTCTTTCTTTCTACACATGCCAAATGTTAATTGTTATATTCCTCAAAAATTGCAATAGATGAGATGATGTAAGACAAACTTCATTTAGTAAGATCGTTAACCATCTATAGCTACTAGACATATCAGTAACTTATGTGCAAATGACAATTTTGAAACCATATAACTCCAACCTAATAATAGTGGAATAAAGATGTTCAGTAGTCTCTTTATTGTTGCATTTTAAACACATAAGATTTGTCCTAAATTTCTCACATAAAACATTAAAGTTAGTAGAAAAAGCATTCATGCGTATTCTTCATATCTGATTTTTTAATACTATTAATTCATCAAATCAACTTCTAAATCCTCTTATCAACCACATAAGAAGCAAAAGTACCACTCAAATTTTAATCAATCCTTTGATTTATCATATTATAGTGATATGATTTAGCTATAAAAAAATCATATTCTCCTTAAAAAAAACACAAGGTGATACTCTAAAGGGGAAGAAGGAATAGGTGTTCTTTCCATAACTTCTTTTCCTTCATGATAGGGGTTGTAAGATCCACGATAAGATGTGGCTATTTGATTAATTCATTAGCCTTTAAGTGCATTAGATAGCTAGTAACATTTTACTACTCTAATTTAAAATTCATTTGGCAATCCACATTTGTAACCAAATTTCAATCTAATCTCCCATTCCCACTTGTCTTGGTAGATCATCATCAATAGCTTATCTTCCAACAAGTACCTCCTCCTTCTCTTCTCTCTCTTTCTTAAATCAAACAATTACTCTTATATCTATATATATAATATATATATATATATAACATGCTTCTAAAAATTGAACACTCGAAACATTCAAATTTTGTAAAATCCTCTAGTCCATTTTGCATTATAGAGAGGTATTGATAACTTGAAAACTGAATACCCCTTCAAACTTTAACTTTGGTTGAAATACCTTAGAATTTCGCTAAGTCCAATTTTGAGTGATTCTCGATGATAAAATGGATAAAACTCCTACAAAGGAAGCAAAACAACTCAAAAAAATTTCAAATAGTTAAACTAAGACAAATTAAAACAACCCTTAAATTTTTTCAAACTTTGTAACAAAGACACTAAAAAAATTAGAAAATTACACTAACCTCATTTGAAAACTTTTAAATTACATGCATTCCATTTTTGTAAAAGTTAACAAATACTATCATGCCTCAAAAGGGGGCATAGTAGGATTAATCTAAAGTTATCATACCACGTGTGCACCAGTAATATGAGAACCATTTTGCAAGTCAGAGTTTACAAGACTTTACTTATTTATTAATATATCTTACTTAAATTATACATATGCATATAATATTATGGGTGTTCGACTATGGAATCTGATTTTCCACATTCTACCAAGATCGCTGAGAATCGGTATCCCCTACCAAGTAGTAAAAATGGGGTTTCAATCTTGCAATATATGAAGTCTCAATTGTTTATACAATTGATCTATTTTGTATTCTAAGTTAAATATATCCTATATCTCTAAGTTCAATAAAGTCTTATGGAGAAGCACTCTTTGCACATTCTTAATCTAATCCCAACTAGTATTACTCCTGCACAAAAACTATTGAGGAGTGAGCCAAACCACAAGTTCATATGAGATAACTTGACCAGACCACACATCAAGCAATAACAAATAAGTTTTATTAGCAAGCATATGCCATGCAACAATCAACCATATAAATAAGTACAAGCTTAGATATTCGGAATCCAAATAGGATGTAGATTTATGCCCTCTCATTGGGGTTGGAAAGAAGCCATTACGAGTGATATACCGTGGCCAGCAGAATCAGAGAACCAAGGAATAATGGGTACCATAAGCTCTCATAAATTAATTTAAAACATTTCACTTTTATCCTTGGAACAAAAAAACACCATTAAGTATTAGCCCTTTCATGTCGATACCACGAGTGGCGTTCCTTCGATGCTAGTTAGTTCCTATGGAACCGAATGAAGCAAAAGTGCTCTTGAAAGAACTAGAAGAATGTCATCTAGAAAAACCAAGCGCGTCACCAAAAAACCAAAATGCTAATACATAGCGGAGTCACCACTCCTTTAAAATGCAGAATATGTGTATGATGCAATGCATATCCATTTTTATTTATGGTACCAATAGTTTTTAGTTAAATTTAAAGCGATCATACAATTTACAGAAAAACATCAACGTGCTCCATACAATAATTATCATACAATAGAATTACTACTTATATTATGATAATTTGGCATTCAAGCATACACCAAGCATTATGCAGTATACTCAATTCCACATGCATATCAGTTAAATATGCTATTTCAAATGTAGCTATACTACAAGCACAAACAATGTGATAAAGTCAAAGTTACCACCTATTATCCTTGCTAAATTGTCGTAATATGCTGTTGGAAGTCCAAGAACTGTTCTATATTTTCTATGAAATGAGATAGCAAATATTTATTATTTCACTATTATTCATAATGCTTTTGGTTAAACTTTTTATGTCCTAAATTTAAGTTTTATTCTTTTTAATTCACTTTATTTTCCTATGTAGGAGTTTCGAATTTTATAAGGGTTAGTCTTTTTTGACATTGCTTGAAAATCCATCTAAACATATGTTTTATACGAGAAGTCTTTCTAAAAATTACAAGTACTAACTTTGATTGTGTAATTTTAAACTAGGTCTGTTATTTTCATTTTAACTCCATTTTAGTGTATGATCAAGCATTTAGATAACTTATTTTGATTGTTGCATGATAGTTGACTTAATTTTATTAATCTGTAAATTTGAATTATTTTATGAGTACCGATAATTGTCATAGAATATTTTAAGTCTTATCTTATTTGATAATTTTATTATTAAGCTTTTATTTATTTATGCAGTCCTTTTAATATGTCTATCTTAAGATAGTTCGTATTTAGTATTTATTATTTATTTTCATTTTACTTGTCTTGATCTTAATTGGTAATTATATTTTATTTAGGGTGTTTTCTTTTATTCTAAATTTATTTAAGTTCCTCTTTCATTAGTGTTTGTATTAATAGCGAATTTTTATTATTTCTTCGTTTGTCAATTTAATCTGTTTTATGTGAATTGAAATTTCTACTTTTTATATAGTTATATTTAGTATTTAGTTCTTTAATTATTTTCTAACATACTCGTTGTTTCCTATAGTTTAAATATATATCAAATATTTACTAAATTTTATTTCATTGAATAATTATAGAGTTTTTGTTTAATAGTTTAGTATTTTATCATCATCATCATTATTTTTTTTATATTGTTCGTTAGTTTGATCACCTTACGATAGCAAATATTTATTTTCTAACATTTAGTTTTATCGTGTTTCTCTTGATCTCTTTTCATATTATTATCTGTTATTTATGGGAATCACATTATTCTTACTTATAACTTATTTACATTTTTCCATTCTTTTATATTTATATAATTACCGGGCAATTATTATAATTTAATTATTTTGTTTAATTTAGCTAAAGTGTCTCTTAGTTGTAAATGTTATTAAAGTATAACACTTAAGCTTATTAATTGTAAAATTATTAATATTTATGTATTTATAAAATTTTATCTTCACTTATTATTGTTGTTGTTGTTATTATACATACATATATATATAATATAATAATCTGTTACAAACAAACAGATTTCGTTCCAAAATAAATTTTGCATGTACATTGGCACCAATGTCGCCGTCGTTGAACTCTAGATTGCTGGCGTTCGTGTAAAATTTACACATTTGTTTTAGGATACGCTAACTTCAAAAGGCCACCAGCGTTACAACATATGTCGCCGATGTAGGAAGTCTATGTTGCTGACGTACGTTCAAATCACATAAAAAAAATTTACGTAGCTTCTATTCTAGTGAAGGCTGGCACGAAGGTCGCCAGCCTATCTACTTACGCTGCCAGCCTTAGTGTTTTACGTCGCCGATGTAGTGCTGGTTTAGGCACTGTTCATCATCTTCTTCCTTTTTCCGATTCATTTTTAAAAACTTTTCCCAACCTATATGTATTATATTTGTATGTTTTATATTTAAGTATTTTGGCATGATCAAGAGCTACTATTCATGATCTATTAGCACATATATAATCTTTTAATCATTTTAACATATAATTTCTTAGCTCATATACAACATAATGTATAAATAAGGTTTTAAGATTAGATATTATCTTGGATGAGCTGAGTTTGGTTGTGAACCACCTTGCCAGATCAAATTCAGACCTAAAGTTAATGAAAACATTGTTTAAGCCAATGTTTAATACTTAAACTAACTTAAGATGAATTTTTCTTTTCCTTACCTTAACTTGCTTCCTTCTAAGCTTATACATATGTGCCTTATTTGAAGCTTGTTAATGGTTGTGTTTATGCGTGTTTTGTGTGAGTTTTTGCTGGTGGTTTAGGTTGTTGTTTGTGTGGTTTAATGTGGTTGTTTTGGTGCAATTGAATGGTTTTGTTTGTTGTTTTTAAGCTCGTTTTTGTTCTTGTTTGGAGATGGTTTTATATGCTTGAATAACTTTGTTTGATGTGTTATAAATGGTTTTTTGTTACTAAAAAAATGCGTATATATATAGCAATAAAGGAGCTACAACTTTCGGCTAAAATGAAGAAACTTCACCACCGAATTCCCAACTTACAATATGATTCTTCATGCATTTAATATGTTGTTCCATTAGCAAGTTTTGATTGGTTTTGCATACTGTTTTCTTGACTTTTATTGTCCCAATTTACCTCTTTTGTTTCAAGAATTCAGTTGTCACAATTCTAAGAATATCTCAGCCGTCTATTTCTTTACTTTGCACCAAACATGACCATTAATTAATATAATATTATTTAATTAATTAATTATCTTAGTTTTAGGATAGTTTTTAAAGTTAAACGTGTACAAATATGTCAGTTATTTTAAGAGTTTTGTCTCCAAAAATTTATCTAAAGCATCTATAGATTTTCTAGATCATCATTGAGTTCAATTTTGAGTTTAAAGTTTACACAATTAAGATTTTCTGGGCCCAGTAAGCTAAGATAGGATTTTAGTTACTATAGACTCAGAATTTTCTAACTAGAACAATGCTGCATTCCAAATATTTTTATGGAGTCTAGATTATTAGTTATGGATCTGTTTTTTTTCTTATCGTGTATTTATAACACTAGTGGTTCATCTTTTATTTATCATTTTATAGCCAGTATGATTTATAAAGGGATTCTCTTCTATGTTTTTGAAATGTATAGCTCCTTTTAACTATATCTTGAGTTATTTGCTCAAAATACGAAATCTTATCTTTAATATCTATTAGAAATAAAGAATTTTCTATTCGAGTTTTTAAATTATAAATGATTTTATCATTACTCATAGGTTCATTCTAAAGTTTTTATTTGATCATAAGTTTAATATCTATTTTATATTTGCTACTCTATTCATTTATTAGTTATAAAAATTCTCGGGATTACAATAGTTAAATCATGATTTTATCTCTATAAACTCAAAATTATCTAACTTAAGTATTGGTATAATTCAAATATTTAATTAAGGTTTAGATTCTTTAGTATTGATTAGTTTTTTTTATCTTTTCCCATATTTTATAATTCTGATGATTTATCTTTAAACTATTTTTTTTATAACCAATAGGTTCTAAAAATTTAATCATCTTTTATTGTATTTTGAAGTTCAAGGTCAACTATGATTATTGGTTGAATTATTTATTCTTATCACAGAATATTATTTGTTACTGTTTAGGAATTATTTATCCTAACTATTATCAATAGTAAATTTTCTAGTACTATTTTATAATCTTAAAATATTAAAGATATTTTAGAATTTTATTTTTCTAAGTATTCAACTTAAATAAATTGATTTTGAATTTTTACAGTAACGATTAATTTATCATTGATCATTATTTATTTAGAAGTCATAATTTGCATTTTGAAATTTTACTGGCAAGAATTCTAATTTTTCTAACCATAATCATATTTGTTTATACTTTAATAATTGTTAATTCACGAAAAATTGGGAGTGACTTTTGATACTTTTATTATAATTCTTTATGATCTTACATTATATTTTAATAATAAAGTTATGTAAAATTAAGAAGATTACAAATACTATCCTGAAAAGTTTATGAATCTCACTTTTTACATGAGTTAGCTACTTATGTGTTAATTCCATCTTATGTGTATAATAAAATACAAAATTTAAATGCCATGTTGTATTTTCTTCATGACATGGCAATGTTACCCAAATTTAAAGGAAAAAACAAAAAGACCTAAACAACGCTCCTTTCTAACCAATGTCAAATAAAAAGCCCTAAGCCTAATCTAACACTAATGTGAAATCATAAGTGCTTTCTCAACTCATTTAACAAATTCCCAACTATAAATGTTAGATACCCATTTATTGGAAGATTAGAGACTACTTGTTGCAAATGAATGAGAGATGTAAGAATATTATTCATTATGGAGGTTGTGTCTACAACGAGAACAATGTTGATCCACAAGGACACTACTTTCTTGATATGGAGAAGGAAACAACAAAAGTTGTGTCCAAGTTGATCGATAACTGCATGGATGTAACAATTTATTATAGAATTTTAGGTATAAATGATAAAATGGTTGTGGACTCTAATGAAGCTATGGTTAGTATGTTGACAATGTGTGGTGACATAAAGGAGATTAACATGTACTTATTGCAAATAACCCAAATTTCACATATATTAGTGTTGGTCCCAAAATAATCAAGAAGGGGGTTGAATTGATTATTTAAAAATTTTGCCTTTTAAAATTTCCCTTTTAAGTTTTAACCATGAGAACAATATATCAATTAAACAATGCTGACAATGAATTACTGAAAAATAAAAGATAAGGGAAAAAGAATATCAGGCAGCTATTTATAGTGGTTCCGCCTTGTGTGTTAGTCCACTCTTCCAGCTCCACGCCGGGGATACCGTTTCCTATGGGTTTTGTTCCACTATATCCAATAAGAACAAATTACAAGCTTGTACAATTCTCTCTACTCGATTCTCACAGTTATCCTCTAGCTTCAATCGATCTACAGTCTAAACTTGTAACTGAGCTACCAAGCTAAGAAGGCAACAACAAGTTCTTTCTATTACAAACAAAATCGAAGACTAAAACAATGAAGAATATTTTCACAATTTCAGATTAATGAAAGCTTGTAGGAGATTGATATATGAGAAGGATGAATATTTCTTGCTATGTGTAAAGCTTATAAAGATTCTCTATTTCCTTCTGTTTTCTTTGATATTTATGACTTTATTCTTCAATAGTCACTATCGGTTTGAAGAATTGATATCATGTCCCAATTATCTCGGCTGCAAATCTGTTCTTCTTTATCTGTATATAAAATTTGAAAACCATCTAGCTGCTTCTTTTCGTCTGTCATGAATTGGATAAGCTTTGTGAGATACCGTCCTTGATTCTTGCTGTAATTATTTCCTTGGATTGATCTGGAAGTTACCGTGATTTTCTATTTGTGATTTGAACAAGATATACTTGAAATGACAACTTTATCTTCTTCAATAAATCATCGTGATCTTCTCTTGTTTTCTTCTTTTGGATAATCCTCAAGATTTTTGCCGATATCTCTTGTGATCTTGAAAAAGTATGGATAAGTTGATACCCTAATAAATCTTATCTTCAAATAACAAACATTATCTTCTAATCTTATCTTCTAACAATCATATCTTTTTATCGAAACAACCTTTATTATCCATATCTTATCACATTCGTGATCTATAAGAGCTTTAGGAATTATCCATGCGTCTTGATAAAATATATTTGAAGATATCAAAAAAAAAAATTCAATATGTAATCTTTATATAAAACTTGATATGAAAAGATCCCCATGATATAAAATCTAACTTAAGTGAAACACATCAAGCATATTACCCAAATATACTTGATAAATGGAGCTGGGTCTTGAAAAATATTTAAATCTAAGATTTAAACAATTTTAGGCTAATCTGGAAAAATTCGTGTCAATCCTTAAGGTTTTGAAATTGCCTCTGACTAGCTTGTTAAGCATATATGTCTACTTACGTAAATTCTGAAAATGCTTCTGACAGACTTATTTTTCCATCGCTGAAAGTTCTGAAATTGCTTCTGAAAGACTTTCTTTAGATACCAAAGCTTAAATGAAACTTCTAAAATAACTTCTGACTTTGTAAAAACTCATTTATACAACTATCAAAGATTCTGAATAAGCTTCTATTCAATCATACTTAACAAATAAAATTAGAAACAATTAATCATCATTTTGTTATCATCAAAACCTTATTAGAGAACTTAACAATTAAGCTTTATTAAACAGGGACCCTTAAATTACAGGGGCAATGATGGACTGTTACATGACTCCATCCAAGCTAGTTCTTATATCAATCAAGAGGTAAGACCTGATTTTGTGAAAGATGAAATATTTTCTTCTAGTAGTTTTCGTTTACTTGAATTTGATAGGAGCTAGACTTAGAGGAGATGGGCTTGGATCACGGTTAATAAGGAGGTCTACAAAATAAAAGACATGTTAGTGGCACATTGGACATAGGTCTGGCGTGGCACTTCGATGCTTGAGTTAATAATAGCTATGACAAACCCATGGATCAAGTAAGTGAGAGTGAGTTTGAACGACATTACCTGAATTTAAAGAGGGTTATGAGTATTTATAGAGGATTAACTTGTCGATTCTTCCCATAATGAGTGAGTAGATGAGTAACCGAGCGGTTAATTAGCTTAACAATTATACTCATAGTGGGCTTAGTGGTAGCAATGGGGAAGAGGCACAAATCCTTCATATGCAAAGTAGTCCTGATCGAGCTATTGGTGCCAAGTGATGAGCAAATCAAGACTAATCGAGCATTGTATTCAAATCCGTATCGAGGTTAGATCTAGTCTACTATTAAAGCGCTTAGGGCCGAGTTCACCACCCAGCTCAGTGAAACATAGGGCTCAATTTAGACAAGCCTTTGGTCAAGAATGGACCATCAATAGTAGTGATAATATGTGTAGCGATAAGGAAATTGATAGTGAAAGTAACATTAGCTCATCTATTGAGTTGCTATCTTTCGAAAATGAGGTTGAAAGTAATAAAGATGGATGGTCAAATCGTGATAAGGATAGTAGAGTCAATACTGATGTTTCGAGAAAAGGATGATTCGAATGATGATAGTAGTAGTAGAAAAAGAAATATGGTGATTGGGATAAAAGGGCAGGATTAGGTGGCTATAGGAGATGGACTCGTGAAACTGACAAAAAAAATTATTCTGGAAAAAGGATATATGTTTATAGATGTAAATGAGTTTAAGGAAGTATTAAGGGAACATTTGATTCAAGAAGGATTTGAAATACTTAGACTTAAAATTGAAAAGAGTCATATTACAATTATTTGTGCAGCTGAGTATTGTCCTAGGAGAATTAATGCCTCTGCCATGCCTAAACTAAGTTGCTTTGTAATTAAGACGTTGAACTTGTAGCATAAATGCATCATAGTTAAAATAAATCAGATGCAATTTCTAATTGGATTGTTGGTTAATAATTGGATGACTTATTTGTCAATTTCAGCATGCACTCTAATCTCATGTATCAACGAATGAATACAAAATTTAGCATGGATCCTTCTCGACTTAGGTTACGTAAGGAAAGGGTAAATGGGAAGAAGATGATTGAGGGAATTCATAAAGAAGGGTATTCTCTTTTACCTAGATATGTTAACCTTGTTCGCCTTATTAGGGAACTTATTGGTCCCAAATAGTAAGTCGAGTGGAGGGTGGGTGGGGGTTGTGTGAATTAGTTTCTTAAAACAAAAACTTTAACTTTGATTTTTCTAAATTTTAAATACCACTCAAATTAGTTATAATAAAGTATGACTTTGAGATTGCTTTGCAATCATAACAAGTAATCAAATGCACACGAATAAAGAGCAGGGTAAGAGAAGTTTGCATAATGATTTATAGAGGTTCTGCCTTAAGCGTCAATCCTCTCTTCCAGCTCTAAGCTGGCGACTCAGTATGTTCCACTATATTCAATCAAAAAATGATTACAAATAGTGTCCTCAATTGACTCTGTCCAACTTCGTGCTAACACTTAGTTATCTCTAAACTCAAAGTCTATTTGTAATCTAGCTCTTACAAACTATTCAAAACCAAATGAGGAATAAAGAATTAAGCATCCTCTCAAATTTCGATGCAAGAAAAGAAATTTTTAAATAGCAGTGTAAGCACAATTGGAAGCAAAAGTATTTGCAAAGTTAGTAGAGCTTTCTTTCACGTAAGTAATGGTCCTTTTTTTTTAACTTCTGCTAATATATTTATCTTCACGTCTTCAACGGCTAAATAGGATGAAAACTTAAATGTTTGAGATAAGTTATTCTTGATTTTGTGCTTCTTGTTGTTAACGTAGTCTGCTGGTATTCTTTTTTTCAATAGTTCTTCCAATAGGAAAATATAAACAAAGCTGACTGTTCAAGAAATATTTGTTCCTGTTATTTATCCACCTGTTAGAGATAATGACTTGATAATTGAAAGTTGATCCTTATCTTGCTGTAGATGATTCTTGAGGTTAATATTTGAATGTTGTTGACCATATCTAGATGAAAAACAACATATGATACACTTCAAAATAAATCAGATTTATATCTCTTAAAAATATATCAGTATCTTGTTGTCATTAATTAACTTTAAATTGGAATTCCTTCTTTTAGAAACATGACCTTGATATCTCATGGATAATGAACTTCTTATGACATATCTGAACTGAATTTAGACTTGAAAACCAAACTTGGCATGTCTTGAAAACATAGTTTAAACTTTGAATAGATTGAGCTTGCTGTCAGAAATAATTCTTTAAGAATAAATCTTCAAGAATAAGGCTTTAACAAGATGAAAACTTGAATCCTCTAGATATTTAACCAACTTTGTGGAACATATTTGAATATATTATCCAAATACATTCAACTTTGGAGCCGGGTCTTCAAATTGATGAAAGAACTAAAGAAAACTCTATCTACAACTTGTTGTTCATAATCTTGTATATTTTGTTCTTGTAGCAGGTCTACTCTCTGAGTTATTTTCTGAGTATTACTGTCTTGTTGACAAACAACAGGTTTACTTTTTGAGTTACTCTTTGAATGTTACTGTCTTGTTGACAAGAAACATGTTTACTTTTTAAGTTGTTCTCTGAGTTGGATCTCCTTTGAAAAACATTTCCATAGAACTTATAATCATACATGATTATAATTTTTATAGCTCGATGACTAGACACTTAATAAATTTGTTAGTAAACATTAATCTTTTTGTTATCATCAAAACTAATATCGAGAGAACCTAACAGAACTTAACCTAGTAATATTTTCAAAGTACAATATTAGGATATGGCAGAACGGTCAAGATCACTTCTTAGATTCAAACATGCATTTGTATGTTATAAGGCTTGTAAGATTAGTTTTTTAAAAGGATGTAAACCTTTTCTTAGGTTGGATGGATGCCATCTGAAAAGGTTAATATGGTAGCATCCTCCTATTAGCAATTACACTAGATGTTAATGGTGGTCTATTCCCTTGGCATGTGCTATAGTCGAGAAGGAGTAGCGACAATTAGGATTGGTTTATATAAGGACTTCAAGAGGTGTTGAGACTGAATTATGAAGGATCTACACTTACCTTCATGAGTCATGAGTGATAAAAAAATAAAAGGTATTAATCAAGTTGTATATTATTAGCAATGTAGTACATTAGATGGATATTTGCAAAATTCAATTCTATTGAATTGGTTGTGTGGGTGATAATTCCACTATGTAGAGTTTATCTGATGTAATTGTAAATGTTTTCCCATTAACTCAACAAAGGAACTATTGTAGAAATACCTATAAGAACTTCAAGGCAAAGCATTCTAACTTGGTTATAGGTGTAGATATTTTGACTGCTACTAAAACATACATTAAGCAGGATCATAAAATTAGCATGAAGCACATGGAGATGCACAATAAGGAAACTTGTGAAATTTCTCAAAGATTGAAATTGGCTAGTGGGCAAGATATACATACAACCTAATATTTAATGTAGATCATGTTAAATATAACATGATGAAGAGTTTCAATAGTTGGGTTGGTAAGACTTGTAGTAAGCCAATCATCCAACTTCTTGAGGTGATCAAGTTAAAGCTTAATTCAAGACTTTAATATCAACACCAACAAAGGTATACTTAGCAAACTTGAGTATGTGATTACATTAGGAAGCAACTTCACATGATTATGGTTTAAGCTCGAGCTTGTCAAATAACACCTACTGGTAGAGAAGAATTTCAAGTCCATGCAAGAGGTAAAACTTTATTCTAAATTTAGGATCTTGGATTTGTAATTGCCTAGAATGGGAACACAATGGCACCTCATGCAAGAATGATACGGCTTTATTGTTTATATGGGGGCAAACATCGAAGATTATTGCTATGCATACTTCCTTAAGGAGAGATACCTTGATGCATGTGGTACACAATTCATCCAATGTCAGACATTAACATAATCGAAATAACTCAAAAAATGCTCTCTCCTTATTTATACCGTTTTCCAAGACAATTGAGAAAAGATAGAAGAAGAGAACCAAATGAGATCGACTTTAGGAGCTCAAGTCAAAAGAATTGAATACTCCAATGCACAAATTGTGAGCAACTAGGTCACAATTCATGCACATGCCAACATGCACTAATGAAAGATAAGCATGTGAAGAAGGTGCAACTTTTAACTCCATCCACTTTCTTGAAATGTGTATTGATATTAATAATTTTTAATACTACTATTACTTTGTTTATGTGTAGAGACAACAAGGAGTTGGTGGCCACAAGTATCGAGTGCTCATAATTATACTCAACCAAATGCCCTTTAAAGGAAATTGAAACAAAATAAATCAAAGGTATGAAAAATCTTACATCCCTTAGTATAGAGAATAAAAGAATGAGTTAATAGTTGCTAAAACTTTTTTTTTTTTTTGCCTATTTTTTCCTCAAAAATAGAAAGGGAAATTACAACAACAAGATGCTGATTCGAATGTAGATACCACTTAAAAAAGTCAAATTAATTACTATATTTCAAGCCTCGTAGCCACAGTGTTTTATACTTTTACAAGGCTTATGGTATCATGTGAAGATAGATTAGAAGGCATTAGAGATAAGGATTATCTTATTCCTTTTACTCCTCCAAAGCCAATATTTTCCTATTAATACTCCATTTGGTTTTGGAGGTACCTTTTAACATAGGATGGCTATGAGTAATACAAGAAAACATGGTTACCAAAGAAATGCACATTTCGATGCACTAAGACAAAGTAATTTGAGACCAATAAGTGATTCTTTGAGCTCTCAAGATGCTGCAAATATTGTGGCAAGTAGGGAGGAACAATGACCTTTTTTTGTGTAATGAAACTATTATGGATCATATTTTTATTGTTTCATGTAAAGGTTTCTCTAGTTGAGTAGCTGTAATACCCTTAATATTAAGGTCATCAAGACTATGCAGACACACTAAAACTTAGAACCTGCTAATAACCATGACAGATGTCAACCATAACTCCAGTTGACACACATATATTGGGTAGCTTCAACAAAGTTTAGTCACAAATATATCCATATATCATCAAGTTAAGCTAAGAGATGGCTCACAAAGTGTCCATTCATCTCTCTTTAAACCATAAACACACGTAATAATAATTGGGTCAATGCCTTATTGACAGCCTAAAACACTAGAATTCAAATATATAGTCCATAACTAGATATCTACTAAAGCATTTTGTCTCCAATGACAAATGATAAATCTATTTATAGGATGGGTAGTCATCATCACTAATGTCCTCCTCATAATCTATAACCATGTCATAACCAGAAAGAGTGAATATAAATTGAGTGGTACTTGAACCTAAAAAAGAGGAAATAGTGAGTTAGAGCCCAGTATAGTACTACCACAAATACAAGCGCATGAACAAGTACAATTTAATCACATGCATACATATATCTAATTTAACAAACTACTGGTTGTTATCTTTGTTTTTAAGCCTATCAAACAACACTAATTGCTTAGTATCTTGACCACATACATATGTGTAATATATATAATATATATACACACATCTATGATGTTGGATATCCCCAAACATCCATGAGTCCATAGTCTATTAATCCAATCCTAGATATACCTATAATTATATCCAAGTACGACTCCATGCATGGAATGTGTTACACATGGATCATCGGGGTGTCGTGTTAACATCACTAAAACTCTTGTTTCACCAACCACAACCAAACACACACAACATACTATTTTATAGTCATATATATTATTAGTCAAGTTACTGAACTATCCTAACAAGAACAATCAGCAAGAAAAGTAATATACGTACCTTATACTAGATTCAATCAGAGTACTAAAGTCCATTAATATTGTTGTTGCAAAATCTTACAATATAATTCCTAAAGTAAAGAATTATATTAAGTTTTCTTACTTTTCAAGAGAAGAAATAAAGAATTCAATAAAGACGCAAAGTGCACGGTAAAGCATACGGTCATATTTAGGGTTGTGTAATTGTACATCGGCAAAGTACACGGTCATGTACTACTAAGGACAACAAAGTTCGTATCATAGAGAGTTTCACGGCCCAGAGCATGAGCTTATGTACTGATCGTGCACTTTAAGAGTTCAAAATTCCATTCTTTTACAAAGGAGTACAGTACATGATACACAGACCCATGTGAGTCATATACTTCAAGATTTCTAGTACTTCCACTAGTGAGAGGTACACAACCTAATGCATAAGCTCATGCATGAATTGTGCATTTCTCAAAAACATTAGTTTTTGCATAACGAGAGGTACATGGCCCAGTACACGGGGGTATGCATCAGGTTGTGTACTTTTGAAAATCTTTGTTTTTCGTGGAAAACATCATAAAGTTGACCTAAAATGTCTTAAACTCTTTATACCTTATTCAACATTCTTTATCACAATCAACCATTAAACACATATACCTACGATAGTAGCATAGACAAAAGACTAAAGATATGTCGAAGTCGTTTCACCTTCCTATTGTTTTTCGAGGCTTTTCCTTCTCCTGCAAATTTCCTTCAACTTTGCCTTACAATTCACGAGAAATCTATCTTAATTTATTGTATCTCCTACAAAGTATCACTAACATGCATGAAAATTATGATTTCCATCATTTGTATGTCTACTATATTGGGAACCAAAGGAAAAGAAAGAATTATCACTTGCCTTACTATATTTTTAGAGTTCTTCAAGATTTTCTAAGGGTTGTTAGGAGACAGGAAAGGGCAGTTATGTAATGTAGCAGGAAAAAGAATAAGAAGCAGTTGTTGTTTAGGTTATAAATGTTTCCAACAACTAACGTATTAAAAGATATATTGGTTGGACAAAAAATTCTCCTGTTTTTAAACTTAACATTACAAAATTATCCTCTTTCATAAATCATTCTATTTAAGTTATTGCATTCCCCAACCTCATAAATTCTTGTCCTCAAAAGTTACCCAAATTCTCAAAAAGTTCCGGGTACTTCTTTCTCATCTCCTCTTCAAGCTCCTAAGTTGTTTCTCGCTTTGCCTTATTAGTTCATTATACTTTGATATATTCGATCGCTAATCTTCACAGGATTTGCTCCATGGTATCCACCACTTGGTTTGGTCTTTCCATTAAACTAAGGTTTCTTTGTATTCCAAGTGAATCCGAAATTATCACTGAGTCCAAGTTTGGCATAAACTCCCTTAACATTGACACATGGTACACTTTGTATACTCCTTGCTAAACTTGGCAATAACACTAATCTATATGTCACATCTACAATTTGCTCTAATTATTATGCATCACATCCCACCTAAAGTAGGTAAACATGAGTCTACTAACTTTTTAAAAAGAAATTATACAAATACAAACTACACAAAATAATTACCAATATACTGACGCAAGATCACATATGGAACATGCAATTCACATTTTTGCACATGAATTGCTTGTACAAGATATGATTTAACAAAAGTTTTATAGTGCTAAACCACATGCAAAAGGCATGATTCATGTTAAATGTTGATGAATCACATCTTTTAGTGGTGATTCACACATGTACATTTTTCATTCTTTCCTTTTGTTATTGCTTTTGTCATTTTGTTTTCTTTTGTTCGTCACTCCAAACAGACACGGTAAGGTGATGTCTTGTCTTCTTCTTCTTCTTTTTGTGCTATTTCTTTTACAATGGACCCCCCTTTCTTTAAATTAGGAAAAAATTTGCTTTTCCAGATAGGTTAATATATGCCATGTCTTCTTTTTCCTTTTTGCTATTGATTTTTTAGTGCACCCTCCCATATAATTTGTGTTTATGTAATTTTTATTTAAAGGATTGGTAATCATGTAATTTCTTCCATCTAAAACACCTAAACAATTCTACATAAAAGACAAAAAAAAAGTAGCTATATTTGATTTAACAAAATTTAATATAATATAAGTTTGTAAACTTTTCAATGTAGTAAAAATGTGTTACAGTATAAGTGTGAGAATCCAACATGAGAAACATGGGACTTGTGTTAAGAGTTTATAAGAAGGAAGACCCATTAACCCATTGCCTTAAGTTTTGTGTTATAGATGGTGTTTAAAACCCAATTGTGTTATCATTCACAAAGCTCATTAGATTTCTCTCCATTGAAGGCATACTCTAGACCCTAACAATTGGTATCAGAGTCGATGGTTCGGCTAAGAATCTCTTATAGTTGGCCCACCATATGGAAAGAAGAGTTTTATGGTGTGAATCGTCTGTAAAACCATCGTGAGTAGGTGGGACTACTCACAAAGCGGGTTTAGTAGAGTTAGTTTGACAAGCTCTTGTTAAGGAGGAGTACGGCCTACCCCATTGTGGAGACTCATACTTAAGGGGGAGATTGTTATGGTGCAAGTGTGAGAATCCCACATGGTAAATACGAGACTTATATGAAGAGTTTATAAGAAGAAAGACCCATTAACCCATTGCCTCAAGATTTTGGGTTATAGATTGTGTATAAAGCCTAATTATGTTATCTTTCACAAAGCCTATTGGATTTCTGTCCATTGAAGACATACTCCAGACCCTAACAAAATGTAAATGTTTTCACCACAAAAAATTTCACCCCATTATTGTTGAAGTTTTTAGGGATGGGTTCAGGCATTTTTGACAAGTGACTTTCCTTAGCGTATGATAGCATTTAAAAACTTGTGGAAACAATGTTTAATGGTGTCTTCCAACTTCCCAAAATTATATTTGATTACTGTGTTCTTAACATGTGAGTAAGTACATGTAAAAACATCGCAACCTTTTCATCTATCATATGCTTAGTATGTTTCAATCCTCCTGCATTTTACTAACATTTGACACAATTTAAAAAATGCATGTCGATCCATTCAAAGTTATTCAATACACGTTGTGTCGTCTACATAAACAAGTCTTCTGATTGAGGATGGTGAAGAGACTAAAATAGCTATGAATGAACTAATAATCGAACAAAATAACTACCACATAGTAAAAATTAGATGAATTACGTCAAAACATTTGGGGGTAAGTTTATTAAAGGTGTCAATGTTTTGATTAGTTAAAAAGATAAATCAATATTTTGGGGATCAATTCATTTAAGACATCAACATTTTAAGTGGCTAAAAGGGATCAATATTTTATAAAATAAGTCAAATAAAGTATCAATAATTGACTGTTGAGAAAAATGAATTAAAACTAATCCAAATTGAATATCTTAAATAAATTTCAAAATGTTGATATTTTTATTTTATTCACTTTTTAAAATGTTGATTCCTTTTTTTTTATTACTTAAAATGTTGATACATTAAATGAAATTAGCCCCAAACATAGATACTTTCCAGTTGTATTGTACCCAATTAAAAAGTGCAAGTGACAATGATCTTTTCTTTCTTCGATCACTGAAGGTCAATTGCATGTCATCCATTACTACAATAACAAAATCATACAGATATTAATGATTATAACACATATATGATATTTGTTTTATAATATTATAGAATCAAAAAAAAAAAAAGGAAAGGAAATGAATATATCCAACATAATATATGATGGTAGATAAAAATTTGTGAATAAGAAACTTAAAATAATTATTTAAAAACTTGGTTTCATAATTTCCATCATTTATTGGGCTAAAAAACAAAAGAAGAAGAAGTTGTTTGTCATTTCGCTTAATAAATTTACCCAATTAAACTACTTATTCTTATGCTCTTATCTACAATGTTGCTTTTATACAGTATATAGATTGCAATAATTTTCTCAACTACTTAATTGAAATTACTATTCAAGTTCGATGGAAAGTTGAAGCTTAAAAAGTGCAGGAAGCAACAAATCAACTAAGCTTAAGTAAAAGACACAAACACGGTTTAGGTATCATATAATAAATTAGATAAAAGGAAAAAAAAAAGATAAGCATTTGAAAGCTTAAAAAGGTGCAGCTAGAGACAATAATAGGAGACGAAAAATCAAAATCATGCATACAAAACAAAAGAGGACAAGCATTCGGAAGCTAGAGACAATAATAGAAGACAATAAATCAAAACCACACTTATAATTTCACAAGAAGAAGACAAGGATTTGGAAGTCTTTTGTTCTAGAAAACAAAAGAAAAAATTGCATAATTCCATAATAAGAGACAACAAATCAATAAAGCTTTAAAGATAACGAAAAATCACACTCGTACCTATTTAAACAAAAACACTCATACCTAGATTTGCATGTCATGCTTGAAGCCACAAGATAGAAGTTAAAAATCACAAAACCCCATCATTTTATTTAAAAAGTTTGTAACTTTTTAGCTTATTATATTTCTATAACCTTTTATAATGACAATAATCAATACAAAACACGTTTGCAGCACATTTTTATAATGACATGAAATTAAAATCACTGTGGTGAAGAAACAACATACCGATTTACGAAGGTTGTTGTTCATAATGTAAATGATGAAGATCCCATTGAAATTGCCTTATTGTTGTCATCAAAGTATCAAGAGATGTTGGCATAGATTTTCATCACAAGGGTTCATTTTCATTTCTAGGTTTTTTTTTTTCCTTGTTTTTTTTAGAGAAATGGGTAAAGATAATGGGTACGTGGATTTTGTTTTAAGAGGTAAATATGTGTTATTTTGTTTCATGATGAGGGTTTTTGGAATAAAATTTTGAATTCCATAAGAGTTGCCATTTTTTATGCCATGACAAGTAACAGGTATCAATTGTTTATTTTATCCTACTTGGAATAACTATTAATCATGGACAATAAGAGTGAAATGACTATTATATTCAAAGAACCAAACATTACCATTCTAGATAAGGGAATCTTTCAAAAAAATAAGAAGGGGAAGAGAATTTTAAGAATTTTTTTATAAAGGGAAATTAGTATTGTTTATGGTATTCACTAATAAACCCCACCCATCATTACCAAAATAACTAATACAATACAATTTTATCATTAATCTTCTAATTTTTGTAGTATATTTTTTAGGTTATAGCAACTAAGACTCATATGAAAGTAAGACCAATATACATACATACATACATAACTCAAATAGAAAAATGGATAAATACCAAACACTAATTAGGCACTTTTTTTTAATATCATGTTTGGTATGCAGGAATGAATTTAGAATGGAATTGCGATTCTAACTTCCATTCTCATTCCCATGTTTGATGCATTTTTAAAAGCTATAATCATAATTCTTAGAATCGACAACTTCGGTTTTAAGGGAGATTAGATTCCTCCTTAAGAAAGTGGAATCATGATTTCGTTCATTCTTTACAAATGATTAATAGTACAATTAACTTTTTATCTTCTTATTTATTTATTATTCATATTGATTATTATGGATATTTTTGATAAATTCTATGATGTATCCAAATAAAGTAATGCTTTCATTTCATTCCATTTGATTTTATTTTGAATTATTGATGCATAACAAAGTGACATTAGTTATTATAAGCAAGAGCTGCAAATGCAATGAGTCACTTTATACATATACTATAGATGCAATTGGAACAAGATTGAGATTATGCTATAAAACCCAAATTTACCTCAACAACCCTATGAAGTTTTGTGAGCTAGGGTTTACTGAGATTGGAAATGAGCTAGGGTTTACTGTTGGAGTAAATAACAAGAAGAATGAAACTAATGCAGTCGAGAACAAGTTGTCGGGTAAGAGTAAAGACTTTAGTTTGAAAGGAAGATCAAACACCAAAGATGGACTTGGGCCGAGTAAATTGCATTGTGTTGGATCTGGGTCAACTACTGTTAAGGACGGGTATCCCAATATTGCTAAGGCCGACTAATAAATACTAACGGTAGTAATAAGTAAATAGCTATGCCCATGCTAAGTAGTTATTCTAGAATATTACAATTGTAATGAGGTGGCATATCCACTATGTGATAGAATAAAAAAAATATTCGGTAGGAACAAATTCGGTTATAACTATACACATGATAGATATTACACGATATATGCATTGAAGTTGTGATACAAAAAAATCAATGAAAATGCAAAAATATAATGCTCCAAAAGCTTGTATTCGAGCTTCCCCTACCATAGTCGGCTTGGATCCATTATCTTCACTTAATTTTGGCTGCATACAGCTGGAATTAATTGTTTATTTTCCTAATTACTGCACTTGAATTGCTTCCTTGCTGCAATTAGTATGAGAGCTAGATTGTTGGAGCTAATGGCAGAAGGCATGAAGGAATACAAACGAATGGAAAAGCTGTTCAAAACAATGATGAAGGATCAGTAAAAAAAGTAAGAAAGCTTGATTAAAATGTTTTCCAATACATTACAGAGACAGCAACAACTTTTTGAGCAGCAGTCACAAACTATAGGAGAGCTTAAACAATAAATGAAGGAGAAGGGAACTATGGGTGGAACTCCACTCAGTGCATAGAAGCTCCTAGAGGAATCCAACACAAGCAAATCGGGGTATGATGGCACTACTTCTGGAGTTAACACACTAAATGCCTATCATTTACCTTTGCATAGCACCATAATAGACTTTCCTACATTTAGTAGTGAAGGGTTACAATCATGGGTTATTAAGGCTGAGCAGTTTTTCTTAATAGATGACATTCCTGAGCATTTAAAGGTTAAAGTAGCTATTATGCACTTAGATAAGAAGCCCTATGAGTGGTGTGCCTCTTGTTCTAAATTAAGAACTGATGCCTCACCCATTAAGTGGGAAGAGCTCACCAAAGCACTACAGGCTAGGGGTGTTCACGGATCTGTTAACCGGTCCATGGTCCTATTTTTTGAACCTAATCGTAATAATAGGTTTTTTAATATTCTGATCCTTAACCGGTCCATTATAAATGGTTAACCAAATTAACGGTTAGTCGTTTTATTCGGTTAATTTATTTAGTTTTTGGTTTTTAACCATTTAACGTAATGGTCTCAACAAATCAAATTGATAATTTCAACAAACCTTAATTTTTAGCCTTTATAATAGAGTTTTTCTTTAAATTATTATTATTATTATTATTATTATTATTATTATTATTATTATTATAATATACATATATATATATTACAAGAGCTAAAAAAAAAGAAACTCAAATTAAAGAAAAGAGGAAAAAAAACCTTTGGATGCATCATTATCAATAAAATCAAACCAAATCAATTACCACATTAACTCCATTAAACATAGGATAATGGTATTTTAATCAAAATCCAAGGAATATTAACATAGGTAAATTGTATATATGTGTGTGTGTGTGTGTAAATTATATCTATATATATTTTAAAAAATAATTATACGTATATGTAAATTATATATATAATATACTTATAAATATTGAAACGGTTAACCGTTAACCATCGATATTTTATGGTTACAAACCGAAACCGAAACCGAAACAGAAAAAAATAAAAACCGTTATCCTAAACCGAAATCAACGGATTGGTTAACCATATTTTTCGTATTAGTTTTATAGTTTCGGTTCGGTTTTGTGGTTTCATTGGTTTTTTTGTACACCCCTACTACAAGCTCGATTCAATGAGCAAGTCTTTGAAGACCTTATGGCTGAATTAAAAGAACTACATCAAATAGACACCCTTCAAGACTACCTAGACCAATTTATTTACCTCTCAACTCAGAACCAAATTACTGAAAACCAACTCCTTAGTTGTTTCCTAAGTGGGTTAAAGCCTGAATTACAATACCCTATACGAATGTTCTAACCTGCCACCTAATTTCAAGCCTACACACTTGCTAAGCTTCAAGAAGCAACCATAACTACCAAAAACCCCACCAAAAATACCTGAAATTTCCCTTACATTCCCAACATAGCTCTCTCCACCTTCAAACATACCACAACCACTACAAACACTACTGCCCAAAACATAAACCGAACCATACCTTAGCTTATACACTGCCCCCATAACTCTTCAAAGAGCCATAACCCAAATCCCACAAACACTACTCGTCAACTCACACCTGAAGAAATAGAAGAAAAGAGGCACAAGAAACAGTGTTTTTGGTGTGATGAAGCCTTTGGGCTTGGGCATAGATGCGAAAATAAGAGGTTGAACATCCTTATAGCTTGTAAGGAGAGAAGACAAGGCAGAATTTGATGGAGAAATGGAGAAGATGGAGAGTGAACTGGCTTCACTCACTTAGTGTGCTATTGATAGAAATAGCCATAATGCTGAGCAAAGTATGAATGTTCGGGGATGTCTTAACATGAAGGAACTAAGTATTCTCATAGACACTAGCAGTTCTTCTAATTTTGTCGATGAAGGACTAGCTAAGAAACCTAACTGTGAGTTAACTCCTATTGAGCCAGTAACCGTTAATTTGGCAAATGGGGTTAAACTGTACAGTTATTTCATGGTTTATAGGCTAGAGTAGAGTATGCAGGGTATTCAATTCAAAGCTGATTTCTACACCCTTCTTATGAAGGCTTATGATATGATTCTCGACATGCCCTGGCTGGTTACATTAGGAACCATACGCTGGAATTTCGGGTACGAAAGATGGAGTTTTGGTGGCAAGAATCAATGTGCACTTTGTGGGGACAAATAGAATGTGTCACTCCAATTTCTGGTAAAGCCATGTCTCACATCCTCACTATTATGGGTTCTAATTGTGAAGTACAATGATGGGTCGTTAGTAGTATAGATTCTGTTAACACAAATGAGCAACCAATACATCCTATGATTCTTGAATTACTAGAGTGGTACCATGATTTGTTTGAGGAACCATCTTCTCTTCCACCAACTAGATCATGTAATTATAGGATACACTTACAAGCAGATGCTAAACCAATGAACTTGAGACCCTACCACTACTCTATAGTCCAAAAATCTGTCTTTGAAGATATGGTGAAAGAAATGATGTTTAGTGGAATAATTCGCCCTAGCCATAGTCCTTTTGTTTCACCTATGGTTTTAGTGAAGAAGAAGGACAATAGTTAGAGAATGTGTGTGCACTATAGAGAATTGAATAAGATGACCATTAAAGATAGATTTCCAATCCTTATTGTGGAGGACTTATTTGATGAGCTATAGGGTGCAAGTTACTTTAGTAAGCCAAACCTACGTATAGTTACCATCAGATATTAATGCACCCTAGTGATGTTTACAAGACAGCCTTTTGTACTCATGATGGACATGATGAGTACTTAGTCATGCCATTTGTCTTAACTAATGCTCCATTAACTTTTCAGGGCTTAATGGATGATCTATTCAAGTCGTTCTTTCGAAGGTTTGTCTTGGTCTTTTTTGATGATATTCTGGTATATAGTACCAGTTTAGCTCAACATGCAGAGCATTTGAAATTTGTTTTTGAAGTACTACGCAAGAAGAAACTATTCCTCAAACGTAACAAGTGTGCTTTTGGCGTACACCAAATTGAATATATGGGGGACATCATTACTAAAAATGGTGTAGCTACTGATCCTAAAAAAATAGAAGCCATCAGGCATTAGCCAGCTCCAACCAATGTAAGATAACTAAGAGGGTTTCTTGGGTTGGCAACGTACTATAGGAGGTTTATCCAAGGGTTTGGAGTTATAGCTAAGTTGCTAACCAGCTTGCTTAGGAAAGATCAGTTTCAATGAAGTATGAAGGTCCAAGAAGCATTTGTAAAGTTGAAAGATGCCCTAGTGCAATCTCTAGTTTAGTGCTTACCTAATTATTCAAAGAGATTCATTATTGAAACAGACGTAAGTGGTGATGGAATTGGAGCAGTACTTATGCAAGAAAACCATCCAATTGCTTACATAAGTATGACTCTTGCACCTAAACATAGAGGCTTTTCAATGTATGAGAAGGAATTGTTGTCTTTAGTGTATGCTGTGGAAAAGTGGCGACATTACTTGTTAGGAAGGCCTTTTGTGATCAAAACAAATCACCAAAACCTTAAATTCCTTCTTGAACAGTGTTTAGTGATGAAAACCAGCAGAAATGGCTTACCAAACTATTAGGGTTAGATTATTCCGTTTTAAAAGTGGAAGTGCTAATATGGTTGTCGATGCCTTGTTTAGAAGAGGAGGAAATCAGCTCAACCACTTAACTCTATAAGTTACTATGCCTAAGTTAATGGATGAAATACAAGTTAGTTGGAAATTACCTAATGGTTATGGTCCTATCATTGACCGATTAAAGAAAGGAATTGAAGTAAAACACTCACTTTTAATCAAGGGTTGCTTAGGAGGAAAGGGAAGTTAGTAGTGGGACCAAACTCTGGTTTGAGAGAGAAGTTGCTTCAACTTTATCATGGAGGATCACTTGGAGGACATTCTAGAGCTCAGGCAACCTATAAAAGAATCTCAACAGTATTTTACTGGCCTAAATTGGAGAGGATAGTAAGTAGTATGTGAGCGCTTGTGACATATGTCAATGCTACAAGTATGAGAATGTTGCTAGTCCAGGGTTGTTACAAACACTCTCAATACCTGAGGAGTGTTGGCAAGAGGTTTTTATGGACTTTATTGAAGGCTTGCCTAAATCCAACGAAAAGGAAGTTATCTTTGTGGCAGTTGATCACTTAAGTGAGTATGCCCATTTTATGGCATTTTCTCATCCCTATTCAGCAGCTTAATACTTAGATAATGTCTATAAGCTACACAGAATGCCTGAAACTATAATAAGTGACAAAGACCCTATCTTTATTAGTGTGTTTTGGAAGGAGTTCATGAGTTTACAATGGGTGTCACTCAATCTATCAACCTCTTACCATCCTTAGATCGATAGCCAAATGGAGGTGGTCAATAAGTGCTTGGCAACCTACCTCAGATGCATGACAAGTGAATATCCTAAGCGTTGGAGCCAGTTTTTAACCTTAGCTGAGTGGTGGTACAACACTAATTACACATCGGTTCTAAGTATACACCATTTCAGATCCTCTATGGCTACCCACCTCCGATTCATTTGCCATACGTGCTGGAGACTCCAAGAATGTTACGGTAGATAATGTTTTGACTACGAGGGAAGATATGTTACGCATGCTTAAATTCCACCTCAAGTGAGTGCAATAAAGAATGACAAATTTGGTAGATAAACGAAGGAGCGACAGAGAATTCAAGATTGGAGACATGGTTCTACTTAAGCTGTAGCCGTATAACAAGGATTACTTAAACATGCAAGAGTACAAAAAATGTCTCTTAAGCACGACGAACCCTACAAAGTTATTGATAAGTTAGGGAAAGTAGCTTACAAGCTGGACTTGCCTCCTAAAGCTGCTGGACATCCAACATTTCATGTTTCCTAGTTGAAACCCTATCATGGCCAGAGAACAGATCAGATAGCTCTGATACCTACACTATAAGAAGAACAAGACTTAAAACCCCAAGCTATCGTAGATTGGAAGATAATAATAAGGAAGAACGAAGTTGATACTCTTGTACTTGCCTTGTGGAAAAATTTGTCACCATCAAAATCCACTTAGGAGATCTTTAGTAAACTAAAACTAAGGTTTCTAAATCATCCCTTGTGGTCAAGGGTTTCAGAAGAAGAATGGAATAAGCTAAGGTTTACTGAGATTGGAAATGAGCTAGGGTTTACTGTTGGAGTAAATAACAAGAAGAATGAAACTAATGCAGTCGAGAAAGAGTTGTCGGGTAAGAGTAAAGACTTTAGTTTGAAAGGAATATCAAATACCGAAGATGGAATTAGGTCGAGTAAATTGCATTGTGTTGGATCTGGGTCAACTAAATAGTATCTCATTATTGCTAAGGCCGACTAATAAATACTAATAGTAGTAATAAGTAAATAGCTATGCCCATGCTAAGTAGTTATTCTAGAATATTACAATTGTAATGAGGTGGCATATCCACCACGTGATAGAATAAAAAAAAATATTCGGTAGGAACAAATTCAATTATAACTATACACATGACAGATATTACACTATATATACATTGAAGGTATGATACAAAAAAATCAATGAAAATGCAAAATTATAATGCTCCAAAAGCTTGTATTCGAGCTTTCCCCTACCATAGTCGACCTGGACCCATTATCTTCACTTAATTTTGGCTGCATACGGCTAGAATTAATTGTTTATTTTCCTAATTACTGCATTCGAATTGCTTCCTTGCTGCATTTTGAGATGTTGCTACACTTGATCATTTTCCCCTGAACTTTTAGTGTGTCCAGACTTAGCATGAATTGAAAAAAAAAAAAAAAGAAACCTTAAAATCAGTGTTATTACCTGCTAAACTGTTGTTTTAAAAATAAAAAATTACAAAAATCCAAATTGCTTAAAAAAATTATACAAATACCTATCACTATATGGCATAAAGAAGATGTCATATAGCATTTTTCTACATGTATTGTACATCTAACTTGTGACACAAATATACTTATATGTGTATCATACATTAAAAATGCAGTACATAATAAGACATATATTGCATAGCCTAAGCACAATACATGTAAAAAATCATACACACTTTCTTGGTGATGCAATACAAATTTAAATGTGTACTATTGTTGTATTGCATAACCTAGGTGCCGTGCATATAAAAAATATTGTCTCATCTTCACTATGGACATATATACGATAATTTAGTAATTTTTTTATGCAATTTGTATGTGTAATTTTTTTTCCCCCCAAGAAGGTAGACAGTCAGCGCTTAAAACCGGTTCGATTATCCTCTCCTTTCGATCCTACTCTGTCCAATTCCCACGCACACACCAGGCCTATGGCTGCTTCAACTTCATCAAAATCTTTTCTGGGTCTCACCATCTCATTAACGCTCGCTGCTCTATCTGCATCAGCTGCCATTACAGGTACTCTGTCTTAGTGAAACGTTTAATTTTGTTGTTCTTGTTTAGTATTAAAAGTTTTAATTTTTATTGCAGTTTACATCCTAAAGCGCAAAACCCAGAATTTAAAATTTAAAATAGCACAACTTGAAGCATCGCTTAACTCTTCTATTCAGAAATGTGCAGCTGAGAGACAAGGCCGTATCAGGGCCCAACAGGTTGACTACAATATCACTACTTACTACATAACCTTTTGTTCTTATTTATTTGCTTAATGTATTTAGTGTGCTATTTGTGTATGGTACTTGATATTTGATGTATTATATGTAGTGGAATGACAATATTTCTTATAAATTTTGTCCCTATAGTAAGAAAATCCCCAGTATGTATGTGTATCATGTTGGAAGTTATTTGTAATTAAGTGGGATTTGGATGTCTTTTGTTGAATGTATATGGTAGCTGAGTATGATGATATTATTTGAAAGCGGTGTTATTGACTTGCAATGCACCATGAATGTTAGAGGATTTATACCAAAAAAATATGAATGTTTGAGATTGGTTGGCTGAAAGTGGCCCTAATTGTTGATATCATTGTTAACAACTTCACTGATAGGAAAAATAATTTCTTTCAAAAGAAAATTGTTATTGGAAATAGTGTTCATGGATAAGAAAATGAGGAAAGCACAGTTGTGATAGTGTGTGATAATTTAGAAATTACTCATATTGATTTAATCCTCATATTAATTGATAGCTATTTTGGTTTAGCAGTTTTATTTTCTGAATGTTGGTTGTAGTTAAGCTGCTGTATTGTTTCTAGATTCTACTAGGAACTTCTAGAATTAGTTAGAGTGTTCATGAGAGTCTATAAGCATCAAAGGGCAGTAGTTAGAACTTAGAAGGAGGTAGCTTGTTATCTTGTAGAGATCATGAGTTCTAGTGTCAACATTGTGCTCATTAACTTTCATGATTGAAAGTGTTTTGTGTTCGTTTCTTCTCTAATTCAATAAAATTTAGTCCTTTGATCGTGCATCTGAACCATAGATGTAACACGCATGAACTGGGATCGAGGTGATTGAAAAAAATAACATATTAAGGGATTTAAGATGATCTGGTCCTTGACGTTAGCTCAATGGTGAAATAATTATATTTCTGATCCTAAGTCGGGAGAGTTTAGCTTGATTGTTGTCTTTGCTTTTGTGAAGGAATTTGTTGGTACGTGCATGATTTCCTGTCCGGTATCATGTCATATCTTATATGAGCAAAAGTCACTATTTTGTGTGGATTTTTATTTATTTATCATTATTATTATTTGGTGATAGGAAAAAGTATGTTGAGTTTTAGTTTTATAGTTAATTTTGTGCTATTGAGACTGAATGTTGTTCTTAGGCTTTAAGGTCATCAATGTCAAGACCACCGTTTGATGATTTGGAGAGTACCTCGTATCCCATGACACCCATTGGCATTGTCAAGTCATGCTTCTCTACAAGGTAAAATCAGAATATGGCATGTTTTCCAGTCTTCATGCACGTGAATATGATAATTTGGAGTTGCTGCTACAAAATGAAAAAAACATTACTGTGAATATGATAGGAAAATGAATTGTTGTTGGTATGTAAGTAAAAGGGTATGAAAAATATATTACTGTGAATTGTCAGGTCATGCTTCTTTACAAGGTAAAATCGGAACAGGGCATGTTTTCCAGTCTTTGTGCATGTAAATATGATAATTCGTGTGTTAAGTAAAAGGGTATGAACCATTGCTGTGAATCGTTGTCGGTATGTAAGTAAAAGGGTATGAACCATTCGTCTCTCTTGCTGTGAACTCTTTGATGATATATTTTTTGTATTTAAATCATATTTTGCAGCTTACTTTGTTGTCTAGAGATCCATTAGATTTGTATGCTAATGCATCTACTGATCCATCTGAAGTTTCTGTGAGACCTTCTGTATATGATACTATGTGGTTGATCATCCCTTTTTAAACTTTGGAAGGAATGGAACACCAAGGCAGCCATTGCTAGTACCTATGGCTAGAGCATGTTTGGTATTTAGTGCATCACGGGTTCCCCCAGCATCTCTTGAAGGTCTTGGAGGATATTCTCATTGTTGGATTTTGTATGTATTTCATCTGAATACAGATTTAGAGAAGCTGTGGAAGCATCCGGCTCGATCAAAATTCAAGGCAAAGGTTTGTAGCTCAGTGTTTGTATATGTGGTTAACAAAAATTCTGCTGTTCTTTCTTTAGCCGTTACAACATGGAAGGGGGCATTCGAATCTAGTACATCTTACTTGAAAAACAATGAGTGATACTATTAGGCTATAAGGTTATTAGCAAAAATTCTGCTGCTATAATAATAATAATAAAGGTTTGCTGCTTGTCTTATGTCTTATTATTATATATGCTGGATTCCCTCCTGAGCAGGTTAGAGTGCCTAGATTGAAAGGTGGAAGAGTAGGAGTGTTTGCCACAAGATCTCCACATCGACCTTGCCCTATAGGACTAACTGTTGCAAAGGTTAGTGGAATTTGTTTAAATTAAATATGCCTCCTGCTGATGCATAAACTGATAAACTAGTTAGCACTTTTACAAGATCTTTCCCGAAACATTATGCTTGACCTAATTGTTCATGTATTCAGGTGGAGGAAGTCCAAGGAAATATGGTTTTTCTATCTGGTGTAGATCTTGTCGATGGAACAGTAAGCTTTCTCTTGTCTTTGCATGCTATAATCAATTGTAGGAAACACACCTGATGTTCTTTGAAAGATCTTGCAGACAAAGTTTGTTGTGAATGTTTCGAACAATATATACGTAGGCAGGATATCAATATGGATTTCTCAATTGCTGAAACTGTGCATTTGTTTGAACTGTTTTGACTTTAAGTTGACATTATTCCCAATTTTCATCATCTTATCTGATGATGAAGTCCCTTCATCACCAGATTGGTTTCAAAAGCAATACCTTGCATGCTTAATTATGTTATGTGCATGGATAGTTGTGGCAGTACTTTGCTGTTCCATTTGGAAAAGTGTGACATGTTTAAAATTTATGTGATCTGAAGTATCCACTGTTATATATCTACCATCTAGGGATCCTGTACATTGGCTTGCATTTAGAGTTTTTTCCATCTCCTGCATGTTTTCATGCTCAACCAGAACCAATTAGGGGATAAAAGCGTCACTTGGTGACATTATGGCCAATGGCTATCCTGATCTGATAGAGATGCTGCTGCAGCATGACTGACAGTTCCACCATTTGTACCCCAGAACCCCTCTTCACATTGTTGCTTTTCCTTATCCTGGACACTTGGACTTCTCTGAATGTTTAGTTACCAATGTAGCTCTATGTGGGTGTTTTGTTATTTCTTTTATTCCTATGAACATCAGAAAATGCAGAATTAACCAGGAGACTCATTTATTCTTCATGAGAATAGTGGAAAATGCTCATTTCTCTTTCAGGAATTAATATTTAGAAGTACTTTCTGATCGTTACATGATTATTACTCCTGACTTTTCCGTTTAATTTCATTTAACAGCCAGTACTAGATATCAAACCTTATCTTCCCTATTGTGACAGCATCCAAGAAGCATCTGTGCCAACCTGGGTAACGGTAAGGCCTCTATGCTGTTTTACATATAACTGCAGTGAGCAGTTACACACTGAAATGCCTGACAGCCAATATGTTTCTTCTTTGTTATATCTCTCTAGCTTTAGTGGCTGATGCCTTGAAATGTCATGCGGATGCTTGTTTTAGAGTCCATGCTTGACATAATATCAAGGTCAAAAGTTCCAATGAAGAACTCTTTTTTTACCCTCCCAATACACAACTTTTGGTAGTATTTAAAAGAGTTTCAACTCACTTCATCCAAATCATTGTTATTTCAACCTTATATTTTAAAACCTATGTTGCTAGTCAATGGCCTTGTAGCCTAATGGCACTACCGTTGGTCTTCCAAGTGGAATGAACCAGGTTTGAATCCCCTCGCCCTATTGTAATAGCCAAAAATAAAAAAAAATTGCTAAAATGTTGGCTCTTACTTCCCTAAAGTAAAAATGAGAAAAATTACAACATTCTCTAATTGACTCTGTACATACTTAAAACAAAATAAGTAGAGAAAAAGCATTCCTTTAATAGATACTTTACTAGATAAACTGATAGACTCCAAAATGATAAAAATAGACTTTTGACACCAATCATATCACTATTCCTATAATAGCCTCAATGCATCTATTACACCGTTGCAATTTTTCTTTTTATTATTTTATGATTGTATTAATAAGAGAAATAATTACAGGTTGCATTAGCTTTAAAGCAAGGATATAAATACATTGAACCCTTGATAGACGCAAAACAAGAGGTTACAAGAGAAAATATCACTTTGTAAGAAATTCTAGGAAACCAAATCAGGAAGACATGCTTAAATTGACATGTAGAGAGAATCCTGTCGGAGAGATAAGTATAGATTGGGTCACCATGATGTCAAACCTCTAGAGCTAAGGGAAACACTTGGCAAGTTCACCATTAATATTTAGAGAAAACCAAGGGGTAGCTTACTGATGCAACATTGATAACAACTAATATGTCATCAACTCCAAATGAAATTGAATTCATATTTAATTATTGGTTAATATCATAATGTTATCTTGAAATAATGCTATGCTGTCTGGTTTGTGTTATTTGAATATGCAAGTTTTCATAGTTTTCACAAGCAAATCCTTTGGTGACTTTCTCAGGCTGACACAGCATTAACGGTTGCTTCAGTCACCTTCTCTGAGGTTTTCTCTTCAGCACTTGCTGATTGTTGGGCAATGGCAGTAAGTTCCTTCATAATCCCAGACCTGTTGATGAAATTATTTGGATTTACTTTTTTGGTCCTGGTACAACTTTCTCCATCCTTTTCCTTTTTGGTTTTCCTGCTTTAATTTATCTATCTAAATATCCACTTTACAAGATTGCTCATGTCATTCAAATCTTTCATTTGGTCTTCAACTGTGCAAAACGGTAGGTCTCGGAATGTTCACTCTCAAATGGTTACATTTTATTTTACCAACTGTAAAAAGGAATGATTGTCCTTTTAATTCTTGAGAATCATTGCAGAAAGTATCCATCTGGCAATTATCTTTGCCATCATCTTGAATAAAGTTTATTATGTCTTTTCTGATGAGATTGGATGTTATGTGAAATCAAGATACTAAGTAATTTGGAAATTGCACAAATGCATTGGAAGAGCAACTTGGCCTTTGTGTTTTGAATTGGATGTATCGTACTCTTTATATGTCGGTCTGAATTTATATCCTTATTTATGATCTTCGTGATATGACATCCTTTCTTTTCTTCAAAACTTTATATTTCATAATCATTTCATAGTATGGTTGCTGTCACAAGAATATATAACATAAACTAAGAGCAAAGGTAATTGTATTGTGCTTATAGCACATTTACAAAATAATAAAATTGTTTTTGATCCATATGATATTACGTCTAAACTAGTGGCTGAACAAGTTGAAATTGGATTTGAGAATTAAACTTCTGCATGCCCTAGTCATAGATGCAAATGACAATTTGTCAGCCTTTCAGTAGATGAAATTCTGGTAATCAATTCTTCAATCAAAATTCACAAGATTGTGTTCCTAGTTGTTTTCAAGATGATGGTTTTAGAGGGGACCATTTTACCTGTTTAGTGCAGTTTTTTTAACCCCTAAATTTTTATATGACTGCACCCTGTTATTTCAGCAAAAGAAGTCGCTCTATGCATCAGCTGATGAACTTCAAACACTGATTGCTCAAGTTCTATCTTGGGACATTCGGTCAGTATCTCAAAGGAATCGTCCTCATCATAACCTTGTGAAGGTTAACAATGGCAATAGTGACCTCTCTGAGAGAGCTGCTGGCATTGACCATGTCTCAGATGAAGAAAATTCAGATGGAAGAGAGCAGGTTTATACAGATTCCAGCTGCATAATCTACCACCTTGTTCTAGAAGGACTAGATATCTCGTATGAATTGACTGTGATGGCAATGTCTCTGTAGAGAACATTGCGTTTTCTCCAAATGTTATAAAAAATAATCCATCAAATGTTACTACTGAAGATGGAAATGTGGAATCGGGTTTTTGAGTTTGAATTTGAGATTGGATGAGTGATTCAATTCTTCAAGTGTTAAAATTTCATCTTAATTATTTCTCGGTATCTGTTAATGATTCACGAGAGGTTCATTGCCACAGTTGCCCCTTTCCAGTGAGTTTTCACTCCTATCCTTTATAGCTGTGAATTATGTCCCCTTCTTGAATTTGGCTCACCTTCTCTTATGACTGCAGGTTATTTGATCACCAAGGAATTGAGGGGAACTTCCATATGAAGTTTGTACCTTCATGCATCAAAGGTTCTAGCCAAATCAATATTTGTGCACAGAGAGATTTCACATGTCCTGCAATATCTGTCCCGACTCTCTGGAAATATATTTGGGTAATACTGATTGCTTAGGAAATTCTGTCAGGTTCTCTGTTTCATTTACACATGAATTTAATATGAAGAACTTTCCATTGGGTTTTGGATGGTACTAAAGAAGCTACATCGATTCCGTGTTCGTATGGTCAGAAACTACCTTTTGATTCAGCATGCGGGTTTGTTTATTCACGCATTCAGCATTCCAGCACTTGTCACTTGTGATGGCCTTGGTTATGGAGTCAAGATGTAGTCGACGGGGATGTAGCCATGCAACTTAGGTATGGTCTGGAGTCTGCTGTGATATTTTTAGCAGATAGTGAGTTTTATGCTTTTGGTTGCAATAATCTTAGGGTAAAGTACATGTTTATCATTCTTGTTAAAAAAATAATAATAATAATAATAAAAAAAAAAACCAAATTACCACCTCTATATTGCATATTTGAAAGGAGACACAATTTTCTACATGTATCGCACCTAGGCCATATGATACAGGGACAATATGTGGAAATACCTGTATCATATAAGTAAGCAGCTACAACCTTTGATGGCTTCTTGTTTGTCCTTACCATAATTTATCATTTACCAAACACCTCGCTCTCTCTCACTCTCTCCCTCTCGCTCTTGCTCTCTCTTTAGGCTCTTTTCATCTCTCTACTTCCCTCAAAATCACATCCCTCTCCCTCGCCACCTTCTCTCTTCCCTTCACAACTACAATTGCCTCTTCCTTCCACACCCTGCTACCATTCCCAATCTCTATTAGCCGAAGTCCATCATGTCTATGATGTAACCTACTCAGAGAATGTGTCCCTTTCCTTGCCGCATGCAAACGAACGATTTTTCAAATCGGCGTACATCATTGCATGTACCATCGCCATCACCAATTTTGCCTCTACATGCATCACACTTTTACTGTGCATGTGATACTAAAAAAATGCTATATCGCATCTTCATTATGCGATGTAGTGATGATATTCGTGTAATTTTTTTTTATGCAATTTATTGGAATTTCACGTTTTTTCCTAGGATGTTTCCTGAGATATTATACTCTGTTTTTGGGTTGGATTTCAGTTAAGATCCTTTCCTGATTTATCAGGAAATTTGGTTTTGAATGTGGTCCATTTTTAAGCACACGTTCAACCCACATCCCACATGAGAAATCTCGCATCCATGCTCCTCTTACATTCATTAAACTTTATGATGGGTAGAGTTATATAAAGAAACGTGATTTTTCTGTTTAGGATCCGTAAGTCTACTCACTTATTCAAAATACTCCATTGTATTGAGGGAGTTAGGGTTTAAAAGCATCAAGTAGAAACTAAAGGAAAGATCAAGAAATAAACTTGGTTCAAGCGTTTCTTACATTTGTTTTGCAATGGCTAGAGGTATTTGACTCGATCTATTCTCGCTTTGGCTTCTATTTCTTTTGTGTTCATAAGATTTGCTGAACATGTTGAGACGAATTTATAGATCTAACATTTGGTATTAAAGCTAATTTGTGTTAACGTCTTTGCTTTGCTCTATTTTAATTGGTTCAAATATGGTGTTTCAATTTTGACTCCCCAATTTTTGTTGTTTGGAATGGGATTTTTGTGCCAATAATTTCTTCTGTGTCTTGCTTCCCTTTACCCATGAACAAAATTTTTTAATCTGGAGTATATATGGAGACTAGAAATTAGATGATGAGATTTTTATCTTTTTTAGGATTTGTGTTCTTGTTTTGGGTGTATTAAAAAAAGAAAATTGAAATTGGTTGAAATGACTCAATGGAGGTTGAAGACGATACATATACATATACGTATATATGTGTTTTAAGATTTCACGATGTGATATGTTTGTTTTAAAAATTGAAGGTACTTTTATATGAGTTTAATACGTAAAAGGATGTGGCTAGAAATCTTCCATGGTAGTAGACGACATAAACATATATATATTGCAAATGCTGAAAGTCGAAAATAGAGAACAGCAAAACTTTATGCTGTGCAATTATTCAATACCATTACCGTAACACATTGGAATTTTTCTTTTAAAAATTATAACTTTTATAATTTTAATGTGTTTAGATTATTTATTGTCAATTATGATTATATAATATAGTTAAATAATTTTACATATTAAAATTAGTTTGTATTGGTTGTTATAGTAAATTAATTCATGCTAACTCTCTATGGATTTAATTATTAATGATTTGTGCTTATATTATTTATTTATTTATTTATGTGTATAATTTATGGTTTATCATTATACATGAAATGTTGATTAGATAATATAAGTATGTTGGAATTAAATTCATAGGATATTGCTAATGGCTTTAAGCAATAATTGAGCCAAAGGTTTAGTTAATGTTTAAGTAATCCATATAATTTCAATTAATTAGGATGTAGCCACAACATCTTTAATTAATTTAAATTATATGGTAAGGATAATTTATGATCACATATGGAAAATAAATATTAGATTAATTATATGTAATATAATAGATCTTATCCCACATGAATTTTTATTGTATTGTGTATGATTAATTAGGATAAAATATCAAATTATATTTTCTAATTTACCCACATAGATTAGAAAAAGGAACATGATTTGATAGTTTTATCGTAAGACTTAAGATAAGTCTAATTGAATGACAAGTTTAGTTATCCCATAGGAATTTTTATTATATTGTGTATGACTAATTAGGATACGATATCAAATTATATTTTCTAATTTACCTACAGGGATTAGAAAAAGGAATATGATTTGATAGTTTTATCGTAAGACTTAAGATAAGTCTAAACTTTAGCTTACATACAAGTTTTATTTCACTAGATTCATATTTCAACATGATTTTACATTGGTAAAACATGTTCTATGTTAATTAGTCTCAAAATTTTTGTGACGTGAGCATGCATGTTTAATTATTGCAACAATTCAACCTGTTAATTTTTCTGATATACGATGTGATGTTCCTAAACTTAAAGTGGATAACTATAAAGTTTGGAAGGAGATATTTCTCCTTCATTTGGGATGGATAGACATTGATTATGCCATAAGGAAAGAGGAGCCTCCTATAATAACTGAAACCAGCACTCCATATGCAATAAGTTTTTATGAAAAATGGGAGTGATCTAATCTCTTGTCAGTTATGTTCACAAAGAATAAAATTTTTGCTAGTATAAGGGGCTCCATCGAGTAATATCAAAGGGTCCAAGATTTGCTGAAGACCATTGATGGGCAATTTGCCACTTCAGACAAGGCTATGGCCAGCACCTTAATCATAGAGCTTTCAACTCTGAGGCTTACCAACATTAAGGGTGTGCGTGATCATATCATGAGCATGAGGGGAATTGCAGCCCAACTGAAGGCATTGGAAGTTGAGTTGTCAGAACCCTTCCTAGTTCACTATATCATTTGCACTTCACCTCAGCAGTATGACCCATTTAAGATATCTTACAACACATAAAGATAAATGGTCAATCAATGAGTTGTCGATCATGTGTGTTCAGGAAGAGGGCAGACTACTTATGAAGGAAAAAGAAAAGGAAAGGGTGAACTTAACTACTCATGGGAAGAGCAAAAAGAAGGATCAGGTCAAAGACAAAGGGAAAGGGATAATCCCTCCTATAAATGACATAAAGAAGGAGATTGTATGCTTCTTCTATAAAAAGAAGGAACATGTGGAGAAACAATGCTCCAAGTTTATACAGTGGCTTGATAAGAAAGGTACTTAACTTTCACTTGTTTGTTATGAATCAAATATGATTGATGTTAATCATAACACATGGTGGATTGATTCTGGTTCTATAATTCGTTGCAGAATTTAATAGACCTACGCAAGCTAGTAGGAAGTGAGCGTAGCATCTATTCAGGCAATAAGATGTCCTCACATGTGGAGGCTGTTGGGATGTGTAGCTTAGTTTTAAGTAGTAGTTATATTTTGAATTTGAAAAAGACATTTTATATACTTGGTTATTCTAGGAATTTAATTTCAGTTTCTAGGCTTGTATCAGAAGGTTATTCCTTTTAACTTTTCAAAATCTGGATTTAATTTATTTTATGAATATGATGTTATTGGATTTGGTCCTTTGTTTGATGGTCTTTTTCTTCTTAATTTACCCAATGATAATAACCATACTATTATGCACGTTCATGAAAAGGTTGGTACTAAACGATGTGTTGTGAATGAAGAATTCTTTATATTGTGGCATTGGATATTAGGACATATCTCCATTGATAGAATTAAAAAATTAGTGAATGATAGGGTACTTAGTACTTTAAATTTCACTGATTTTGAGACTTGTATAAACTATATTAAAGGAAAACAGACTAACAAGTCAAAGAAGGGTGCCAAGAAGAGTTCTGAATTATTTGAAATTATACATACAGACATTTGTAGTCTAGAAATGGATGCATATCGTGATAAGTACTTTTTCTTTTTCGTAAATGATTACTCACGGTATATGAATCTCTACTTGCTTAACGACAAGAATGAAGTGTTAGATGCTTTTAAGGTGTTTAAAGATGAAGTAGAGAAACAATGTAGAAAACAAATTAAAATCGAGAGATCTGATAAAGGTGGAGAATACGATGGTAGATACACAAAGAGTGGATAAGCAACTGGTTCATCTGTGAGGTTTCTTCAAGAAAATGGGATTGTTGCCCAATACAGTTTACTTGGTTCTCATAAATCAAAATGGAGTAGAGGAAAGGAGAAACCAAACATTATTGGACATGGTACGGAGCATGCTTGCAAGCTCTAACCTTCCTAACTCGTTGTGGACTGAAGCTCTTAAAACGACAGCGTATATATTGAATCGAGTTCTTACTAAGGCCGTCGAAAAGACGCTATTTGAGTTATTCAAAGGGTGGAAACCAAGTTTGCAATATGTACATGTTTGGGAATGTTCATCAGAAGTAAGAGTCTATAATCCACATGAGAAGAAGTTGGACCCGAGGACTATTAGTAAATATTTCGTTGGATATGCTGAAAAGTCTAAAGGATATAGATTTTCTTGTCCATCTCATAGCATTAGGTTTGTGGAATCAAGAAATGCAAAATTTCTTGAGAATGACTTGATTAGTGGGCGCGATCCATCTCAGAGCGTTAGTTTTGAGAAAGATAATAGAGATGCTCAATGTACCACTTCAAGTAGCGGACTTATCGTTGTTGTTAACGACATGCCTCCAGTGCAAATGCCTGTTGAAGAACCAGTCTTGGAGGTACCACAAACTGTTGATCATGATCCAGTAGATGTTGAAGTTCAACAGATGTCCGAAGCTGTTGAACAACCGTCTGAGCAACATGATCCTATTTCTCAAGAGAATGTTAATGCAGCATTAAGAAGGTCTACTAGAGTAAGGAAATCGTCAATTCCTAATGACTATGTTGTGTGTCCGCAAGGGTCTAACTACAATGTTGGAGCCGAAAATGATCCTAAGACGTTTTCTCAAGCCATGAGTTCTGAGGATTCGAACTTATGGCACAGTGCCATGAAAGAAGAGATGGATTTGATGGCATCTAACAGAGTTTGGAATCTCGTCAAGTTGCCTGATGGTGTAAAATCCATTAGATGCAAATGGGTTTTCAAAACAAATAAGGACTCATAAGTTAGTGTTGAGAGACATAAAGCAAGACTCGTTGCTAAAGGATTTACTTACAGGAAAGGAATCGACTACACGGAGACATTTTCTCCTATATCTAAGAAAGATTCCCTTTGTGTAATTATGGCATTGGTTGCACATTTTGATTTGGAGTTGCACCAAATGGATGTGAAAATAACATTTCTTAATGGTGATCTAAAGGAAGAGAATTACATGAAACAACCTGAAGGATTCTCCATTAGTAATGATGAGCATTTGGTTTGTAAGCTTAATAAATCCATATATGGATTAAAACAAGCCTCTTGTCAGTGGTATTTGAAATTCCATAATGTCATCACTTCATCTGGTTTTGAAAAAAACATTATGGATCAATGTATATACTAGAAGGCCAGTAGGAGTAAAATTTGTTTTCTTGTGCCGTATATGGATGATATTTTGCTTGCAACCAATGATAAAGGTCTGTATATGAGTTAAAACAATTCCTCTCGAAGAACTTTGACATGAAAGATATGGGTGAGGCATCTTATATCATTGGCATTAAGATCCATAAGGAAAGATCTCAAGGCATTTTAGGTTTGTCTCAAGAGATCTATATCAACAAAGTTTTAGAAAGATTTCGGATGAAGGATTGTTCACTGAGTGTAAGGTGATGGATTTGACTTAAGCCAATGCCCCAAAAATGAGCTTAAAAGGGAACAAATGAAAAACATCCCATATGCTTCTGCCGTTGGAAGCCTAATGTATGCTTAGGTCTGTAGCAAACTTAACATTACATTTACTGTTGGGATGCTAGGGAGATATTAGAGTAACCCAGGTGTTGACCGCTGGAGAGCTGCAAAGAAGGTAATGAGATACCTTCAAGGGATAAAGGATTACATGCTTATATATAGATTGACCGACAATCTGGAGGTTGTTGTATAATTTGACGCGGACTTTGCTGGTTGTGTTGATTCATGTAAATCAACATCTGGTTACATTTTTATGCTTGCCGGTGGAGCCATGTCTTGGAGGAGTGCGAAGTAGACCTTGACTGCTGTTTCCAATATGGAAGCCGAGTTTGTATCTTGCTTTAAGGCTACCTCACATGTTGTATCGTTGAAGAGTTTCGTGTCTGGGCTTAAAATTGTCGATTCTGTTTCTGGCCGAGATTGTACTATGATAACTCAGTTGTTGTGTTTATGGCTAAGAACAATAAAAGTAGTGGTCGAAGCAAGCATATCGAAATCAAATACTTAGCCATAAGAGAGTGTGTTAAGGAAAAGAAAGTAATCATCGAGCACATTAGCACTGAGTTAATGATAGTTGATCCTTTAACTAAAGGCATTCCTCCAAAGAATTTTAACGATCATGTCGTGAGAATAGGACTTGGTTCCATGATATAATATTTCATTGTACATGCATTTGATGTTATAATGAAACTCTTATTCTATTGGTGCTTTCTCAATTGGCTTTGTGTACATGTTTTGTTTAGTCATTTGTTTTAGGAAATATCATTACGTTTGGACCACGAATAAACATCGGGTTTATTCATTAAGTGTAAGGGTTAGTATTGAGGGACTTGATATATCGTAATACATGGAAGATAATACTCACTATGAGAGAACCTATCGCCATGATTCATATATTGTTTTTTATTATGTTTGATGTTGGGTTAAATGGACCAAGTGGGAGAATGTTGGAATTTTTCCTTTTTTTCCTAGGATATGTTCCCGAGATACTATGCTCTGTTTTTAGGTTGGATTTCAATTGAGATCCTTTCCTGTTTTATCGAGAAATTTGGTTCCAAATGTGGTCCATTTTCAAGCACATGTTCAACTCACCTCACGCGAGAAATCTCGTATCCACGCCCCACTCACGTTCATTAAACTCTGTGATAGGTAAAGTTATATAAAGGAATGTGATCTTTCTAGTTAGCATCTCTAAGCCTACTCACTTATTCAAAATACATCATCGTATTGAGAGAGTTAGGGTTTAGAAGTACCAAACAAAAACTAAAGGAAAAATCAAGAAATAAACTTGGTTCAAGCATTTTTTTTCATTTGTTTTGCAATGGCCGGAGGTATGTGACTCGATCTATTCTTGCTTCCGCTTCTCTCTCTTCTGTGTTCATAAGATTTGTTGAACATGTTGAGATGAATTTATAGTTCTAACAATTTGGATTTGTGTTTGTTTTTTTAATAAAAAAACAACAATTAACATATAATAATCTTTAATCTTAGGGACCACTCTAAACTTCTGGACCAAGACAATGATATTTGGTGTGAAAAGGTGAGAAAAGGGCTGTTGGCCTTTGGAAAGGGCATATTACTTAGGAAGAAATGCAAAAACAAGGAACCGTGACAGCTATTTAGGCTTTAAGATTTGGAACCTTTTGATGCCATCCCAAGAAGGAACTTAATCTTTGGCAAAGCAGGCAACTTTTGTATTCATGATTAAGGTTGAATTGCTCTATGGAACATATAATCGTGTACGGATGTCTTTTTCGATTTTGAGCAAATGTCACGTTCATTATATGAATTTTGTCTATTTTAACGACTAAGTATCTAAGGGAGTTAGTCCAATACTATGAATAACCTTAGGAAATAAATTGAAAATTTTAAATTCTTTAGGTAGTCAATGGGGATTTATCTTTTGAAAACTTTTCAAGAAATATATTTGTTACACTAATGGCCGCGGTGAGCTTTCCCTATATGACATTTGAGTTTTAAATGTAAAAGTTAAAACAGGCTTCCAGGCTGTAGAATATACATTTGGAACCGATCTTCCTCCAACTTACTGTGTTGTTTTTGATAGAGAACTATAAAAACGTATAGTTTTTTATAGCGCAGTTTGTTTTACTCGCAGTTATCCAGGAATTGCAAGGCAGCATATTGCAAGGGTGTACATACATGTATATATATGAGCTTTGTATAAGTTTTAATCATATATAGATAGATGATAATGGTGATTGGGAGTTTCTAAAAAAGTTGCTACTTATGTTTCGCAAAGACTTATATATTATCACAATTTTATTAGTATTTATCTCAGTTTGTATTAGGTTGTTTAGAATATTTGATTTTCATCTATATTTTATTTGTATCTAATTTAGTTGATTTGTTCATAAGTGAAAATATCTATTTTTCATATACATCTATTTTTCGAGAAATATCTGTTTAAAAACAACAAAAGTAACATGTCAAAATGATCAAAATAATATGAAATAAACAAATATTTGTTATTATGGGTATTTCCTCACTGAATCACGATATTTGTTTTCTTTTTCACACACACATATTTTATTAATTTATATTATAATTTTATATTATGTTCTATAGATAAATATCTATGATTCGAGTTAAAATTTCCATCATATGTATATGCACATTAAAAATTGCATGTAAAGAGTCTCTATTTCATGTGATCATATGTATATATTACATTTGAAGTATTAAATGATTAATTTGCTATTGATTTTATGCATTTTTAATTATATTGTTTGTGAAATTATCCAATGGCAAAATATTAAAATAGAGTAATAAAAAACACTTTAAAAAATTTAAAGGTCTAAATTCTCGATTTCAAAAGTAAGGTGGCTAAACAAATATAAAAAAAAATATAAGAGGGTACATTTCCAATACCCTAATTATTTTGTGTTTATCATATCTTATAATTGATTTATTTAGATTTATCATACAATTATTGTTGTGTCAACACCATCAAATAATAATAGTAATAATAATAAAGAGATTCACACAAAGCACGTGCTCTAAACTGATATCATTAAGAAATATGATAATTACTTTCGCCAGAAAAAGAAAGTGTTGCCAACAAGCTTGAAAGAAAATTTTTTTTTTTTTCATGCATAATAATTAATTTCGAGAAATATGCAAAAATTTATTTATACAGTTATGTCACGGGTTTAGCCTTCATTATTTAATGTAAACTTTTAACATTCACTCTTTTGAACTTTTTCGCTCCTTTATTACTGATATCGTTAATTTTAATGTCCTACCTACATGAATTAGTGCCTTTTGATGTCTTACATCCATCGTTATTTGGATAAAATGATGAAATCTGCAGCAGTTTACTTCATAAAGTATGTTGCAAGTTTGGAAGAAATATGAACAAAATGATGCTGACAAAACGTAACTTGCCGAAATGTTCTGTACAAAGAATATTTATAGGTAGCAGAACCCAATCACAAACTCATGACATGTGGACCTATCAAAACAGATTAGGTAGACCAATGAGATAAATACAACAATGACAAACAACTAAGCTATAATATGTTCACATCCCCCTCAAGTTGGAGCCTTACAAAGGCCCAAATAGAAGGGATCTTAGTATTAAGATTAGCATAATAATTATCTAATCTAAAAGCTTAAACTTAATTTTAATGGGGTTGAAATGAGTGCGCAACGATTCGAATTCTTGACCTTCTACTCTGATATCATGTTAAAGTTAGAATCATAATCATCCAATCTAAAAGTTTAGACTTGTAGATAAGATGTGAGTTATTATATTTATTATTTTAAACACTCTCCCTCTCTTGTGGGTCGGGATTTTGATTTTTAACAAAGACCTATCAAGTAGACGACTTAATTTTTAATGGGATTTTAATGAATGCGTAGAGATTCAAACTCAGGACCTCCTGTTTTAATACAATGTTAAGGTTAGCACCATAACTATCTAATCTATGGTTGTGGTACTAACCTTAATACTTAATAAACAAATTAGCAAGTTGTAAAGCAAGGAATCCTGAAGAAAGAAGTTAACGAATAAGATGAATATCGATATCGTTGTGTTTGGTCCGACCATGAAGACAATGATTGCGAACAATAAGGATAGCTAATATATTATCATAAGAAACAAAAATAGGCAACAAACAAGGAATCCAAAGATCACAAAGAATATAAAAAGTTCATAGCAACTCCTTAGACATGATAGTAAGACACCTACACTCTACTTCAGTCATCAAGGCATTTGATCGATGGCTGCTTTTCTATTTCCAAGTGACAAAAACATGACTAAGAAAAATGCAAATCCCAGACAATGATTTCCTGTCAAAAGAGGAAGATCCTGAATTCGCATAAGAGAAAGCTCAAATTGCAAGATTGTCAAAAAAAAAGGATAGAAAAGACCAAGATTAATTAATCTTTTGAGGTACTTTAAAAAATACAAATCAACTTGGTAATGAGGTAATCTTGCACCGAGAGAGAAATTGACTCATTTACTAACAACAAAGGCAATATCCAAGCCATTAAGAGTCGAGTATAATAGTTTGCAACAATACGACAAAAAATCGATGAATCATCCAAAAGTGCCCCATCATCTTTTAATAAATTTCTAAAGGGCAAATGTAAGGATACTAGTTTACAACCAATGAAACCAACAACAGTCAATAAATCTACAATAAACTTTCTTTGATGAATTACTAAACTAGATGAAATGGAACAGATCTTAACCAAGGAAAAGGTAGGCAAGACCAAGATCTTTTATGGTAAATGCTTAATCTAATTGAGATTTCAAAAGTGCAATAGCAGATGCATTATTACTAGTCATAAGCATATCATCAGTATAAAGCAAGACCACAAGAAAACCATCTGATCAAGATCTAGTAAATAAAGAGTGATTAATATATGATTGTTCAAATCCTTTAGTGAGAAGAAAATTATAAATTTCCTTATTCCACTATCCAAGGGTTAACTTAAGCCCAAAAAAAGACCTTTTCAAGCAACAAACTTAAGTAAATTAGCTTTGGAATAACCTAGAGAGGGCAACATATAGATCTTCTTATCTAAAAATACATGAAGGAAAGGATAGTTGATGTCAAGATGATGTAAAGGCCAACAAAAAGCAACAACCACAGCTAGTAAAATACAAACTATGCTAAGCTTAGCAATGGGAAAAAATGTACCACGATAATCCACTCCCTCGACTTATTTATATCCTTTAGCCACTTGTCTTGCTTCATAACATTTAATAGAATCATCTAGCCGATATTTAATTTTATAGACTCATCTACATCCAGTAGGATGTTTTAGCTTTTAGAAAATCAACAATTTCCTAGCTATCATTATGCTCAAGAGCTTCAAGCTCTTTATTCATGGCCAACACCTACTCCCCATGCTTAACAACTTTTGTATATGTGACTGGTTCATGGGAATTGAATAAAAGAGACATAGATTCAATAAAATCAATTGGATAAGCAAAAAAAGTATTGGTAGTGAAAAGCGGATAAGGACAATCATAATGTAGAGAATTTGTAATAGATTATTTGACATATAAATGTAAAATATGAATATAAGATTGCAACCATTTTGGTGGTTGTCTAACTCAAGTGGATTTGTGCAAGCCTGATTGATGCAAAGATTATAACATAGGTACAACATGACTAATGCATTTGGAAACTAATGAAGTGTCGGCAGCAGAATCGGAGTTATGTTTAGGATTTAAATCTTCACTAGGAAGAGTAGAACATGGAATTGTGTTTGGGAATGGTGTTTGAGAATTGTGAGCGGAAATTGTGTTTGGGAAATAGAACTAGAAGAAGATTGTTGAAAAGGAAAGACATCTTCTCAAAGATTACATCATGACTAACAAAATTTTCTTTCTTGATCAAACCATAAAGCTTATAAGCCTTTTAACCAAATATATATTGAAGAAAATCACGACAAAGTCTTTAGAATCATTTTTATCATTTGTGGTGAATGATCAATAGCAAAACACAAGTAAGCCATGGCACGCAAATGATCATAAGAAGTTGTTTGCTCAAAAGAAGTTCATAAGGAGACTTCCAATTCAACTTAGCCATAGGCATGATATTAATGAGATAGGCAGTAGTGACAATACCTCCCCCCCCCCAAATAAAGCTTTAGGTCTTTAGGTAAAAGACTTGAAACCTAAAGCTCAAGCTATTTCTACAATGTGTCTATGTTTCCTTTCAACTCACCCATTTTGCTGAGTTTATAAAGATGTGATTTTTTATGAATGATTCGAAGATCATGCAACAGTTATTGACAAGAAAGGGACAACAGCTCCACTCCATTGTTAGGACACATTACTTTAGGTGTTACTCCTCTTAATTAGTTTAAAGAACTTATCAAGAAAATGAACAGCCTAAGATTTGAAACTCATGAAATAAACCTCTATACATGAACTAAAATCATCTAAAATGGTGTGGAAATACCTCTCTCCTATGATTGAGACAAGTGAATATGGCCCCCATATATCAACATGAATTAAATCAATGCAATAGTAAATGAGATCAAGAGTGAGGAAAATAAAGTTTGTGAATCTTAGCTTTACACAAACATGACAATCTAAATATGATACATTTGAGCTAGAACCAAGAGACAAATGTTGCATCGTGGACAAAGATGCATGACCAGGTCTGTTATGAAACAAAATATCAGACTTGAAATTGCTATTTACAACAAAAGAATTTAAAATTAGAGAAGAAATAGAGTCATACACAAAAAAAGCATCAACCGTGAGCAAGTACAGTCTATTCGACTCCTTGCCTTGAGTAACTGTATGTTTACTAAATGGGTCATGAAATGAGGTATGATCATTATGGGAGACTAACTTGTTATTATTAAGTAATCTATGGATTGATAACAAGTAGTGAGAAAAATCAAGCACAACTAGTACATTTGGTAAAGTAAGAAAGGTATTAATATGAACTAATCCACAAATCTATATAATTTTTTTAGATTCATAGGGTAAGCATATAGTAACCGAGTATGGTAATGTGTGTATATAAAAAAGAAGTGAATGGAAAGGAGTAATGCGATCCATGGCTCCTGAATCAATTATCTAAGATCTAATCATATTACTCACTCTATTATAGTAAGAAGAAGAGTAAATAATACCTATGAAGCCAATTGAACTCACAGCAGTAGCGTCACCTCCTAGCTATTCATGCATAAGCTTCATGACTTCATTGCACAAACTATGAACTAGTTATGGATTTGAGTTTGAAATGCCATATGGATATGAGCTATCAATGTTTTGCAAAATAAATTAAATGATGTATCAATGTTTTGCAAAGTTTATTTAAGGTATCAATGTTTTTATTAATTTTGAATTAATTATCCTAAATTTTCAATAATGATAAATTATTAATACTTTATTTGACTCATTTTGCTAAACTTTGATACCTCATTAATCACTTGCAACGCTGATATTTTAAATGAATTTTTCTTCATACGTGGGCCTCCTTTTAACCCCTTGAAACGTGATACATCAAATGAACTTACCCTATAATTTCAATGCAATTTACCCAATTATAATATGAGGCAATTGTTTTAAGACGGAATATACTCAATTTTTATTGAGTAAAATATATTAATCCTATTATTAATTTTATGGAAATCCAAAGAATTGATACTTACTTAATCGAGTTTAATGTCGTGTTTCAGGTTTTATAAAGTAAATGGAACGGTTTTGGCGAAATGGGATGAGTTTGTAACAAGCTTCAAGGATCAATGTCACTTTCAATGGAATGCATAAGTACTCACAATTTCATTCCAAACTCGGATGATTTGCTATCATTACTATTAGCTTTCTCATGAACTATAGCAATAGCAAACACATTTGGAGGATATACAAGGTTCGAAATTCGTCCAGAAACATCCAAAGCCGCCAGCCATCATGGAAAGCCGCCGGCCAACATTCATGGCCGGCACTGGGAGATTCATGGTCGCCGGCCATGGAGCCAGCCATCATCATCCACCGCTTGTTTCGCGATTAAAGGCTGCCAGCCTTGTTGCGACATGCCTCCAGCCATCTTTCATGCGAAAAACACTCTTTATATCTGATGTTTATCTCACATATATAAAGAAAGAGGAGAGAGAAAAAGAATTCATTCATTATTCTTTCATTGTTTGTTCTTGTTATTGATGCTCTCAAGAAACCCTAGCTTTTATTTTCTTGATCATGAGCAACTAATTACTCAATCTAGCCGAGGATTATTACGGGATCAATTCATCAAAGATTGTGAGATCCAATTGAACTATTGAGTTTATTTTGTTTATGAATATTCATACTTCATCTATTTGGATGATTAGAATTGTTTTGATTGATCATTACGAATTAGGCCTATTTGTTTGATTGACAAAGCGATTATTGTTATTCAGAATGTCAAATCCGTAATTGTTTGATTGTTCCAATATAAGTAATACGATAACATGATTGGTTGCAGAATAAGTGATTTATGTTATGGTGATTTATGATCTAATTTAAATAGTTCATGCTTTTGATCTGTTGATTAGAATTGGTAGTCTCTCTAATTAGTAATGCTATTGATAGATTAAATCTTAAGAGCTTATTTAGGGTTGTCTAATCAATAAGGGAATAATTAAAGATCGTATCTTGATTATCGATATTCTAAGGAGAGATAGATCTTCAGAGCTTGTTGAAGGTCATAACCAATTTATTCATGAATTAGAATAATAATCCTTGCATCAATGATCATCTTTATGAATTGAATCGTGATAATTCTTTGGTTAGAACTTGTTACTATTGAATTTACATTAATAAACGTATTTGTTAGTTTTAGAAATCAATTATTTTCTAATTAATCGTTTATACAAAACCCCGATTTTTATTCCCTTTTTGCTAGTTATTAAGATAGAGATAGATTTTCCCCAGTCCCTGTGGAGACGATCCTGGTCAACCCTATTTACAAATCTTTAGAGTAGGTTAAATATAAATATTTTTATTTGTTGGATTCGACACCCACCAAATTTTTGGCGCCGTTGCCGGGGATTGGTGTCGAAAATTTGTTTCTATTTTCTTTATGACTCGTTCTTCTCATACAGGTGAACTTGAATTCGATAAAGATCTCGAGAAGACAGTCAAGGAATTGCGCAAGGAAGCAAAACTGCGTGCTAAAGACGCAATTTCATCTTCATCATCTCCTGGACTACATCAAACGCTGGAATTTGCTGATACATCCAGTGAATCCGAAGGAGAGGATAACAAGCATCAAGTTATGGACAATCAGGATAGAACTTTGAGGCAACTAGCTGCACCAGATGTGAATCAGCAGCCCTTATGTGTCCAATATCCAGAACTGAACGTAGCTTTTGAATTAAAATCTGGATTGATACATTTGCTTCCTACCTTCCATGGGTTGGAAAATGAGGACCCTCATAAGCATCTAAAAGAATTCCACATTGTATGTTCGAGCATGAGACCTCAAGGAGTTCCCGAAGAACAGGTCAAGTTGAGAGCTTTTCCATTTTCCTTGAGGGATAGAGCTAAAGACTGGCTGTTTTACCTACCGCCTGGTTCCATCAACACCTGGACAGATATTGTCAAATTGTTTTTGGATAAATTTTTCCCTGCCACTAGAGCTGCTAGTATCAGAAGGGATATATGTGGGATCAAGCAAAGGGATACCGAGAATCTTCACGAGTATTGGGAGAGATTCAAACAGTTGTGTGCCCATTGCCCAAAACACGGGATTTCAGAACAGCTTCTTATCCAATACTTCTATGAAGGATTGATACCCATAGAAAGGAAAATGATGGATGCCGCTAGTGGAGGAGCAATAGTCGATAAAACTCCTGGTCAAGCCAGGGAATTGATATCACTTATGGCTGCAAATTCCCAGCAATTTGGCTATAGACACGATCCATCGATAAGAAAGGCTAATGAGGTAAGCGTTTCTCACCTTGAGCATCAAATTTCTGATTTAACCTCTCTTGTGCAGCAGTCGGCCTTTGGAAACCAACAACAGGTTAAGGCTTGTGGGATTTGCGCTGCTCCAAATCATCCTACAGATATGTGTCCCACACTCCAAGAGGAACCTTTGGAGCAAGCCAATGCAATTGGAGGTTTCCCGGGACAACCACAAAGGAAGTATGATCCCTATTCAAATACATATAATCCGGGATGGAGGGATCATCCTAACCTCAGCTATGGGCCTAAATCGCATAACTATCAACAATACCGACCAAGGCCACAGAACCAAGCACCACAACCTTCTTCCTTAAGTTCAGGTATGTCTCTAGAGGAAATTGTTAAATCTTTAGCTGTTAACACAAAACAATTTCAGGATGAAACGAAGCAAAGTATCCAGAACTTGGAGACACAGATGAGCCAACTCGCATCATCTGTAAGTAAGTTTGAATCTCAAGGTAAGTTGCCTTCTCAAACTGTCACAAACCCTAAACAAAGTGCTAATGCAATTAATTGAGAAGTGGCAAGGAACTACAGGAATCCACAAGCAAGGCAACTCGAAAGAGAGATAGAGAAGAGACTGAAAAAGAAGTAGAGCACACAATGAAGGCAACAAATGGGAGAAACTTTGTGGTACCACCAAAGCGATAGCACCCTTTTCATCAAGATTAGCAAAGTCCAAGAAAATAGAGGAGGAAAAGGAAATTCTTGATACATTTCGCAAAGTTGAGGTAAATATTCCCTTACTTGATGCTATTAAGCAAGTACCTCGATATGCTAAGTTTTTGAAGGAATTGTGCACTAATAAGAAGAAGCTTAAGGGGAATGAAAAGATAAGTGTAGGGGAAAATATTTCCGCTATACTTCAAAGAAAACTCCCACCTAAATGCAAGGATCCAGGTATGTTTACAATCCCTTGCAAGATAGGTAATTTTGGAATTGCTAAGGCCATGTGTGATTTAGGTGCTTCTATTAATGTGATGCCTTTGTCAGTCTATCAATCTTTGAATGTTGGACCATTAAAAGAAACTGGTGTAATTGTTCAACTTGCTGATAGGTCCAATGTATATCCTGAAGGTGTATTAGAGGATGTTTTGGTGCAAGTAAATGGGTTGGTTTTTCCTGCAGATTTTTATGTTCTTAATATGGAAAATGATGATTCTGCAAACTCATCCTTAATTTTGTTAGGAAGACCATTCTTGAAAACATCTAGAACAAAGATTGATGTACATGATGGTACACTCACTATGGAGTTCGATGGGGAAATTATAAAATTTAACATTTATGATGCCATGAAATATCCTAGTGATACTTCTTCTGTTTTTGTAATAGATGTTTTTGACCCATTAGCACAGGAAACGTTTGATTTGAATGATGTGAATAGGTTGAAGGTCGCACTTGAAAAGAGTCTCACCATTGAGAAATTGAGGAAGATTGCAAGGAAGTTAGTACTTCCTTCTGATTTGGAAGACACCGTACATGAATTGGAGTCGTTGCAACCCCTAAGGTATGGTTTATCTTACATTGATCTGCCTTCATCTAACCCAAAACTCCTTCCTTCTATCGTGCAGGCACCAAAGTTGGAGTTAAAGCCTTTACCAGACCACCTGAAGTACATATTTCTTGGAGAGCAAGATACCCTTGCAGTCATAATTTCCAACAAATTAAGTGCTTTAGAAGAGGAGAAGCTGATTCGGGTACTCAGAGAATACAAGGAAGCTATTGGATGGACCATTGCTGACATTAAAGGTCTGAGCCCTTCCACCTGCATGCATAAAATCCTGTTAGAAGACAACTGCAAACCGTCAAGAGAGGTTCAGCGTCGACTAAATCCACCTATGATGGAAGTGGTAAAGAAAGAGATCTTGAAACTTCTTGATGCAGGTATGATCTACCCAATTTCTGATAGCAAATGGGTGAGTCCAATTCAAGTCGTTCCTAAGAAAACAGGTATAACAGTTCTTGAAAACTCTGAAGGTGAGATGGTACCAACTCGTGTTCAAAACGGATGGAGGGTTTGTATTGATTATAGGAAGTTAAATGCATCCACTAGAAAAGATCATTTCCCTCTTCCCTTTATTGATCAAATGCTCGAAAGGTTGGCTGGTCATTCTCACTACTGTTGTCTTGATGGTTATTCAGGTTTTCATCAAATTCCAGTTGCACCGGAAGATCAAGAGAAGACCACGTTCACATGTCCATTTGGAACGTTTGCTTATAGGAGGATGCCGTTTGGACTTTGTAATGCTCCCGCCACATTCCAAAGGTGTATGGTTAGTATATTCTCAGATTATGTAGAAAACATCATAGAAGTCTTCATGGATGACTTTACTGTATATGGTGATACATTTGATACATGTCTTGCTAACCTTACAAAAGTACTTAAAAGATGCATAGAAACGAACCTTGTGTTAAATTATGAAAAATGCCATTTTATGGTTGATCAAGGTTTAATCCTAGGGCATATTGTGTCCTCTAAAGGCCTTGAGGTTGATAAGGCCAAGATTGAAGTGATTAAATCCTTACCTTACCCCGTGAGTGTCCGGGAAGTTCGTTCTTTTCTTGGAAGTGCAGGTTTTTACAGGCGCTTCATTAAGGATTTTTCCAAGATCACTCAACCCCTGTGCAAATTATTGCAAAAGGATATGGTGTTCGAATTTGATGATGCTTGCAAAGAGGCTTTTGATAAATTAAAGGAGAAGTTAACTTCTGCCCCAATTATCAAACCACCCGATTGGAATCTTCCTTTCGAAATCATGTGTGATGCGAGCAACTATGCAATCGGTGCTATCCTTGGACAGAGAGTCGGAAGAGATCCACATGTCATCTGCTACTCCTCAAAGAACTTGATAGTGCCCAAGCCAACTATTCAACAACGGAAAAAAACTTTTAGCTGTTGTTTTTGCTTTAGAAAATTCCGTTCTTATTTGTTAGGTACTAAAGTAATTGTTTTTTCTGATCATGCAGCCTTAAAGTATCTACTTGCCAAGAAAGAAGCTAAGCCTAGGCTCATCAGATGGATACTCTTACTACAAGAGTTCGACTTGGAGATACGAGATAGGAAAGGCACCGAAAACGTGGTGGCCGACCACCTCAGTAGAATACCTGGTAGTGAACCTGACTCCACTGCAAGACGACTTTCCAGATGAGCATCTATTTTCTCCAAAAGACAATTCCTTGGTACGCGGATATTGTTAATTATCTAGTTACCAAAACTTTACCAAGTGATTTGTCTAGAGCTCAAAAGGATAAAATCAAAAGTGATGCTAAATATTATGCATGGGATGATCCCTATTTATGGAAACACTGCTCCGATCAAATCATTAGGAGATGTATTTCTCAAGAGGAAATTCCTTCTGTTTTGCAATTTTGTCACAATTATGCATGTGGAGGACACTTTGGTCCTAAAAGAACAGCTCACAAGGTATTAGAGTGTGGTTTATTTTGGCCCACAATGTTTCGTGATGCATACTTATTCTGTAAGTCTTGTGAACGATGCCAAAAGGTTGGAAATCTAGGACATAGAGATCAAATGCCCCTCACCCCTATTCTTGTTTGTGAGATCTTTGATATATGGGGTATAGATTTCATGGGTCCTTTTACCCCCCCTTTGGCAATGTTTATATTATACTGGCTGTTGATTATGTCTCGAAGTGGGTAGAAGCTAAAGCTACCCGAACTAACGATGCTAAAGTTGTTGTAGATTTTGTTAGATCTCATATCTTTGCTAGGTTCGGGACACCAAGGGCTCTCATCAGTGATCGTGGTACACACTTTTGCAATAGAGTGGTGGAAGCTCTATTTAAGAAATACAACGTCACTCACCGTACTTCCACGGCATATCATCCACAAACGAATGGATTGGCCGAAGTTTCAAATCGAGAAATCAAGTCTATTCTGGAAAAGACTGTCAATTTGAATCTAAAAGACTGGAGCACGAGACTTGAGGATGCATTATGGGCATATCGCACAGCCTACAAGACACCTATCGGTATGTCTCCATACAGGTTAGTATTCGGTAAGCCTTGTCACCTCCCTGTTGAGTTAGAGCACAGAGCTTATTGGGCTATTAAACAGTGCAACATGAGTTATAATGAGGCAGGTAAACTTAGAAAACTTCAATTGCAAGAGCTCGAGGAGATCCGCAACGATGCCTATGAGAACTCTAGGATTTACAAGGATAAAACAAAAGCTTTTCATGACCAGACAATTTCAAGAAAACAATTCTCCGTTGGTAAAAAAGTTTTACTTTTTCATTCTAGATTGAAGTTATTTCCTGGTAAATTGAGATCTAGATGGGTAGGACCTTTCGTTGTTACTAACGTATTTACTCATGGTGCAGTTGAAATCCAAAGTCCTGAAACGGGAAAAATTTTTAAAGTGAATGGTCATCGTTTGAAACCATTTTATGAAGGTTTTCAGGTATGCAATATTGAAGAACTCAGTTTAGAACCACCGATATATAACTGAAATCGATACGTCTAGTTAAAAGACGTTAAAGAAAGCGCTTCATAGGAGGCAACCTATGTATTGTATTTATTTCCCACTAGGTCTATTCTATTTTATAAAAAAAAAAATAATAATAATTAAAAAAATTAAAAAAATATATATATATATAAAATAAATAAAAATAATAAATAATAAATAAAAATAAAAAATTTAAAGCTGGCAGCCAACATCACTACGCTGCCAGCCACAAGCCCACTGTGAACTTCATCGAGATCAAGCATGGCCGCCTGCCAATACATCATGGCTGCTGGCCATGAAGCTTCTGGAGAAATCATCCTCGTGATGGCCGACGGCCAAAATTAAAAGCCGCCAATCGTGGATTAGTGAGGACGTGCCCAGAATACTTACGGCCGGCAGCTATTCCAAGATGGCCGGCGGCCATCATCCTGCTGTTCGTTACGCACTAAGGCCGGCATCTATGGCCGGCGGCCATCAAATAAGTGCCGGCCAATCTTGCCCTGTCACGCATGTACATATATTGAAGCTCTGTAAGTTTTTTTTTTCCACATCTTTCATATTCTCTTTCAACAAATTTCTCCACACCTCTCACCCACCACACACCAAGCTACTCCCATACGCATCCATCACATCACTCGTGGATCACCATCATCATCGCAAGTAAGTTTCCTAACTCCATTTGATCCTCAAATTGTTTTGTTCTTCATTTTCCCATTGATGTGGACGGCGTGGTGGCTGCTGCGTTTGATTTCGAAGTGGTGGTTGCGAAATGGGTTTAAGATGAGGGGATTAGAATGAATGGGTTAGGAATGATGGTGAATGTTGGAATCATGAACTCAATCTGAAAGTTATTGCATGTACCTTGCGAGTTCAATAGCACATCCGAAAATCTTAGCAAATTCGCACAGCATGAATAGTATTCGAATTTGCTGAAAAAATTGGGTTTTTAAGTGTATGATAAGTTACATGCGTGATTTGAGTTGGATAGAGTCCCTATACACTTGTATACACTTAGACTCTCTTTCATTTGTGACAACTTGAATCCTGATTCTATTGTATGTAGATTGAGAATTCTAGGGTTCTAATGTGGAGAAAATTGGGGTTTTCTGATTTTGAGACACAAACATGTTTTTGAATGGTTCAACATAGGGGATCGCGTGTGGATTCCATTGCTTGTACAAATTCATGTTTTGAATCATATGTGGTTGGGATCCATTGTGTTTAATGGTGTTGATGAGTTTACATATCACTTATGGACTACTTTGAGTTCAATATTATGATCCATGTTGTTAGTTAACATTTCCATGATTATTTCATGATCTTGAAGTGACAGTTTGGACTTGCAAATTTGAAAAACCCTCCTCTAACGGTCAAATACTCAGCTGCTTAGTCTAGGCTGCCAGCCTTGAGTTTGTATTGCCAGTGTAAATCATTGTTCCTTCAGTTACTATTCATGGATGATGATTTGTTCTGAATTACTTAGGCAAACCTATTGCAAGGCCTGCTTTGAGATCACATGTTATCATTGATATTGCTGTGTGTGATTATGAATTGCCATGAACTATCCATTGTTCCTGTCCTGGTTCTTAGTTGTTCTATTAATCTATTTTCACAATGGACACTATCACACACCGAACAGTAACCTATATCTGCATCTACTTTGCATTCCCTTTATGCTAAACTCAAACATTTGATGTAGGGATGCCGCCAAAAAAGCTTCCACCCCAGAAAAAGAAGTCCAAGACCGCTGAAGCATCTTCCTCTAGAGCACCACAACCAGAACTCATCTCGACTAAGGACTTTGCCAAGGCAAGAAAGAAGAAGTTAAGGGGTATGGAACTCATGAATATCCAATACTTAGACTGGACTGTACTGGATCTTTATGGGCTGGTAGATTTGCTACCACAAACTGTCCAAGATCGAACTTGGTTCACACTTTTCTCAATCCAAGAACCAGCCTACCGGGATATAACCATAGAGTTCCTGTCAACTCTGACGATGGAGAAAGAGGACCATGCCACTTTTATGCAATTTCAGGTATATGGAGAAGTCCATAGGGTTGATGTGAAGCGTGTGGGATACCTGCTAGGACTCTATGATGATCCACAAACTGCCATGGCATTACCCAACTCCTGGCCCGCTGATATGGATCCTTCAACATTCTGGCTTCAGCTTACAGCTCCTAGCACCAAGCCATTTGAACCGTCCAAATCTCATGCCACTGACTTCCCAGCTACGGAACACAAATTACTTCATCACATATTAGCTCATACCATCAGCGGTAAGAAAACCAGCCACAGTAAGGTCACCAACTCTGATATGTTTTATCTTTATAGCTTGACCACTAGCCACAGAATTGACTTGGGTGTGGAGGTCGCCAATTATTTGGATAAACAAAGCACGGATACAAGGACCAAAGTCATCCTTTGTGGGGCTATATCACAGCTCTACTGAAAGGGATGGGTATCTTCCGAGAGCCTGAGGGAGATGAGGGCATCCCTTGCAAAATGATATCTGATGCCCCTTTCAGATTATGGGGATTATCAAAGGGATCCAACAGGACTGATCAAGCCGAAGAGATCGAGGCCCTTGAGATGGCTCCCGTAAGTAGGCCATCCACACACCGGACTACCCCTCCTGCGAGTTCACATGACCAGTTGTTGCAAGAAATCAAGGAACTCAAAGAGGAAAACAAAAAAGAGAGAGAACGGAACAGGAAAGAGCGGAAAAAGAACAAGAAGTTTCGAACCACCCTGTTCCAGATGCTGAAGTCCGCTTTTGCTTGCAATACATCCACAGATGTCTCGGAGTTTCAGTACCAGACATCCAGTGAGGAGGATAGCGACCCTGAGGCTGATAGCTAGAGTTCCTGCTAGCTGCTTTATCTTCTGCTGACTTTGATTTTTGTCTTGCCGACATTTTATATCCGTTTAAGCACCCAAACCTTTGGGTAGACTTATGATGACTTGTTTATACAATTTGACCTTGCTTTTGCTATCTCTTTGTTTTTGCATCCGATTGATCACAGGATCCATAGCACTCGATCTGAATTGCCAAAGGAACTCGCAATTGCACCTATATTGTGCAACAACCCAGGGAAGAATCGTTACTCCTTTTTCCTTTAATTTTTGTGTGCAATTGAGCTGACTTCAGAACAGTGAGGACACTGTTCAGACTAGGTGTGGGGGAGGGAATAAACATGAGGAGAATTGAATATTACTGCTTGCTGAAATCTGAAATTTGACTATACTTTGCATATACAGGATATCTGAATTGATCTGAAATGTTTGCACCCACACTATGAACTGTTAGATTGTTGTCCTCAAGCACTATATGGCAATTTCAGGCCAAATTTTTCAAAAATTTATGAAATCTGGAGATTGTGATGAATATTTGTGATAGCATCTATATAAATATGGAAATTGACTTGTTAAAATGCCTTACTCACCTACTGTTGTGATCATAATACTTGGTTAAAAATTGAGTAGCAAAATCTTTATTGAATAAACTTACCTTGTATTTAGTTTTAGAATCGGAAATTTAAGAGTAGGTCGAGTTCTTAAGTGAAAAATAAACAGTTACTTCTAGGAATAAATTAGCATGTATATACTCCTCTTGAATTCTTTTTAAAACAAGAATTTTTCAACAAATAGTAAAAGAGGTAAATGACACTTTTTACTTAGTGATCCATGATAAAAAAGTCTTTTATGTGTATTGCATTCAAAGTAAAGAAACAAGCATAGCCACTACTCCGCTGACTTGAGCATTGAGTTATGAGTATCCAAACTTGAATGTTAGAGTGAGAGAGAGTTCTTAGGGGTCCCTTTAAAACCCGGTCACTTGGGTGATGAGCCCGGGATGTATCGACTCGATGAACTCACTATAACGATAAGGGAGGAAAGGCAAAAGTTCACTATATGAGCTTTGAAAAAAAAAAAAAAAAAAGAAAAGAGCTGAAAAGAAGCGGGCAAAAACCCGTCCAGAGAATACTCTCTGAAGGCTCAATATATGCTTGAATGAATCAAAAAGAAAATGAATGCTAAAGCATCATTGAAATAAGACTTACAATGAATATGGAGAAAGTCTAGGGAAATGGTTGATATCATATGCTTTTACTTTATGTTGTGAGGAGTATATATCTGTTAAATATCCAATGAAGTCCAAATGGGTGTTTTTCCTTACTGAACTGAGAATTTACTTTTGAATGGAAGAATCTTTTGCTAAACATATGGATTAAAGTTTGTTTTGTTTAGATTAGCTTTTGAATTTTGATTGAAGTATTTTAATTGCATGGAATCAGTTTGGTTAGAGCGGTAGGCACTTAAACTGCATGTCATAGAATAATCAAAGAAAGATGCTTGGAATTTTAAAAGTGAAAGTTAGCACTCTCTATGATAGATTTCAATTGTGGTTCTAATTGTTTTGCTTGAGGACAAGCAATGGTTCAGGTGTGGGGGAATTTGTTAAGACGGAATATACTCAATTTTTATTGAGTAAAATATGTTAATCTATTATTAATTTTATAGAAATCCAAAAGAATTGATACTTAATCGAGTTTAATGTCGTGTTTCAGGTTTTATAAAGTAAATGGAACGGTTTGGCGAAATTGGGCATGAGTTTGTAACAAGCTTCAAGGATCAATATCACTTTCAATGGAATGCACAAGTACTCACAATTTCATTCCAAACTCGGGATGATTTGCTATCATTACTATTAGTTTCTCATGAACTATAGCAATAGCAAACACATTTGGAGGATATACAAGGTTCAAATCGTCCAGAACACCAAAGCCGCCAGCCATCATGGAAAGCCGCCGGCCAACATTCATGGCCGGCACTGGGAGATCATGGCCGCCGGCCATGGAGCCGGCCATCATCATCCACTTGTTTCGCGAATAAAGCTGCCAGCCTTGTTGCGACATGCCCCAGCCATCTTTCATGCGAAAAACACTCTTTATATCTGATGTTTATCTCACATATATAAAGAAAGAGGAGAGAGAAAAAGATTCATTCATTATTTTTCATTGTTTGTTCTTGTTATTGATGCTCTCAAGAAACCCTAGTTTTATTTTCTTGATCATGAGTAACTAATTACTCAATCTAGCCGAGGATTATTACGGGATCAATTCATCAAAGATTGTGAGATCCAATTGAACTATTGAGTTTATTTTGTTTATGAATATTCATACTTCATCTATTTGAATTATTAGAATTGTTTTGATTGATCATTACGAATTAGGCCTATTTGTTTGATTGACAAAGCGATTATTGTTATTTGGAATGTCAAATCCGTAATTGTTTGATTGTTCCAATATAAGTAATACGATAACATGATTGTTGCAGAATAAGTGATTGATTTATGTTATGGTGATTTATGATCTAATTTAAATAGTTCATGCTTTTGATCTGTTGATTAGAATTGGTAGTCTCTCTAATTAGTAATGCTATTGATAGATTAAATCTTAAGAGCTTATTTAGGGTTGTCTAATCAATAAGGGAATAATTAAAGATCGTATCTTGATTATCGATATTCTAAGGAGAGATAGATCTTCAGAGCTTGTTGAAGGTCATAACCAATTTATTCATGAATTAGAATAACAATCCTTGCATCAATGATCATCTTTATGAATTGAATCGTGATAATTCTTTGGTTAGAACTTGTTACTATTGAATTTACATTAATAAACGTATTTGTTAGTTTTAGAAATCAATTATTTTCTAATTAATCGTTTATACAAAACCCCCGATTTTTATTCCCTTTTGCTAGTTATTAAAATAGAGATAGATTTTCCCCAGTCCCTGTGGAGACGATCCTCTCAACCCTATTTACAAATCTTTAGAGTAGGTTAAATATAAATATTTTTATTTGTTGGATTCGACACCCACCAGCAATCCAGTCCCTGTGGAGACGATCCTGGTCAACCCTATTTACAAATCTTTAGAGTAGGTTAAATATAAATATTTTTATTTGTTGGATTCGACACCCACCAGCAATGGACTGATTCATTTGCTTCAAATAGCTTATCTCATGTTGAATTTGAAAAATTAAAGGCCCATTACTATGTCTATATTTGTCCATGATCTCATTCCCTGAGTTGAAAGTAGACAAAGTAAAGATATAATTCCATGCAATTTCTTTCAACATTGAATCCGGAATCTATATTTGAACCATGTAATTAGCCTTTTTCCATCGTGTTAGCTCAAGAGAACCCAATTCAGGTTTGAGTAAACTACCTTCAACAAACCCTAACTTCATTTTAGTGCGTAATACTATATTGACAGATATTGCCCAAGGTAAGGAATTCAAACCATAAAAAATATGTGTTTTCAATAGCCATATCAGGATTATCTAACTCTAATAGATACATAGGATCATTAACAACTACGACATTCAATAATCTACTACACCGTTTTACCGAATTACTAATATCTACAAGTAATCAAGCAAGAATCTGCAGATCAAAAGTAATAGATCTTACCAATGTCTAATACCATGTGAACTATGATAAAACCTGCAATAGTTTAGTGCAAGTTTGGAAGGAAGATGAACAAAATGAAGTTCTTTTTTTTTTTTTTTTGGCTAAAAAACAAAATGAAATTGATGAAAGGTTAAATGTTTTGCATAAAGGCTATTTATGGGTAGTTGAACACGATAACATAGTTGAATACGATAACATACTAATCACATGTGGACCTGTCAAAAGAGAATAGGTGGATCAATGAGGTAATACAACAAGGACTAGCAACTAAGCTAATAGTGTGCGAATAAATAGTGCCTTTTGATGCCTTAGATTAGATCTATAGTTATTTCGAGGTGGCCAGGAGAAAAAATCCACCATAATGGCTATTGTAGAAGAGTAAAATGCAAATCTTTAAATATTAAACGAAAAAAATTTTAAAAAAAGGTGAAAAAGAGAGATTTAACGTTAGAAGAACTATTGAAAAAGTGAAAAAGACAGTTTTAACATTTAAAGTACTATTGGAAAGGATAATTTTAACATTTGAGGTAAAGATAAGGCAATGAAGTTAGCTGGAGGGGAAGTTAGTTTTTTGAACTACCAGTTGGGGAGCTGTTGTAATAATTCTATTATAGTTTTTACCTTATCGTATTATTTGTTATAATCTAAAATATACTAAATATTTGTGTAAGGACCCACTATCACCCCTATAATTAAAATAGACGATAGCAGTTCTCCAACCGGATATAACCTGCAGAATTATATGTAAGGTTGTCCAAAAAAAAATGTTTAAGGAATTGTTTGTCTAATTCCACATAATTAACATAATTGAAAACAGTTTTTCAAAACTTTTAGCAAAACATAACTACACCATCAACATATTTCACAAGAGAAATAAACCCAAGTCATACATAGCTAGGTACGTATATATATTACAACCAAAGACTTTTTACAAGCCTTAATAAAATTACAAATATAATCCAATTAAAACTTTAAATATAAACACAAAAGCTATCATAACTAGTCTATTATAAAATATGGATTCCATAAAATCTAAGGTCATCTATAGTCCTCCAACCCATCAAGAAATTCCTCGAAATCGGTTCCATACCTTATATTCGTATAAAACTCGTCAGATTCATCACCTAAAATGGTTAAAATATGAGCCAAAGGTCCAGTACACAAGTAACGAATACAAATGCAAAGTGATTCACACATGCCTAAGCTAAATGCAAAATGCAACAACTGATTATTTATCATTCAATCTTTAGTTAGTCATACATCATGGGAGTATTCAAACTCCGGGCAACAGGGATTTCTGGGGGAACCTGAGTAACGATCACGACACTCAGGGGGTTGATATAAGTAGCTCGGATACTCATACCATCCTAGATAAATTATTTCATAACGATTAAGTAATCTCATTTAGGGTTTCTAGCCGTTTTTCAACTTTACTTAACTCGATCCATAATATCACTTGAATTAAGTGTTCTAAAAAACATTGAATTAAATCATATTACATCCTTTCAAGAATAAGCAAATATTATACCGACACCAAATTCCCCATCGATTACCCGCTGAACCACTTATGAAAGTCATATCAAAATGACAATGTTGGTTTAAGCGCCTAAAACTACCATGCCCTCAATCTGAGCAGGGTTACCGCTTTCCGAACCAGATTCAACGGTATAAAAGACATTCATACAAACGATTATTAGATTTCCTTAATTTAATGAAATTTTAAAGAATGTCTATCCTAAACAAAGAAGCAAGTAAGTTACTGTATACATGTACCCAATAGTGTATTACTACATTCACTCGGATGGGAAATAACAGAGAAACCTTTAACTGAAATAAGAAATATAGAAACAAATCAATAATCGAACATATAATATATATATATATATATATATAACACAATCCTAAGTTAGCTATACAAGAAAATTCATTGAACTTAAAATATAGTTTTATCAATTAATCCATTCTTAAAACATGTTTATATAGCTTATAGGTTTAATAGAATATCATATATGAAGTAAAGAATAACAATTGAAGAAGATTAAATTTGAAAAACTCAGGGGATATGCGGCCTATTTACACAAGCAAAATTGAAGTGAACGCCGGCAGTGTTGAAATATATGTTGGCGGTTTTAAGCCTGGCACTAAAAATTTTGATTATGTTTGCATTTAACACTGCCTCTACGTCAGTGGCGTTGGAACCCTAATGGCTAAGGTACACTTAGAAAAATAAACATTGGCAAATTTTCTTACAAAAGTCGGAGGCGTTTTAAGCAGCTTTAGAAAAATGGGTTCTGATCACATTCAACACCGCCTCTATGCTGGTGGCGTTGAAGTACCAGATGCCGGCGTACACTCAAAAACAGACCTATTCGAAAATGTTTTACTTCCCCGTTTTACACTTCAAATAATATGTAACATATAATACTTTTAATCATTCTTCAAACATATATTTAACTTCATTACACTATCTTCTATTTACATTAACCAATCCTAACAACCTTTAACTTTATAACAACACATCAAACTACTTCATTCACATCAAATCCTCTCCTACATTTCACTTCAACTTCAATTACTCAACTTAAATTTACTACTCACCAACACTTCTCACAACTTCTCTAACACTTAACCAAGTTCATACAATAACAAAACACAACCTAATACATATCAATGCATAAAACCAATCAACTCAAATGACATTAACTCATCCTACCATATGTTTTACATATAAAATACAAAAAAGGAAATAAAACAAAGAGATTATACTTGCATTAACTTACGTGAAGAGGCTTTGGCTTAGTGAGATTGTTGAATCCAAGAGCTTGATTTTGGTTTTTGGTTTTTGGTTTAGGGCTTATGGTTTGAAGAAAAAGGAAAAGAGAAAGAAAAGAAAAGAGGAAAAAAAAAATTGTATGAAAATATGGGCTGCCAAAAAAGGCCCTAATTAATCAAAGTTGAGGCTTATAATTATCCAAAGTTTGACTTTAAGGGTATATTTGACTTAGGCTTAATTTAGAGTTCATTTGGATTGAATTTGAGCTTGAAAAATAGGCTTAACCTTTGAAAAATTATGTCAACAATTTCTTAGGCATTTCAAAAGTTGTTTCGATAATTATAAACATAACACATACATATTAATTCATAAAAGACATAAACATTCATTACACCATACACACATTAATATATAAAACAATAATATTAATTTCATTACACATACCCACATACAAAATGACACATATTCAACACATGCACTAATTATATTGTTTATACACATATATCTCATTCAAGATATACTAATTTAAACACATTTAGCCTAATACCAAATCATCTACTCTAATTTAATGAAATTTTAAAGAATGTCTATCCTAAACAAAGAAACAAGTAAGTTACTGTATACCTGTACCCAATAGTGTATTACTACATTCACTCGGAGGGGAAATAACTGAGAAACCTTAACTGAAATAAGAAATATAAAAACAAATCAATAAATCGAACATATATAATATATATATAACACAATCCTAAGTTAGCTATACAAGAAAATTCATTAAACTTAAAATATAGTTTTATCAATTAATTCATTCTTAAAACATGTTTATATAACTTATAGGTTCAATAGAATATATATGAAGTAAAGAATGATAATTGAAGAAGATTAAATTTGAAAAACTCAGGGGATATGCGGCTTATTTACACAGGCAAAATTGAAGTGAACGCGCGGCAGTGTTGAAAATATACGCCGGCGGCTTTTAAGCCCGGTGTTAAAAATTTTGATTCTGTTCGCATTTAACACTGCCTCTACATCAGCGGTGTTGGAACCCTAATGGCCGACGTACACTTTAAAAAATAAGCACTGGCAAATTTCCTTAAAAAGTCAAAGGCGTTTTAAACAGCTTTAGAAAAATCGGTTCTGATCACATTCAACACCGCCTCTATACCGGCGGCGTTGAAGTACCAGATGCCAACGTACACTCAAAAACAGACTTATTTGAAAATGTTTTACTTCTCCTGTTTTACACTTCAAAAAATATGTAACATATAATACTTTTAATCCTTCTTCAAACACATATTTAACTTGATACACTATCTTCTATCCACATTAACCAATCCTAGCAACTTTGAACTTTATAACACATCAAACTACTTCATTCAGATCAAATCCTTTCCTACACTTCACTTCAACTTCAATCACTCAACTTAACTTCACTACTCACCAACACTTCTCACAACTTCTCTAACACTTAACCAAGTTCACACAATAACAAAACACAACCTAACATATATCAATGCATAAAACCAATCAACTCAAATAACATTAACTCATCCTACCATATGTTTTACATCTAAAATATAAGAAAGGAAATAAAACAAAGAGATCATACTTGCATTAACTTATATGAAGAGGCTTTGGCTTGGTGAGATTGTTGAATCCAATAGCTTGATTTTGGTTTTTGGTTTAGGGCTTATGGTTTGAAAAAAAAAAAGGAAAAGAGAAAGAAAAGAAAAGAGGGAAAAAAATCGTATGAAAATATGGGCTACCAAAAAGAGACCCTAATTAATTAAATTTGAGGCTTATAATTATCCAAAGTTTGACTTTAAGGGTATATTTGACTTAGGCTTAATTTGGCTTAATTTGGAGTTCATTTGGATTGAATTTGAGCTTGAAAAATAGGCTTAACCTTTGAAAAATTATGTCAACAATTTCTTAGGCAATTCAAAAGTTGTTTTGATAATTATAAACATAACACATACATATTAATTCATAAAAGATACAAACATTAATTACACCATACACACATTAATATATAAAACAATAACATTAATTTCATTACACATACTCACATACAAAATGACACATATTCAACACATGCACTAATTATATTGTTCATACACATATATCTCATTCAAGATATACTAACTTAAACACATTTAGCCTAATACTAAATCATCTACTCCAATATTAATATTACAACACATGACTCTCATCAATTAACTTGCTCATAAAGTTCAATAATTAAAACAAATATAACATATACATAGAAATTAAATGAAGATTAAAGTTAGATCATTTCAATTTGTAATAAAAATTTTATGAAAAACTTTTATTACAAAAATTATTGAGTAATTTCTATTACTTAAACTTATGAATAGCTATTCAATATTAAGTAAATTCTTTTCTCAAAATACCTTTTTTTTTAAATTAAAAAAATACACAATAAATTATTACAACTCTATTTTATTTCTTATAACATTATATCAAGTCTATAAGATGAAGTGAATAGGCTCTATATGTTATATATAATATATATATATATATAAAAGGGGTATAAGGCTTTTGCATATTATATCTATTTTGTATTTGATTTATATCTATTTGGAATCTAACATTTAGAAACTTATGATGAAAATAATGATTATGATGTAAAAACTGAGATGCCAAAATCTATATACTTTTGAGAAAAAATAAATACTTTAAAAATATATTTTATACATTGGTTGAAGAAATTTTAATTGGATATTTTGTAAAAATGAGTAAAATAAAAGGCGACTAAATCAAATTTTATAAAATTATTTAGGTACTTAACTTCAAAAAAGGGATATATGTATACTTATATTTTACTTTTGATATCATTTTTTTTTATAAACACATAATTTAAGTGGATACTAAAAGAATGATATACGAATACAATAGTAAATTTAAAAATAGACCCATTCCACTAATCAAGTTTATAGTCGAACTATGGGGGCTTCATAGTCCCATATTATTTTATATATTATTATCTATGTCTTTCAATCCCTCCCTGCTCAAAAGGAATAATAATAATAATAATAATAAAAGTGCGTCGTTTGAGTTTGAGGTAATGGTGATTTCTTTCGTCATGATAACGTACCTAAAGCTGGGGGGCTTTATTATGAAGCAAACAAAATGTGCTCAAACTCAAAACTTGATTCTTCCATGCTCCATCAATGTCCATGGTGGATGCCAGCAAAAATGGTCCAGCTCCAGCATGTTTCAGAAGACACGAGCAATGATCTCCTTCTAATGGGTGTCCTTATTTATTTGCCTTTTCATGAAGTTAGTGCATAGAAAAATAAATCTGCTTTCTTCATTTTTTTTTTTTTTGTCTGTTTGAATCGTCTGTTTTTAACGTGATTGAACTATAAGGCTACCACGAGAAGCACGTTATATACTACTACATAGCACCAATTTGGTTGCAATTCACTATAATTACAATACTATCCGATTTTTATGCTAGCTCCGTCTGTTTAAATTTTTTATTCTCTTTTTAATTATTACAAATATTGATGCCTTAAATGAATATTCACAAATATTGATATGTTTTTATAGAATCTTCCTATTTTTATATACACATCGGTTAATGATAAAATATTAAAATAAAGTACATTTTAGAAATAGTTATGCATATCCGTGAGAAGGTTTTCATGACGTGGTAAATTTTCATTAGAAAAGGGATGAAGGCGGGATGGTAATTTTTCATTAGAAAAGATATCAAGAAGGTGCCAAAGTGGGATTAAGGCTTGTGGATATAGATCTTATATATTTATATATTCCAACACGGAAAAAATAATTATTTATATGGTTTTATAAAAATATGTATTTATATAAAATAATAAAAATAAATAATTCATTTATTTGCTTAATTATTATAATCAAGGCTTTAAGCATCACAGTAATGGATACAGCAAAACATAAAAGAGAATGGAGGTTCTATGCTGTATTACACGTGTGTGTGTTCCCGAAATGCTGAATCAAGATGTCTTCAAGATCCGCAATAAAGGCACCAACCGCCACTCCCACCCAACTTTAATAATTGATTTCGTATTAAAACCTTTGCAAATCTTTTGACATTTATGGGTAGAGTAATGAGTTTTGGTTGAAAAGCTTTTGGAACCGTTTTATCTGGGTGATAGGTAAGTAATAACTACTAAATTAATTAAAATTTATTGTCCTTTTAAAGACTCTTCTCGTGACAAGATCCCGGCATCAATGCTGAGGGGATGGACGGATGGTAGTTATTTATATCTTCCTGGTTATATTGCTCCTCTATTTTCCTTTTATTTTTTTGACGTCGTTAGAATAAGATACCAATAAATCAAAGCGTAAGAACATATATACTCTTTTTCTAAAATTAAATATTTTAATGAATTCTTATAAAACTATACCCCATTATCTTTTATTTTATTCAGTTTTACAAAAATAAATAAATAAAAACTCCTATTTTTCTTATTGATAAATTATAGGATAAAAAAGATCACCTATATTTCATGCTAAGGCAATTTACTAACTTGTAATTTGTTTCTTACAAATGCATGATACATTGTTAATCTTTGTTAAATTGTAATTATCAATTCTGAAAATGACACGTGGCATGCACATATTAAATCTAAATCGGATACGACAACAGTGTATAATCTTTACTATCAAATCCCAACAAAATGCATGATATTTGTATAAATTAGAGTTATGTATGATTTGAAATTCTATGGGAAGACACACATAAATGTTGTCATTGATCAGTTTGGATCTAAAACCGGACTTGAATCACCCATTCCCACGCTTTTGTTATGGTTGCTAGAGCTGGAAACCGTGAAATTAAAAAAAATTAAGTAAAGTTAAAAAATTCAGTTAAATAACTTTACTTAATTTAAATAAGAAAAAAATATATAAAATAAACTTTTAATTTGAAATAAGATTAGACATAATAATAATTGTTTATAATTCATTAGTTAAAATAGTTTTCCAATCATGCATTTATATATATATATATATTACTTGTAATTTTTTAATTGTTAAGTTATTAGCAATATAGCACTATAAAATATTCAAAATATAAATAAATTTCACAAACACAAAAACAAGTCTCACATCGATAAAAAAAAAAAGCCCACTTTAATTAGAAATTTATATAAACTCTAATTTCAAAAATATGTTTACTATTGTTAATAACAACGCATTAAATATCGTGAATACAAAATAAATTTTTACTAATTCAAGTGAGAATAGTTTAAATATTTGTTTTTTAATTATAATTTTTGTAATTTTCTTTATTTCTTTTTTCATTTCTTTATTTTTCTATTTTTATGGTGTGGAAGCACAAAAACTACTGGATCAGCTAGTTTTTAGGGGGAGTGTGGAACTAGCCAGACCCGTTAGAATTGGCAGGTCTTTAGTTGGTTCGAACCCTCCATCCTTAGGGTGGCTCGTAGTTTATGAACCATCAGTGATGAGTCGGGTCAGTTATCAATTTGAAACTGATCCATGATGAAGTCTAGACAAGCATGCGGTTTTTCTCATTTGATGATTACTTAAAGAACAAAACAAGTTATACATGAAATTATTTATTGTCCGATATACATATGCATGTCTCATCTTGTAAATGGGATATATATACATATCCCTCTTGTAAACGACATATACACGTATATCCCATCTTATAAACGCGATTGTAATACAATATACATACTTCATATCTCGTTTTATACACACAATATATGTACAAAACCTTATATCACGTTTTATAGAAGTGATTTTGTAATGTATTTTCTTACCTTCATTCAACTTATATTTTGGTAATTTCTTTTTATAAGTGATGTAGACATGTTGTTCACCTATAATACATTTATAAAAAATTAATAAAGAAATGTATTAGTAAATTGTACAAGCAGATGATTATTGAATATTCCCTAAATTATATCATTAAACTTTTCTCCAAAACTACATCAACATTTGTTTTCTAACCTTTATGTTTCAATTATCATTTTTACTGTAATTGTGAAATATATGTAAGGATAATTTATCCGAACATCCTATATAAAACTGAAGTAGATTGTAAATTGAGTAAATTCCTAATAATAAAATTTAAACATATATAAATCAAATACAAAATAACACTGATATCGATTAAATATAAATAAAAAAAACATAAAAAGTAGGTAGTTCCTATAGTTTTCTATGTAAGAATGATCGAATTATAATCTAGAAAGAAGATAGGAAAAAGATATATATATATATATATATATATTATTAAGGGGATAATGTCACGAATGGGATTTGAACTTTGATGAAATATGTTATTAGATGCTTGAACTTTAAAATTTATCAATTTAGTATCAGAAAAACTTTTGAATCAATTAATTTAATACCGAAAATAACTTCATGGAGATATTATTGGCATTCACAAAAAAAAAAAATCTTTCGGGTATTAAATTGATCAATTTTAAAGTTTAGGTATTAAATTAATCAATCTTAAACTCTAAATAGCTAACTGCATATTTTATCAAAATTCAAGTATCATTCTTCACATTAACCCTATTATTAAGTATAAGAAATTTGCAGCTGAAGTCCTTATAATTGGTTTCAAATTTAGGGGATATAATAAGTTTTGGGGAAATCTTATGGTCCCATCATTAATTTTGATGGGACCGGTCCTATTACCATCCAACGACTCACACCATACCCAACTGTGATCGAATCACTAAATTAGTCAATATTCCAATTTATATTTATTTCAACGATTAAATGGTTAACGGGATCGTAGAAGCTCCCAAGTTTTGAATAGGTTTCCCATTCAAATATTTAAAGCATGCGCCTCCTAGTAATTCTTTTATATTAGCTAATTTATTTTCATCGTTTCATCCTAATAAATATTAATTCTCTCAATATTAATGATTTAATAAAATTTTAATGAAACATAATTGTACCATCAAATTAAAAATTATATCAATTTTATTATTTATATATTTGATTATCATTAAGAGACAATGTCATAAATAATACTTAAAATTTGGAGAATATGTAATTAGGTACTTAAACATTGAAAATGATCAATTTCATACTTGAAATTTAAAATTTATCTATTCAATATCTAGAAAATTTTGAAATTAATCAATTTAATACCTAAAAGGACTTTACGGATGTATTGTTGGCATGCACAAAAAGTTTTTTAAGATATTATTGCAGGTGTTGATTTCACTGGTGTAGATGAGATCCTACAAACACAGAAAGCCGATCAGTGGTGCACCAAGGAGTTGTTTGACATGGCTACTCCGATGCTTAAGTTAGTTGTAGGTCTCCTCTATTGAAATTCAAAAGCTAATTATGAGTGATCTTAAGTGTTAGATCTTAAATGCCCTTAACATGCGAGAGGAAAATACTATTTATAGATGAGGTCATGTCACGACCCTAATAAAGGTCTAGTAGGATTATCCTGAAGTAATCATTCCACGTGTGCACTTGTAATATGAGAACCGTCTAGTAAGTAAGAGATTATAAGACTTTATTTTATTTATTTATTTTACATAATTTAATCATACATATATATAAGGTATCTTTATTTAAATTTACTTGAGAACTCGATTTTCCACATTTTACCAAGATCGCAGAAAATCAGTATCACCTAGGGTTATCCATTGAACTAAACAAAATTGAAACACAAAATGCGGTTCTTTTATATTTCAATTTGGTTTAGTAAGAGTCTAAACAGTTACGGTTCGATTAGAAGGGCTGAACTGAACCGAACCGAACCACTTAAACCCCAATCGAACCACTTCACATTAAAAAAATAAAAAGTGCTATTTTATTTATTTGTAATCTTAAACATTAGATATTATGGTCATATGTAATATTTCACTCTAATATCATGTATGTATATAATATGTTAAAATAGACTTGAAATGGAATCACAATTTTGAATTCTAATATCATTCTTGTATTTAGATGTATCTTTGAAAATGAATTGAATAAGATTTCAATTAGTAGATTTATTAGAAGAAACTGTGATTCCATTTCAATTTATGAAATGTAAATTACACTTTTAACCACATTAATGTTATTTATATTTATAAATAACATTATCAAGAAGAAGGATGGAAGTATGAGACTATGTATAGACTATCGAGAACTAGATCAAGTGATGGTAAAGAACAAGTATCCACGCCCTCGAATAGATGACTTGTTTGATCAATTACGAGGAGTCACAATCTTCTCAAAAATAGATCTGAGAACAGGATACCACAAGCTCTGAATTAAACCTCAGGATGTTTCAAAAACTGCCTTCCATACTAGGTAAGCAAGTGTAGTAGGTTTAGTTTCATTTTAGGAACCAGACCTGAAAATGTTGGTTGATTGTGTAGGTACGGGCACCATGAGTTTTTGGTTATGCCTTTTAGGCTCACAAATTCCCTAGCTATCTTTATGGATCTCATAAACCGAGTGTTTTGGGATTACTTTGACAAGTTTGTGGTAATCTTCATTGATGACAATTTGATTTTTACTAAGGATGAAGAGGAGCATGACAAGCATATGAGGGTGGTATTATAGAGATTGAGGGAGCAAAAGCTATATGCGAAGTTTAGCAAGTGTAAGATTTAGTAGGAAGAAGTAGCATTCCTAGGACGTGGTGCACAAACAAGGTATATCAGTGGACCTAAAAAATGTCAAAGCAATCACTGAGTGGCAAGACCTCAAAACGTATATGAAGTTAGGAGTTTCCTTTGATTAGCAGGCTACTATCGGCAATATCTATTTATACTAGATATTTAGGGTTCAAAATACTAGTGACATCTTAATAACCATCGTATCATTATCTAATATGCGTAGAATTTATTTTCTAATCTAACATTTGCTAACTGATATACTCTAAGAATTTTTGTATCTCGGAATTTTATTGGCAAGGATTCTAATCTAACTATAATCAAATTATTCACATTTTAATATTCTTAAATCATGAAAAATCGGGACTAATCTTTGCAACTTTTTCTCAAGATTTTTCAAAATTCTATGTTATAGTTTTGGTAATTATCGTATTCAAGTCAAGAAAAATTATGGTTTTATGGTTCCTACCGAAAATGGTGCCCAACAAATCTTTCCTATTAGCATGGGTGACCCAAGGTCAATAATTGAACTAGGCCAGAGGAGAGGAAGTTGTTCTATACACTTGGAGAGGAAGCTGGTGGAGCATGGAGTTTGATTAGATTGATAACTAATGCCTGCTTGGCTTTATTGAGGGGGCTAGTAGCACATCGGGAGAAAGTAGCTCACTGGGGAGCTTATAGCACATCAGGAGAGGGCTTGTCATGGAGTTGTGCAAGATGTCATCATGGGTCTCCATGAGGGAGTTGCGATATGGCATGAGGATGCTCTCAGTCTTAATGAAGATCAAGGTCCTTGGAGAACTCAAGGCCAGGATTAAGGTCCCTATTGAGTTGGGCCATTTGCTGGAGGTTGATGGCCGAGGTCTTCATTAAGCTGAGCTCTTTGTGGAGTGGCTAAGCTAAGGGGCTTTTGAGTTTCTGTGTGTCTTTCAGCCCATATGGGACTTATAATAGGCTAATTGAGATACTATCTATTATTTACCATCAACAAAAATTGTCTGATAGAGTTATCTGACAGTCTAAGTTGGTGAAGTAATAGGAGATTTTAGTAAGAATAGTAATAAAGCATAGGTTCAAATGTTACTAGATGATCATTGAAGATGTCTCATGCCATAACTATAGAGGAGCAGTCTAGAATAATTAGAATGAGTAGAGTTATGTTGTGGTGATTATTGGGAATTTAGAAATCAAAAAGCAGCGGAAAGATATATATTTTTTGAAAAAAAAATACAAACCCTACATCCTTAATTTCGGATCATGCGATTCAATCAAATTTATAAGCACGAAATTACCTTTTTGATGATTTATAACTCTGAAAATTCGGATATGAGATGTTGCAAATGCGAATACCCTCTATTGTATCTACACAAATGAATTTCCAATCGGATTTGAGTGTGTGCTAGTATCTTCGAACAATTCCAAGTTTTGGGAATCTCTCACAAAAGGGTCTCTCTTGTTTTAGTTACAGAGTTTCTCTGTAATTCTAATATAACGGCAAGCATCTGTTTAACCCTAAAGGTGACCATCACCTCCTATTTAGAAAAAGATGTGATTATAGGTTACCTACTCTAATCTTATTAAGGTTTTCTCCGTTAAACGACACATATCTTATAAAATAACAATTTTATTTAATAATTACTTATTATTCTTAATCTAATTAGGAATAATTATATGATTATATAATTCTCGATATGGTTATCTAAAATAACACATGATTCAATCAATTCATTCTTTGTATGTCACCATGTAGGTTTAATTAATATTGGCAGTAGCCCTAAAACACCTTTTATACCTACAAGAAATTGGTATCTAGCAAGACATTATGCCTACCTAAATTAAGCGAAGATCGGTGATCCAACTTTACCTACTAACAGTCAATTACTTAGTTCTTTTGTTATACGATATCTTATAATTAAACATAAGTTATGGATCAATACACTCTTATATTGTTTAATCTCATATTTCTTGAATGATATTTATAACTCCTTATCAATTTATTCGAGCACAACCATGCTTTTCTCAATCTTACTCATCTAGAGGTCCAAAGGATATCTCTCTCAGATTAATGAGAGGAACAAATCCCATCTTAATCACTCAATTTTCTCTACATGATTTATATCATGCCCAATCTCAACCCTTATAATTATCCGATTAAAGATAACGTTTGATTGAGTGAAAACACAATATTCCTCATGTTGAAATTTATGGTGATTTCAGGTCTAAGGATTGAAACAACACTATAAATAAGAAATACTTATCGTATTGATCCATATAGCATTTTCATATTTGGTTATTCAAATATAATGTACTTTTACACGTATTCATGTGCTGCATTAATATCTTATATCCATGATCAACAAAACATGATCATCGTCCAACCAACATACTAGTTTTAATTCATTATTATTCTATATAATGAACGACTAGGGATAATTTAGAATAAAATTATTTCTCACCTCATGGTTTTACTATTGAAGTCACATACTTTAATGATATAAGGAATAACTAATTTATTCAAGGAATAATACTTTATCAAAGCAAAAAGGCCAATAACAACTTTGATAAAGAAAATGACTCACATTATATAGAAAATAAAAATTCAAATGACATGGAACCCATATAGCCTAGGGCACATTACAAGCAGTGATCATGGAAGATTGTAATGGTTACAAGAGAAGTGGAGTCGAGCCATTAAGTCACCTCTTAAATCTCTTAAAAGTGAAACTAACAATGGTATAATAGCTTACCAAGCAAAGTGAATGAGATGACGGGCAAATGGGGAAGGTCCAAGCCAATCTAAGAAAGTAAGAGATCTTCTTGGTCTAGTGGTTGAATTTACGGCCGACCATGTAGGTTGATCCATGTCTTAAATAGGTTAGATTGGGCTTGAAAGCCCATGGTTAAAATTGTCCCTCAACATTATGTTCAACTTAGTGGATTCAATGTGTATTTTTAAGAGGAAATACATTACACAATTACTCATTTGTTAAAGTTAAGTTACACTTAATTCGCAAAACTTATATGTAATGTTTTGTTTAGATTATTTGATTTTCATCGACATCTGCATCTTATTTGTATCTTATCTACAACTATATCTTATTTGTATTTTATCTACATCTAATCTATATTTGATTTGCTCGATCAGTTTATGTGTAAAAATGTGTGTTTTTCATCTGTACATGTATGTTGGCAAACAATCTGTTTGAAAACGATAAAAAATAAGAGAAAAAATGACCAGAAGTAGACGAACCAAACAAACTCTATATTTGCACAATGGTTCAAATCAATTTAAAGTGGTTCGGACCTATGTAAAGTTTCCTAACTTTGTTGTTGTGTGGATTGGTACAAAAGGTCTGGACTTACTGACAAAAGGTTAGAACTTTTTGGAGCACAGAATGCCTAAGTGATGCAGAACACTCTAAGTAGTCTAGACCTATTGTAATTTTCAACTAGAATTTGGGGCATTTAATGCCGAACCTTTTTTTTTTGCTTTTGGGGGTAACAACTACGAGTTTTAGAGGGCTTACAAGTACAAATATTTGGGCAGTTGGAAGGTGTTGATTGAGTTTATTAATTGCTATCTTATCTTTGTAAACATTCTCTCAAAGCTTTAATTGTGTTTGTGTAATTTAATAAGGTAAGGAAAAGTATAGTGCAATATACTATTGGTTGTTAGGTATTTTTTGTGGAATCTTGAGTTGTGCCTACTGTACTAGAAAACTTGTTATAGAGGCACAATTCAAGCGCACATTGTGTTGGTGATTGTATTGTGGTATAGCTCCATTAGATCAAATTGTGTTGGTGATTGTTTATTGGTTGTTGTGCATGAATTAGACATTAAAGCTTAAAAAAAGAATAAATTAGTGCATAATTCACATTCCTTGGGTATTACTATATTATACACATTAAATATTAAAATTATGGTAATGAATAGCTATCCCTTCCATCCTTACATTGGGAAGCTAGTTTGAGGGAATTTCCTTCTTGTTATTAATCATTTTAAGTTATTGTTTAAATGTATTACTTAAAATTTTCCTAATAGTGTTGATCAAATGATAAATAAAAAAAAGGAGTAAATTACACTAAAATGTCACAATATTTGGAGATAAGTTAATTTCAAGTAATAGCGTTTCGAGTGGTTTATTTAATATCACAATATTTAAGAAAGTAGGTTAATTAATGTCATTATTAACACGCTTCACAATATGGCAGATCTTTTGAGTTTTAATTAAATTTTTCTCCTATCGACACATATCAATGATAATCTCAATTGACTTGTAACCTTAAATGAACCACTAAAAACGTTGTAACATGCAATGAACTTACTCTCAAACGTTTTGACATTCTAGTGTAATTTACTCTAAAAAAAAAAAGACAGAGCAAATTGCATTTAATCTTTGTTTAACTTTTGTCTTTTAGTGAACTTTTCCATGTAAGTTACAAAACTTGAATTTAAATTTCTATAATTAAGGTCATTAATGTTGAGGTTATTATACTTGAATCATAAAAGATGGCTCTTTTATTAGAATGAATGCCACCCAAATCCCTTTTCCTCTAAAATTGTATAATACGATAATTGAAAAAGGAAAAAAGATTCTAAGGTCATTGATACATTTCTAGTTAATAATATGAGCACATGCAATAGTAAAACCTCATTTTGTGTCCCTTAAGTGCCATACCTTCTTCTTAGGGACCTTTCTCCCTTAAAGTATGTTCTATGCTGGTCTTTGATATAATTCCATATGCTGATGAGCTTTATTTTTTGGAATCTTCACTATTGGGTTAAGGTCTTTTAGCATAAAAGATTTGAGAACATTGTTGTATTTCTAAACTTTTGCCAAATGTTTAACGCCCTAAAAATGTTCATGGATATACATATATATATATATATATATCTTTACTATGTCAACTCTATAAGAATCTCTCCCCTTAAAGATCTCTTTACTTTATTTGGGAGAAGGATCCTGAACATTTGTTTTGTATTTCTAAATTTTTTACAAATATCGATGATCGAAAATATATAATACAATTTTAAATCTTTTCCTCTTGTGGATTTCTTTACTTTATCTAAGGGCCTCCAATTTAGAATTTCTAGGTGTCATATCACCTTATTCTCCATTTATTAATTTAAAAAATAGAGAAAATAAATATATAATCACACACACACACATATATATATATATATTGGGCCATTGACGTTTGTCACAAATTTAAAATAAGACACTTATTGGGTCCATAGTTGAAGCCACAATGGTACTTATATAAGTGTATCCTTAGCATATGGAATTGTGTTAAGGATGTCCCTTGATCATACCTGTTAAAGACTTTTTTGTTTTATTTCAAATCCTTCAATTTGAATTTCTTAGATACCACTTAATACCATAAATGTTATCTATTTATTTTTCATTGGTTTATCATAACATTTCTAAAAAAAATTAGGAAAAAAGAAGAAACCAAACAAGGACCTAAGAAAGTTAAAAAATTAGTCTTATTACAACCATGGAGAACCTCAAAAATTTAAGATTTTCTTAGCATAGGAAATTGTGTCAAGAACCCATACTATAGTTGTTTTATTGATACCTACCTTTTTAATATTTTTTTCCTCATTTCTTATACTTTAGATAATATTGCAATTTGTAGAATTTGGTACGATTGATTTTTCAAGAGATAAGGTCTAAATAATGCTTTCTATAAATCACAAAATAATAAATGTTACTCAATTAAATTTACATAAATTAATCAATTATTAATCTAAATAAGCATAGTAGATAGAATTACATTTTAAACCACTGATAATTATTGTGGTTGCCAAATATCTGCTAGGAAAGTAGATTGGATATGAACCTAATCAAAGCTGGGCCAGCAAAATAAACACAAGTTGGTGGTTTCTAGTGTGGCTACTTTAATAGTTAAGTTGGATAAGTGTAGGCTATATTGAATAATAAAAGTTATTAAGTGTGGGCTTAAGTATCTCTTTCATTGATGATATTCCATGTGGTATGTATACAAATGTGATTATGGGTGGTTGAAATAAGTACAAATGTATTGTGGAGATTATGGTGATGCATGATAGTTATAAAGAAGAGTGGATGCTAAGCCACTAAGATTCCAAGATTCTCAAGAATAGAGTTGACGAGTCTAAGTCTGATCTAAATGTCGAGAAGATCTATAAATTTGAGAGCTTCGCTTAGCATTATGTCTGTATTCATGATCTAGAGTGAAGGTTGGTCTACTAGTGTAGAAGGGTTGGCTCATGACCCATGTCCATATAGGTCAGGTTGAGCTTTAGAAGCCCTTTTCTAGATCTGCTCTTAATAGTTATAATATTAAAGAAAAAAAATCTATAGCTTCCCCTTTTGATCACATTATAAGAATTAGACAAGCTTGAATAAATTCGCAATTATGGAAATATGAGATAAGATTTTCCTTTTTCAAATTCCATAATCCTTGCTAATATATATAGTTGCAAGGAACTTTCAACGTATTTCTATTATCACCATCTAGAGATCCTTTACCTCGTCCCTACATTTTCATTAGGGTCTGCTTGGATGATTTGTTTTTTATTTATATCTATATGTGTATCGAAACGATATATGTAAATATGTTCGATTTGCATTTATATTTTATCTATATTTGATCTATTGGATCTTTTCATGATAATTGTCTATTTTTTTTACTGTATCTATTTTTTAATAAATAATTTATTAGAAAAAAGTTTAAGAAAGTACCTATATCTGCAAAATATATATATATATATATATATATCTAGCCAAACAAACCAAAAACTACATTTTTTATCATCACCTTCTAGATATCTTGGATTGTCTCCTTGAATCTCCATTGGTCTAAAAGCTAATTGGAGGTATATATTTTCTCCAATAAAGACCACATGACTTTTCTTCATAGGACTAGTTCAAGTATACCGTATGTATGACTTCAAAAACAGGGTTTGGAATAATGTGGCATTGACCTAAAAACTTAGGCAAAGAATTTGTCCTATCCACTTCATCAACGTCATAACAGACATGGTGCAAAAAAGGGCAGAGGACGCCAGCAGTCATTGAATATTCAATATTGTTACTTTTCTATGTCGCCAGTCGTACAACGACCGCTCAGTTTCGTATTTTACGCACGGCTCCATGGAAATCTTCAGATTTTTTTCCAATGCTCCTCTCCTGTTTATACTTGTTGACTCCTATGGTTTCGAGACGATTTGAGAAACATCTGGATTACTCGAACCGGTCTAACCGATTTTAGCTTTATTTTTTCTACCAAGTAAATACTAAATACTACTTCATTTGGTCCCGATAACTTTTACCATAATTATATATAAATTATTATTATAAAATAAAATAATAAAACTATATAAAATATAAGTAATAAAAAATTTAAAAAATAATGTTTTGACTATTTTTCAGTCAAAAGTACTTATTACCCATCGAATAGTTTTTAATAAGCTGGTAAAAAAACTCCAAATAATTATAATTGTAAAACATGTGTTATTAGTCTATATAGAGTTCTACCAAGACAACAATCTCATTTCTAAATAATGCAAGACTTTTTTTTCTTTCGTAACTTTTTATAGAGTATTGCAGTCTCACATTGCTAATTTTTAATTGAAATGAGATGTGTTTGTGTATAAATAAATACACATCATTGATAATTTCATGCAATAATGGGTTAAAACTATTTTTTAGGCCCAATTTTTGTTTTAAGTTTAAAATTTTAATTTAAATAAATTAATTTTTTTCTAATTTAATTTTTTAAAAATGAATGATTAGCATCCAAATTGAATCCAACTCACCCTACTCTTGGCTCGAGCAATTTCAGGTTCTAAAATTTTATCTATGATCTAATGGGTCTGGATCAAGTGTTGACCCGACCCGTACGGATGTATAGATGGTGTATGATGTATTCGACACATTGATCAAGTGTCACTCAACCATGCCAATTGCCAATTAGGATGGGCACAGATTCGGTTTTTCTTAAAACCAAACCATAATTTATGGTTTGATTTTTTTCCATCCTAAACTAAACGATAAAGTAACGGTTTGGTTTAGATTAGAAATTTTTCAAACCATTAAATAACGGTTTGGTTCGGTTTGGATTACAATTTAAATCAAAATTCTAACTAAAAATTTTCTTTGCTTTAGTTTTTTTACATTTATGTAGATACTTAAATATTTATATAATTTTACAAGTTTATATTATAAACTACGAAAAAATACTTTATAAATTCATCATACTTTTAATCTATAATTCTCCTTAAAATCAATTATCCACCAATAAAATGCATTTACCAACCAATACATAGTAAATCATAATTTATAGTTTTTAATAGAACCATCATGTCAATTATCTACCAATAATTTAGCTAAAATAAAAAATCATTTATCAACAAAATTCATCAATGAATAAAATGATCCGCTGACAAAATATATTAATCAATTAATACATAATGAGAGTTTATAACTGAATAAATAAATTTCATACTTTATAAAGTTAAAAGCTATTAAAAAAGCCAATAGTTCATCATCAACAAAAAATTACATATAATGAGCTTAAAAAAATTTAAATAAACAAATTGATTTTAATCAATATTCACCAAATAATAAATATTAAATGAAATCATATAAACATATAGTAAAATATTAGTATATTTTTCTAAAACGGTTTGGTTCGGTTTCACGAATTGATTTGGTTTACCTTCCAAACCAAACCATAAATTTATGGATTGGTTCGGATTGGAAAATTTTCAAACCAAACCATTAAAAAAAAAACATATTTTTTATTTGGATTGGTTCGGTTACGGATTGATTTGGTTCGGTTGATTTTTTTGCCTACCCCTATTGCCAACAGCGTGTGTAACACGTGTACCAAGTCCAAAAGTGAATAGCATTGACCCTTGATAATTGATAATTTGATGTAGCCAAACAATCAAAGCGTTCCCCCTATTAATAATGAAGAGAAGTACTGTTTTTATTAAAGTGATGATACTTTAGAGTACAAGGGATACAGTCCTATTTGTAGAGGAAGATATAACAGAATTACAAAGGATAGAGATGACAGCTAACAAGATCTTAACTAAATAGATATACAACTATCCATATCTTGACTAAAGATATGCTATATCTGATAAATAGGGATATGGTCAAATTCTGTTGCTTGATACCCTCCGGCAAGCCAATGGTGGGTGAGATTGAAGACGAAGATGAGAGCAGTGGTGCTGAAACAATCGAACACCCAGAGGCTTGGTAAAGATGTCACCAAGTTGATCTTTGGTAGAGAGAAAACCAATCTTGATGTTTCCCTTGGCGACTTGCTCACGGACAAAATGATAGTCCAGCTCGATGTGTTTTGTGCGAGCATGGAAGATGGGATTAGAGGACAAATATATGGCACCAATGTTGTCACACCAAAGAGTAGCAGGTGAAGAAGGCATCATTCCAATTTCGCATAAAAGTGATTGAAGCCACAGAAGTTCAGCTGTAGTATTAGCGAGGGCTTTATATTCACTTTCTGTTGAGGATCGAGCAATGGTAGGCTGTTTCTTTGCACTCCACGAGACAATGGAATGTCCAATGTATATGGCATAGCCACTCGTAGATCGTCGATCATCAGGACAGCCCCCCCAATCACTGTCCGAGAAGCATTGAATATCAACAGAGGTGTTAGCAGCGAAGAAGAGAGCAAAGTGAAGAGAATGTTTCAGATACCGAAGTAGCCTTTTGACTGCTGACCAATGATTTTCCGTTGGCTGATGCATATATTGGCAAAGTTTGTTAACGGCAAAGGCAATGTCAGGACGAGACATTGTAGCATATTGTAGGGCACCAACGGTTTGTCGATACAATTCAGGAGATGCAAAAGGAGAGCTGTCATCTTTGTGAAGAGGTGGAGAAGTTGCCATCGGTGTAAGACATCCTTTTGCATCAGTGAGACAGTCTTATCAAGTAAATCTCGAATATATTGCTGTTGATGAATATAAATACCAGAATTTGTTTGTGAAACTTCGATGCCAAGAAAGAAAGTGAGCTGACCAATATCTTTAACTGGAAATTCAGACTTCAGTTGAGCAAGAAAGTGAGTGATCAACACAGATGATGACCCAGTTATAATGATATCATCAACATAGACGAGCATGAGTATAGTTTCACCATCGGAACGGAAGATAAATAGGGATGAATCTGCCTTTGAAATGATAAAGCCAAGATGACGAAGAAAGGAACTTAACCTTTGAAACCAAGCACGAGGCGCTTGTTTTAAGCCATAAAGAGAGCGTTGAAGAAGACAGACATGATCAGGATGATGCTTATCTTTGAAGCCTTGTGGCTGTTCCATAAAGACATGTTCGTCAAGGAAGCCATGGAGGAAAGCATTAGAGATGTCAATCTGATGTAATTTCCATTTGTGGATAGCAGCAAGAGCAAGGATGGTGCGAATTGTTGTGGCTTTCACAACCGGGCTGAAGGTTTCACCATAGTCAATGCCAGGTTGCTGATTATATCCCTTTGCAACGAGACGAGCTTTATAGCGGGCTACAGAATGATCAGGATTCCTTTTGATGCGAAAAACCCACTTGTTACCTACAACATGCTGATGAGAAGGTCTGGGAACAAGTGTCCAAGTATTGTTCTCCATAAGAGCATCATATTCCTCCTGCATAGCTTGCTTCCAAACTGAATATTTGTTAGCTTGAGTAAAACTTGATGGTTCAAAATCAGGTAATGTTGAGGGGTGGTGGAATGAGATAAAAGAGCAACTCGTTTGGAATATGTGGAAGGTCGAAGAGTCATTTGATGTGTTCGAATTGGGTTAGAGGAAGATGGCTGCGAGTTCGGTGGGAAATTGTTGGAAGTAAGATCAACAATTAATTTTGGACTTGAAGTGTGATTGGTAGGAGAAGTGGAATTGGACTGTGGAGATATAGGAGGTGGTTCAGAATCTTGTGGGAATGATGAGGAGTTATGGGAAGGGGATAATGAGGAAGGAGAATTTTGTGTGCCTGAGGAGGACTGAGGAGACGTGCTTGTGATCAGCTGGAGCCATGAAGAAGAGTCCTTGGTCGAAGTGGAGGCTGATTCTGGTGAGAGAAGTTGTTTTACAAGGAAATTGGGTTTCATCAAATTTAACATGGCGGGCAATGTATATTCTATCGGTGGCTAAATCAAGGCAGCGATGTCCATAGTGAGAGGTAGACGGACCAAGATAGACACATGGTTTAGTACGAAATTGAAATTTATGATTATTGTACGGTCGAAGCAAAGGATAGACACAACAACCGAAAATCTTTAAGTCATGATAATTTGGTTGCTTATTAAACATTTTGAAGAAGGGGGATTGGTTGTCTAAAGTAGGAGTAGGCATGCCATTTATTAATGAGACTGCAGTGTCAAATGAGTATGGCCAGAATCGAAAATTAAGAGAGCAATGAGCTAATAGTGTGAGACCTGTATCAACAATATGTCGTATTTTACGTTCAGCTACACCGTTTTGTTCATGAGTGTGAGGGCAGGCAATGCGGTGAATGATGCCATGAGACTTAAAATATTTATTAAGGCGTTGATACCCTCCCCAGTCAGAATGAACAGCTTTGATTGTGGTATGAAATTGATTTTGAACATAAGCTTCAAAGTTAAGAAATACATCATAAACATTACTTTTGTTCTTAAGAAAGAAAATCCATGAGAAACGTGTAAAGTCATCAATAAAGCAAACAAAGTACTTGTAACCAACATTAGAAAGAATTGGAGATGGTCCCCAAACATCAGAGTACACAATATCAAATGGATGAGATGAATGATGATCAACTAAAGCTAATGGAATTTTTGATAATTTGCCTAAAGAACAGGACTGACAAGGAGCAGAATACTGCTTATTATGTGAAATGGAAATATTATTATTTTTTGCTATTTGAAGAACTGTTTTGCGATGAGGATGACCAAGCCGCGCATGCCAATCACCATAAGAATCTGCGAGAAGGACCGAATAATTTGAGGAAGATGGTGAAGGAAACTGATACAAGCCACGTTCATTCAGTCCTCGCATAAGCTCCTGTTTTGTTTGCTGGCATTTAATAGAAAAGTAAGAGGGCCAAAATTCAAAGAAGCAATTGTTATCAATACAGAATTTTTGAACAGAGATCAAAGGTTTGGCAATTTGAGGTACGTGAAGAGTATTAGAAAGCAAGAATTTTTGTGAGGAAGAGTGAAGATAAGAGTTACCATAATTCTGAATTTTTAAACCATTACCATCACCAATAACAAGTTGTTCAGTTCCACGATATTGTTGAGGAAGAGTGAGAGCATTCATGTCTGGTGTGATATGAGCAGTGGCACCGGTATTCGCAATCCAAGGTTGCACGGAGCTTTCGGCAAACTGTCCCATAAGTGAGGGGAAGGTGGTTGATAGCCAATATGAGCTTGTGGAGGATGCGTGAATGAAGAAGCAGATGGAGCCCTGTATTGAGACCTTGGTGATCGATAGTGAGATTGATTGTTGAATTGATGATATCGACGACGGCAAGTATTAGCAGCATGATTGGTAAGACCACAAATTTGACATTCAATGCCGCCACGGTTCTGAGATTTGTTTCTCCAAGAGGGTCGAAAGTTTTTGTGTGGTGAGGAAAAGGATGGATTTGGATTCTGAAATTGTGGTGGTGTAGGCAAAATAGGAGGCTTGTATGAGAGATTTGCACTGTAGGAGGATTGTTGAGCTTTGAGGAGAATTTCATGAGCAATAAGATGGCTATGAAGTTCACCGAAAGTGATCGGTTCTGGCTGGTATTAAGAGTGCTAATGATACCTTGAAATTCAGCACCAATATTACGAAAAATAATTGCATTAAATTCAGCTTGATTGATGGGTCGACCAGCAGAAGTTAATTCATCGGCTAATGCCTTTGCTTTTAAGAGATAATCCTTAACTGAGAGGTCATTTTTCTTTAGCTCTTGTAGCTCAATGTGCAGTTGAAGTTGTCTGTTTTGAGAGATAGCACCAAATGCGTTTTCAAGGGTTGTCCACGCTGAATAAGAGGAAGAAACGCCATTAACATAGGGAAAAATAGCTTCAGTAAGAGAGGAGAGAATCCACGAGAGAACCATTTGATCTTTGCGAAACCAGCTTAAGTATGCAGGATTTGGGATTGTTTGTGGAGGATTATCGGTGCTTTCGATTGTTGTTGATGGAGCAGAATTGGTTCCATTTATGAAGCCAACAAGATCATGAGAGTGAAGTAATGGTAAAAGTTGAGTTTTCCAGGAGAGAAAGTTGTTGAAAGATAGTTTGATTGAGAAGTTGAGTTGGGTCGAAGGTGAAGGAGAAGAAGAAGAGGAATTCATAATGGACAGCTCTGATACCATATTAATAATGAAGAGAAGTACTGTTTTTATTAAAGTGATGATACTTTAGAGTACAAGGGATACAGTCCTATTTGTAGAGGAAGATATAACAGAATTACAAAGGATAGAGATGACAGCTAACAAGATCTTAACTAAATAGATATACAACTATCCATATCTTGACTAAAGATATGCTATATCTGATAAATAGGGATATGGTCAAATTCTGTTGCTTGATACCCCCAACGATAATAAGCACGTTTAATGGATGTTAAGCTTGTTAAGATATGATGGAATACTTTTCATATAATTATTTTCTTCAAGTGTATAGTTAAATTTAAAAAAAAAAATGTAAAAAGTATGTTATTATGTTGTATATTGTATAGAAAAGTAAAAAGGTAATGTTGTCCATTATAAAACTCTTATGTCATGTTTAGTATGTAAGAATGAATCCAGAATGGAATTGTGTGTTTCATACTCATTCTTATATTTGATTATGTTTTTAAAAATCAGAATCGTGATTTCAACTTTGAGGGAATTCGATTCTATTCTTGAGAAGGTAGAAGCGCGATTCTATTCTTTTCTCTAAATAAATAACATTAAATTTACTTTTTTATCATTTTACTTATTTATAATTCATATTAATTATTAAGGATATTATTTATAAATAACATATCAATTATATTTCATTGAAAAATATATTCAAATAAATAAATAAATTTATCATTTTACCTATCATTCCATTTCATTTCATCCATCTCATTTTAGTTTATTTTATTTCAAACAATTTTTACATATCAAATAAGACAAGTCTGCATGCAGTTCGTACAATTTTATTTGGTCCACGCCAAAGAGCACGTTACCAACTTTGGTATAGAAAAAGAACTTGGCACTGTTAACGGATATACGATATTAATTAAGAAAAGCAAAGAAGGAAAAACAACGCGGAACTTATGGAAGTTGAACTTTGAGCCCCCGCTCATCAGCCGCGTGGACACGAAGTAATTCTCATTTCTCACACTTTATACTTTTCCTTAGTAAAGGACAAATATTTTATTTTAATATAGGTAGGGGGACATGTGATGTGAGGCACATGGAAAAGAATCTCTTCTAGATGGATTTTGCCTGTCGGCTATGGCCTATGTTTGTGCTGTAATTTGTGATGCAACATGTGGGCAAGGGCAACCATAATTGTTGCAATTTTTAATAAATTTTACCTATTCCATGGCTAGGCCAGTTGGTTCTTGTGTCGTTCCTGTGGATCACCCAGAATAAATTTTGTCGTGAATATTTAGTTAATTATAATAGTAATTTTATAATGAATGATTATTATAAAAAAATATTAAATAATAGTTCATTAAATAGCAGCTCAATATTATAATTAATTTTTCTCTAAAATAGTATGATTTGAATAAAAAATTAACAAATTAAAATTCTATTCCAATAATAATTTTATTACCATGTTATTCTTAATATTATTGTTATCACCGTGCTTATATACCAACCACCAAAATACAAAACATATATCGTAGATGGATCAGTAAGCAGGATAATGACCACATAGCAATTAAGGAGTACTTAAGAGACAAGGAAAAGTGGATATTCCTATTTGTAATGAAATTTGGAAAACCTGATTTTGTGACTATGGAACCGTGGGGTGTTTGCCGGAAGAGTATATTATTGTTTGCAATGGGGATTTTACAGTGTTGAGATTAATATCAACTGATGAGTGCTTTTTTTTTTCTTTTTCTCCCTCCCCTCAATCATATAATAAAGGATAAGAATATTGCTAACTTTGTAATTAATTACTAAAAGATTAAAAATGTGGATTTACAATATACCAATTTTTAGAGTTCATTCATAATATCTAGATGAAGTAATTAATTATAAATATGAGTAAATTTTATGTAGCTAATTGTAAAACTTGACAAATTAATATAGTCAATTATAAAAATGGATAAAGCTTAGTTACCAAATTAATAGTTGTAAACTTTGACAAAATAAGCAAAGTTCATGTAGAGAATATATCAATTACCAATAATAAATGTTAAGTTACGCTCTTATCATGCTTTGATGGCTCATAGTAACATCATTTTAGATCATGTTAATGCTAAGAAGTATGATAAAAAACAATATTTAATCATTAAATCTTATAATTGGAGAAGTATAACTATAATTTGAGGGGCATAATAAACGATATCGATGAATTTATTGAATTTCTAGATAAGCTAAAAGGGGAATTTAGAGGTTTAAAATAGAATTAGAGAATATATGAAATTACACTTGTATAAATAAGTAATCAATTGGAAATATTACTAAAAATGGAGATTTGTGAAGGAATTTCAAGATTTTAGACTAAAGACAAGAAAATGGAAATTTCAAGATTAGAAATTCAATCTAAGTTGAATTTCTAATTAAGAAAAATGGAAAGGTATACAATAAAAGGAAAAGGGACCATATGAATTGAAGTTTGCATGACCACTTTAGGAACTTAAATGATCAAGTTAGCATGTAGATCAATCAAATTGATGGGAAACAAAAATTTGGCCCACCTAATTAAGAATTAGGTTGAGTAAAATTGGTCAAGTGAAAACTAAGTTGATTGAACTAAGAATTATATATTTAGTCGCCTTTATGTAAGATTTGGCCAACCTAGTTTGGACCTCGGTTTACCACATTGAGTGAACATGAGTTCCCTTGAGTAGAAAATGAACCTTTAGTAGAGATAAGTTGTTGATACATTATAAATGTATAGAGATGGGAGTTATATTAAATTCAAAAATATTTGGTAAATGTTGAGCAATATTAACATGCCCAAGTTATTGTTCCTTGTTAAATATGTGTGTTATCTAGGCAAATTAATTAACTATATGGCTATTATTGGATTAATGTTATTTGTGCTTGCGATAAAGTCAATAACCTTTTGAGATTAAGGAAGATTGTGGAAGAAAAGGAAGCTGGGGAATGAATTATTAAAAAATTTGAATTATTTTATGTGTTTGTATAATAAATAGGGGAAAATAGATGGAATTTTAATTATTATAAAAAACAAAATAAGATATAATGGTAAATTACTTATATGCCCCCTACAAAATAATAAGTAACTTAAAAAGGAAGAGTATAAGAGTAATTTTAATTTTTTTCCTTTTTCTCCTTGTCATAAGAGTAATTTTAATTTTTTTGCTTTTTCTCCTTGTCATAAGAGCAATTTTAATTTTTTTCCTTTTTCTCCTTGTCCTCTCAATTTTGTAGAGGACTGAAAAATGGTGGGACACAAGAAAAATATTACATCAATATTCCTTCTCCTGTCTTTCCCTTTCAAAACAAACAAGAATCCCTTTCATTTCCTTCCCCTCCTAATCATTCATTCTCAATTCCCTTATACTAAACATAATATAAGTGTCTAATGCCTATAGTAGGAGAGTATCTAAGATGAAATGGTAGGTAATTTAAATGAGGAACGATTACGCATGGGTAAGTAGATTGCATTATAATCAATTGCTATGATTGGATCAAATGCTTTTTTTTTTCCAAAAAGAAGAGGAAGAGACGCCATTGACCTTGGAAGATGCGTCGTCAGCATTGGAGTAGCCTATATTTATTAATGACAGTTTTGTCTTTTGATTTTTCAAACCGTTAATATTTATTAACGGCCACCAGCTTTTATTACCAGTCAACTTTTGTTACACAATTTATTTTTATTTATTGTTGTATTTATTATTTGTCTTTTTAGATCTTGTCTTTTAGAATTTTTTATGTAATAGTATAAATAGGCATTTTTGTAAATGAAGAACATTTAATATACTTTTTAAATCCTATTGAGAGAGTTTTTAAATTGCAATTGTTTAGCAATTATGTGATTCATTTCGTTTTGAAATCAATCATTGAATTGGTTTTTATTATTTAACCTTCCCACACTCCATCAATCACTCGCTCTCTCTCTCACTCTCACTCTTGTAGAGGAGAGAGAGGGTGTGTTTATTTGTCCTCTTCCTCTTCATGAGATGTTGGGAGAAAACTCCATGACAATGTAGAGTTATCCTATTAGGGTTATTAAATAAGGTATTTCCATACATTTTTATTCTAGTAATGAAATTATATATTGGATAAATTGAATTCAAATTCAAGAAGGTGATCAAAAGCCTTTAGACTCAGGAAAAGTCATTTAAAAATCTCATATATATATATAAATATATATTACTTATGATATAATTCTTATTGCTAAGGCAGCCATGCGAAAGGCATAAATGATTAATAATATCCTATAAGCATCTGTTAAAGCATTGAGATTTTCACTTAATGCTAATAAGCCATCTATCTAAGTTTTGTTAAAACATCCCCCCTTCAATTACCTTGAGACATTTAGTTATTCACCATCTTCAGATATTAAGATTACCCTCTTAAGGTGGGATAAGAAGGTCATTGTTGCTCAAATGAACTTCTTAATTGAATAAACATAACAAATGCCGAGCAAGTAGAAAGCTTGATAGCTTGGGACAATGAGTAGGGTGGTTTTGGCAAAATTAGTATTACAAATCTTGCCAACATACTACATGTAAGTTGTGAAACTTCCTCAAAAAGGAAAAATAAAATTAGAAAGATTAGCTTAAGCTTTTTTATTGGATAGAGTGAGCTAACTTGGAAAAATGCATTGGATAGGGTTGGAAAAAAAATTACTACTCCCAAATAAGGGGGAGTGGTATGGGACTCCTTAATCAAAATTTGAAAAACAAAGTTTGTACATCAAAAGAGGACGGGAAGCTAAGAACAAGAAGGTGTCATGGACCAAGTTAATCAATACCAGATATTGGAAGTTAGGAAGAGAATTATTGCGGTTGAGAATGATATTAGGTTCTCATTTGTGGAGGGAAATTAATGAATGTGGTACTTAAATTTAGGGATGCAACCGGGGCGGGTCGTTATAGGGTACCCGCCCGCCCGCCCCCGCTAAAAACCCTATAGGGTCAGACCCTATAGGGTTTAGGGTCGGGTTTTGGGATGTACTCATAACCCTTGGGAAAACCCGACCCGATTTAATTAAAAAAATTAAAAATTTTAGTTTAAGGAATTTTTTTCCCATGCAACACAACAGAGTATAAAAATTAATTTTCTAAAAAAAAAAATAGATATTATATATATAATATGTTTCTCTAAACATTTATAGAACAAATATATGGAAAGTGGTAGTTTCGAGAGGACAGAATTTGATGCTATCAAATCCACTTCAGATATCACTAATTTATTTATTGGTCAAAGCTCACGAAGTGCCATTTCTCATCATAATTAGTTAAGGACAAATAGGAAAAATATTTGCTATACCTTCTGCTATTCTCAGCCTGTTTCGATTAATAGACATTTAATATATGTTAAATTAAAAAAAATATTCCTAAAATAAGATAAAAAGTTACCATTACTTTATGTATACATATTATGTTATTATAATTTAAGCTAAGGTTGGGACACGGTGAGCAAAATTTTTTCCAGGATAAATATATATTTGCTGTTTGAAATTCTCAGTTCGCAATGCGTTTCAACTTTCGACTAATCATACATACATAAATGCACGGTTTCCTTGACATTTCCTATATACGTATTCAAAGCAAAATTTTTTCCAGGATAAATATATATTTGCTTCACTATACGTCCCTCTCCTCCTCACCAAACTCACTATTTCAATGTTAACGGGTCGGGTTTAGGTCGGGTCGGGTTCCTAATAATCGGTCGGGTCGGGTTCTGGGACACCCATTTTATAATCGGGTCGGGTTTGGGACAGAATGACCCGACCCGAACCCGACCCGTTTGCATCCCTACTTAATTAGAAATAAGAAAATGATCATGTAAGGTATTGGTGAAAATACAAGTTTATGGTTTAATAGATTGGTATGAAACACCATAATTTGAGAGATGGGTTAAGGTCTTATGTGCTCATAAGTAGCTACTCTCGAGTAAGAGATATTAGATAAACGAATTTATATAGATTGAAGACAAAATAGGTTTTGGAATTTCCAAAATCATATCACAATAAATAGACCCTTTGTTCTTTAGTCTATAATTAGCATACAACCAAGTTTACTCCCTTCACATGAGAATTACACCTTCTCTGTGGGAAATACATGACATGTCAAATAACCCAATGAATGTCTTAGCCAATGAATGGTGGTGGATTTAGAAATCCATTAATCCTCCAAAAATTGAACTTCTCCTATAGAGAAAATCTCATAATAGACCTCTAATGCCAATGATCTAAAATTTAGACATATACTAAATGATACAAATTGCTCAAGATGCCAATTATAGGATGAAGACATGATTCATGTTTTCAAAATACTCCCTTATTTCGGACATTGTTGTAATTATGCTCACATCAATATCCAGTAGTCACTTGCTTGGTTGGATTAAAAACAATTGTTCTATCATAAAAAGTGAGCTATGTCATAGAGACCCTTCTAGACAACTTCCATTTAGTTTCATGTTATGGAAAATATGGAGCTGTAAAAATGATCTTATTTTTCATCTTGTTCAATAATAGCTTTCCTTGGGCAGCAAATTTTTGTGGTTTCACATGGGTTTTGGGTGCATTGTAGATAGCGGGTGATGTGGATCCGACTACTGTCTTCAATAAAATATGATCTTGATCAATTTTGAGTTTTCTGGTTGATATGAAATTGAATAAATTAAAAGGATATGGATAAAGTCGTCGCTCGATAGGATCCATGAACAACAAAATCAAACTAGTTTATAATCAAATTATAAATCGATAGGAACCACGATCTATAAAACAATCACAGTGTCAATGAATCACGAGATTCAAAAACTATGTTCGCCACAAATCTACATAACATAAGATTTGATAAGAACAAACGATTAAAGAGTAGCAATAAGCTCAATAATCAAACAAATCACAAGATGATTCTCACACACAAATGTGCTCTCAAATATCAAATGACCAAAAACTATCTAACAAATAACCAAAAGAACTATATATACTAACTCTAAAGACCTAAAAGACATAATTATAAAAACATCCCTAAAAAAATTTAAAAATACGAATAAATAAAAGCTGGTATGAAAATAAAATAAAGCTGGTGGCTTGACCATGTAGGCCGGCAGCTTTGGCCTTGTAAGCCGGTGGCGTATGGCCAGCTTAGGTCCTCCATGCTGGCTGTTCTACTCCTTGATTTTGCTCATTGATGTTTTTCCTTTTTGTTTCCCTTTTTCATGATTTTGAGTAACCAGATTCCTATCATTACCTCCCGATTAAAGAAGATTCGTCATCGAATCTTCATTCGTCTCTTTCTGAACATTCGGGCTAGTCGTCTTACTAGTCCAAGCAAACAAACTTTTCAAACCCTTGGTCTTCTTAACATGGATCAGCTTTGGCTGCTATAACTCTTCAGAACTCATGGCCATCAGCTGGAATGTCTTCCCCTGGTATTGAATTATGTACTCATTTTTGTACCCATCATATAAAGCCCAGATGTCATATTGCCATGGTCTTCCAAGAATCAGATGAGTAGTATCTATAGGTACTACATCACACAAAAGTTCATCAGAATAATCACCAATTGAGATAGGAACACGAACTTGTTTATGAACATGAATAACTCATTGGTGATTTAGCCAATGAAGAGCATAAGGATTCGAATGTTGCTCCAACTGTAAGCCAAATTTAGAGACTATTCCTGCAGAAATAAGATTGGCACAACTACCTGTATCAACTACAGTTAGGCAAGTTTTCCCCTTCACTAAACTCTGAATATAAAACAGATTTGTCCTTTGATCCGGATTGGCTTCTTTTGCTCAAGCAATAATGCCAATGGACCATTAGGCGCATCTAACTCAATCACACTTTCCTCACTACTCTCTTGCTTCTCTTCCTCGCTTTCAATCTTATCATCTTTTAGAATCATCACCCCTTTGTTAGGACATTCAAAAACAATGTGTCCATGTCCTAAACATTTAAAACACTTGATCTCTTTGCTCTCTTTCTGTGGAGCTTGATCTGGAGTCCTTTCTTCAACCTCCTTCCCCTTATTCTTTTCTTTCCTGTCCTCTTTCCTTTCCTTCTCATCAGGTTTGTTGTGATAATGGGACTTGTGAGACCCCCCGTGTTGTTGTCTTTCAACCCTGCTAGCCAATTTGATGACATCTCAAGAGTTTGATATTGCTGAAGTTCAACAACATTAGCTATATCCATCTTCATCCCATTGATAAACCTAGCAATAGCTTCAAAAGTGGATTCGTTAATATCACACCTAGCCATCAATGTTTCAAACTCCTTCACATACTCTTCAACACTCCTCTTCTCTTGTCTTAAAGACTGCAAATCCATCAACTATTCCTATTTGTAATAATCAGGAACAAATCTATGCTTCATCAATTTCTTCATTAATGCCCAAGAACGAACTTTTTCTTCATCTGGCCTGCACCTCTCAATTTGCAGTTTATCCCACCAAAGACTAGCATAATCAGAACATGCTTATGATGCCATCTTAACCTTGGTGCGCTTATCCCATTCATAACATTCAAACACTTTCTCAACCCTCGGCACCCAATCTAAAAATTTCTCTGGCTTACTACTTTCTATGAATGGTAGAATCTTCAATTTTATATTTTCAATCCCCTCTCGCCTATTGTCCCTACCATCACGCCTCTTAACTCTTCTACTATTTCCATCGGATTCTTCGCTAGATTGTCTCCTATGGCTTGATCCGCTTTGACTTCTCCTATCTCTCATTTTTAATCTTTTTAAAATTCTTTGCACATCCTCTTTCATCCTATTCACTCCTGTTTGTAATTGAGTGAATTCTTGTTTTGTCACAACATCTCCTTCACCACCACTATCCCTTCTAGCCCTAGGGTTGTTTTCATTCACACTATTGCTCCGGTTAGATGACATCTCTACAAACACCAACAACAATCGCAATACAGTAACCCAAATACAACAACCAAACAGCAGAAATTTCTCAAAGAAAATAGAAGATTCAAAAAGAATTTTTTTTAACCAACCTGTATGTAATCCTCGTCGAATAATAATCTCTGCGCAACCTTTGCTTTGATACCAAACTGATGTGGATCCGACTAAGGTCTTCAATAAAATATGATCTTGATAAATTTAGGGTTTTTTGGTTGATATGAAATTGAATAAATTAAAGGGATATGGATGAAATCGTCGCTTGATAGGATTTATGAACAACAAAATCAAACTAGTTTGTAATTGAATTATAAATCGATAGGAGCCACAATCTATAAAACGATCACAGTGTCAATGAATCACGAGGTTCAAAAACGATGTTTGCCACAGATCTATATAACACAAGATTTGATAAGAACAAACGATTAAAGAGTAGCGATAATCTCAATAATCAAACAAACCACAAGAGGGTTCTCACACATAAATGTGCTCTCAAATATCAAATGACCAAAAGCTATCTAACAAATAACTAAGAGAACTATATATACTAACCCTAAAGAGACCTAAAAAATATAATTACAAAAATATCTTTAAACGTACTTAAAAATACGAACAAATAAAAGCTGGTATGAAAATAAAATAAAGCTGGCGGCTTGACCATGTAAGCCAACTATAAGGCGGCAGCCTTTCCCTTGTAGGCTGGCGACGTAGAGCCGGCTTAGGTCCTCCACGCTGGCTGCTTTGCTCTTTGATCTTGCTCCTTAATGTTTTTCTTTTTTGTTTCCCTTTTTCACGACTTTGAGCAACCAGATTCCCATCAATGAGGGGAAAAAAATCCACAATGTAGAATTAAGAGATTGGACAAGTAGCGATTGGAGGAATTTACTAAAGATTATTGGGGATATGGATTATTTGGTTTTTAGGGTTGCAAATGAGTTGAACCTTTAAAGACTTGGACTATGTTCGTTTTAAATTTTTTGAGCTTGAGCTTAATTGAGTTTTTATTGAACCCATTAATCTTTTATTGAGTTTGAAATTTAAGTTTAAACTGGCTCGTTTAGATGATCATTTTTCAAATATAAAAATAATATATAACTATTATACTAAATATTATACATAAATATGAAGTAAAAATTAATTTTTATCATTTTAATCATATAATTATATATAAAACTTACAAATCTACTAATAAATCTCTTAATAAGTTTACATGTGAGGTTATCCATAAACGAGTTTAAATTAAAACTCGTGCTCCACTTGCATAGCTATATGGCATTACTTGTATTGTTGGATCATAATGTATATAATCCAAAATCGTGCTATCTTGGTGTTATTATGGTATGCAGGGACACGGTCTGTCATCTCCGGGCTCTGGTAGGTATCAATTGAAGTCCACTTTAAGAGTAACAAGTTTTATTTCAGACAGGTTGGTTGTACTGTTGTGGATGGACAAAAGAGTAAAGTAGAAGAAATTCTTTTTGAATTTTATATGATTTTCGCTTAATTTTTTTATTATTTTTAAATAAACTATTTGAATAAAAAATAAATATTTATACTTATAAATCGATCTAACAAATAAGATATTAATATGAAATAAATATGTTATATATACTAATATAAATATTGATGAAAAAAATTATTTAAATAAATATGAATTAATTTAAGTTTTCATTTATTTGATATCCATAAAAAAATAATAATGATTTAATTATTTTGTGTATAAATGATATGACTTAGATATAAATACAGATAACGAAGATTAAACAATACACTTTAATCGGATTCTAAAATGAAAGAAAGAGACGGGGACCACAACAAAATTTAATCGTATCGCCCATGTTATCGTACGCCCCACCCCCACACAAGCCCACTCTTGTAACCCCATTTGGAAAGTAAAACAGAAAACTTCTTACGACTGTACAAGTACAACCCGTTTTCTCTCTCCTCTCCAACTCCAACTTGCCCCCATTTCCCACTCAATCTCTCTCCTCTCTCAATTGCTTGTACTGTTACTTCCGCTTCCTCTTCTTCTTCTTCCATCCAGTACTTAAGTCAATCAACCGTTCCAATTAATTAATCCATACCGTCATTATCATATCATCATCTTTGTTCTTTTTAATTAATAATTCAAACTTAGATTTTTCTCTACTCAAACTCACTCCTATAAAACCTCAACACCTCTCTCTTCTTCTTCTTCTCTCTTCTTCATCTTCCAATCTCTCTCTCTCTCTCTCTCTCTCTCTCTCTATCTTCCTTCGTCATGGAGGCGTCGCCGGGGAATTCCACGAGGATCGCGGCTCGGACGTCGATGATCGACTCACTGAAGAGCTGCGGGTTGTCCGGAATGAAAATCGACAAGGAAGAGTTGAGACAGAAACTTATCATGCCTAAGTACTTGCGAATCGCGATGAGGAACTCGATCCGGTTTAAGGATCCGAATGCTACTTCTACTGACAGTGTTGGTGGTGATGGTGCTACTTCTACTGACAGTGCTGAGAACTCGGCGGTGCCGGAGGCCCCGATGGTGGTGTTTATTAACGCCAAGAGTGGTGGTAGGCATGGCCCTGAGCTTAAGGTTCGGTTGCAGCAATTGATTGCTGAGGAACAGGTCCGAGTCTCAGTCCGAGTCACTGTTATTTATTTTTTTGTTTTAATTGTTTCTTCAAATTCGTGTCTTTTTCTTTTTTTAATATTTTATAAAATTAGATTGCATGGATACGTTTAGCCTGTGAAAGTTTCGGTATTGTGGTTTGATTGGAGACTGCGTGTGTGTCTGGTGGACTTGGATTTTCTACTCGTCGGGTCGAGTTACTATAAGGAACAAATAGGACGGGCAAAATTATTTGTAAATGACAAATTACTATGAAATTCTAAATATTTTTAGTCATTTTCAAGGGAATTATTTTAAAAGATTCTGGTCTGGCCGCACCTGCCGCTTGGTTCTGCTATTATGTGTATTGAGGGTTTCGGTTGAGTCAGTTACACGGTGGTTTTTATGGTTTTTTTATTGTGGTTGTTGGATTGGTGGTTATGAGTTTGTTTAATTTTTGGAGTATACGAGGAAAGATTGTCTCAGGTGCCTGGTGCTTCTTAAGAGGGCAAAAGACATGTATTGTCGGTTCTTGAAATGTGCCGTCATCCTCAAAGAAGGTGAAAAGGTTTTATCTTTGGGCATCCTATCAAGTCAATGCATAGTTATGGAAAGAAAAAGGGAAAAAACAAAAGTTGCTTATGCTAGTGTATCGTAATAATATTTATGCTATCAACGTAGTATAGCTGCAGTGAAAAGACCCTATGAACACACACACACACAACACACACACACACACATATCCTAATGGTTCAGTTTAATTCTTCAATTGCTAAATGATTTTGTTGATCTATTATGATTTTTAGCTTAAGAATTATAAAGAGAGGTTAAGAAAAAGAAAAAGAGAAAACTCTTTTTGTATTTTAGAATGAGCAATGCTGTTTGTAAGTGTATGTAAAGTGTGTTTTTAATGATGGTTTTGATACTGCTGTTTAATGTTTCTTTTTTCATAGTTTGTTGAATTTTATATGCTGAATATGAAAATAAAGAGGCATTGAGCCCAAAGTTTTTTGTTTTTCCTCATTGAAATTGACAAATTGTTACAGCAATGAAATAGATAGTCTTGACTAATACATATTACAGGCATGGGAATTTGTTCTGGGAATAATTCATCAGTGGTTATGATTGTGATTTTCCATACTTGCAGTAATTGCAGCTTAGAATCATTAAGATCTATCTGTCATCTATTGATCTCGTGTAATGGTATATTGCTTTTGGAGCAGGCAAGTTTTTCTTGTAAAGGTATGGAGTCTGTGGACCATAGTAATTAAGTTTCTCAGCCAGTAACTTGATATAACTGCAAAAGGTTAAATTAATGAGACAATGTGGTCCAGCTTTGTGTGTTTTGTAATCATTAGGTATCTTAAATTAACATCTCAATGCTGACCACCGTATCAGTCTGTTCTATTAGGATTTGTGTACTGGATAGTAGATTATGTTATTAGTGTCTTTGTAGTCATTAGGTATCATGATCCACCATTTCTGGTGCTACACCAATTTATCAATGTTTCATGATTCATTTGCTGGGAGACTTTTGGGTGCAAAATGCTATGAAAAATGAATTAAGAACTAATTTTGTTCTGTTTCCAATGCTTTCCGGTAGTGTCATGACCATTGGCATACTGTCATGTATTATAATTAATGCAGGTTCCTTTACATGCTTTGTACTTCGACATGGCAGCATTTAGATAGCCATGGCGAATTTGAGACATGCAATGGAGACATAGAAATCGCATCCATATAAACTACTTTAGAAGTTTTTAGGTTTGTGGTGAAATTTGAAGCGAGAAAAATATTGTTTTGCTGAGATGTGGGAGCTATTTTTGTGGCCGTCAGTTTGTAATGTGTTATATGTTAATCAGGCTGTTGGAGCCATTCTTACTCTGTGTATGAGATAGATCTTCTCCTTTTGCTAGATTGTTTCCTCATGAATGTATTTCTTAATAACTTCTCAACTTTTCGTGCTTGGCTGAATGGAAAATAAGTCCACACATACTGGAGAATAGATTTAGGAAAGTAACTTGCCATACTGTTGGCACTGATGCATATTTGGTTTATTCTTTTTTTCTAATATTTAAATAGAAGTCTCATATTGGATTCAGCTAAATTGTAGGTTTTTGATCTTAAAGATGTGAAGCCAAATGAATTTGTTTCGTATGGATTGGGTTGTCTGGAGAAATTGGCTAGCCTTGGTGATGAATGTGCCAGAGAGACACGAAGAAGAATGAGAGTCATGGTATGTCAGTTGGCCTTACTGAGTTGAAGCTCATTTTTATACATCATGGTGTCATCAGCTTCAAATTTATGTGACAATGGAACAAGCAGCACCTTGTTATTCTTTCACTTGTCAACAATTATCTGATTGTGGAATGTCATGGTAATAAATCATTTACAGGTTGCTGGAGGTGATGGGAGTGTTGGTTGGGTACTAGGATGTCTTGGAGAGCTTAACAAGCTGCAGAGGGAGCCTGTGCCTCCAGTAGGAATTATCCCCCTTGGTACTGGCAATGACCTGGCGAGGAGTTTTGGCTGGGTATTCTTCTTCTCTTCTTCAACTTCAGATTTTACAATTTTTGTCCTGCTTTTTTGAGGTCTGATTTCAAGTTCAGGGTGGTTCTTTTCCTTTTGCCTGGAAATCAGCTGTCAAAAGATCTCTTGATAGGGCAAGTGGGGGTCGAATTTGTAGTCTAGATAGGTAAGATATATTTCACTTTTTACTGGTTGATAAAAGGTGCTTGATAAGCAATATGTTAAAATTTCTTTGTATATGCATCTGCAACTTCAATATTATATGTCATCTCTTATTCAATATTAGACAATAGCTACATAAAACTATGCAAGCATTTGCTTGTAATTCTTGTTGATATATTCACTCACCTACCTACTTTTATGTCAAATTGCAGTTGGCATATTGTGATGTCTATGCCAGATGGTGTAAAAATTGAAGCACCTCATTGTTTAAAGGCTATTGATGATTGTGCCTTTGATGAGGTCTGCTCTCCTTTCTGTCATATTCCAGATTATTAGCATTACTTGCAGCTACATCTGATATTTCTGGTGACATGGTTGGGTTCCTTGTCTTTATAACTTAAGAATAATGTTTAATGGGATTCTTATTCCTAATAATTGATAGCCTTTGATGGCACTTTCCTGCTTCGCCTGGCTCTATAGAAAAAGATAACATGTGGTGTGAAGAAGGTTTGTGATGGATGTGCATATAAATATTGTGAGTGTAAGGATTCGATTGCAATGATCATGTGTCTGCCGTTTGACTATCTTGCTTCATGTGACCTACGAAAATGGCACGTACGAGGGCGATTAAAAGAGAAGTATGTAGGGAGGAGGATTAGACAATCTAATAGGCTCTGACACACTTGTAACAAGTGAGGGGGCTAAAAAGCATCAATCCTATTGATTATGATGAATTGATGTTTGTTCTTGATTAAGACAATTGATTGATTAACTAAGACGAAAATTGACGGCACTTTCTCAAGATTTTCTATTCTTCAAATGAGGTGGGGACTAATGGTATTTAGAGGGAGCCCAATTGTTAATGTCATTTGTTAGATTGGGTGGACGACCAATGGTTAGGATGATTCTCTCTCATAATGGATATTAATGTGGACTCCTTTATGGAACTGGACCCATTAAGGCCTTTATCTGTAGTGTATGAGTCAATTTGACAAATGTTGGAATTGGACAGGTTGATTCTAATCATGATTGTTAAACTTGAGTTTCTACCTAAAATTGCTAGAGGGTCTGTAAAATCGGAATATAAAATCAAAACGGATTCTACCACTAATATAAAATTGCTTGTAAAAACCATAGATTTACTTGCTATACTAATAAAATTTCAAATAAATTATGAAAATAAAAAAATTAGTATTAAATTAATTAAATACAACCAAAATTTAAGTTATGCCAATCATAACTCACATACTCTTATTAATATTTTTAGTGCAATTTTGATAATTAAAATAATTATTTTTATTTAATGATGATTTGCAATCTACAATTATTAAGATGTATTGCAAATTATTAAATTATTATGTGTGAGTAACTGGTTTTGTACAGAAATGAACATTTTCATGTTCACTATATATTTGCGCAAAAATCGTTGCCTTTATACAAATAAATTATATATAGAATATTAAAAAAGTGAAAAAAAATATAGCACTATATATATTTGTTCAATTTTCATTCAAATTGTTCAAAATATATAAGAGCTTATAACCTAAAAGAAAATAACTCTCTAAAAAATACCAAAAAAAAAAAGAAATAAAATTAAAAAAAAAAACTAGAAGTAAGTTAGATTAAGATAAACATCAACCAACCCCAAAAACCCTAAATTTAAACATATTAAATTAATTGCATTCTTAAAGTTCAAATAGAAAAAAAAAAATGTAAAATTACAACTTTACGATTCTACATTGATTCTACTTACGATTCTGCCATCGATTCTATTGATTCTATTATGTAAAATTGCGATTCTATATGAGTACACAAAAAACAGTTTTTTATGCGAGCTGAATCGAAATCTCATCTCGTAAAATCTTATAAATGTACGAGTTGACTCGTGATTTTGACAATCATGATTCTAACGGATCTTATTTCAAGTATATTATGCCAATTCTCCCTTGATTATCTCTAGATATTAAATGGGTCTGGCTCTCAAGTCTATCACTTTAGCCCAAAGAGTCATATCCAAATGAAATTAAGCTTAAAGCTCTTTAAATCAAATTTAGTCATCTACAAATATATTGTTAGTTGGCGTTAACAGTTGCACGCTTGGTATGTCTTTCCATTAACTCGGATTTTGTAAGTCCCAAGTACCCCCAAAATAAAAAAAATTTTGATCTCCTACTGCAGTTGCATCGATGTTTTGGGTGAGCAATGTAAAACATATCTATCTTGTGTTTTTAGTTATATTTTTTCTATTTGCTACAATTGTAGAAATATAAGTTCTATTGTACATGAGAAGTCTTGTTTAATTGAAAATTTATTATGGAGGAAGCTTCAATGTACTAAAGCTAGTACTGCACTAGAGTGTGGAGGTAAAAGTAGGCAGGTGGATGATGTGAGAAAGGAGAGGACTGAGATTTTGTTTTGTCACAAATTTTAGGGAGAAAATTGTACCTACTGACTGAGATATTACGGGAAATATCTATATACATAGACAATATATACTTAGTTGTGTATTTATCTCTATTTCCCTAACACATTATTAATTATCTCATCTTGTAAAAAGGGAAAAAAAAACTATAATATACAAAAAAGGAAATATTACAGCTTGACACTTCCCTTGAAGTTGGGGAATATATAACTATTATTCCCAGCTTGGAAAAAATCTCATGAAAGCTCACACTATTCAATCATTTTGTTAAGACATCCGTAAGTTGCATTCTTGAAAGAATATATAATATACAAATCAAACCTTTTAAATTTTCTCTGATGTAATGTCTACCAATTGCAATGTGTTTCAACCTATCATGTTTTATAGGATCATAACATTTGTTGATTATTGGTTTATCATCATTGCTTTTCATTGGCCTCGCCCATTCGATTATCAATCATTTAAAAGAATCTTCAACCATAGCAGCTTGTAAGGCAGTTGCCTTAGATTTTGATTTTGCAGTTACTCTAACAACAACATGTTGCTTTTTGCTTCTCTATGTTATCAAGAATTTCTGTAAGAAGTGTACAGTAGCCTGATGTTGATTCTCTCGCTGCTATTGATCTTGCATAATCTGCATTAATATAAACTTCAAGTATGAGATTATAACTCTTTTTCAATGAAATATCCTTTCTTGGTTTTCTTTCAAATAGTGCAAAACTCTGTAAGTTGCTTGTAAATGAGGGTTTTCTTAGTTTATGCACGAACTGATTTATCATACTCACAGTATGCTATATTAGGTTTAGTATGCGCAAGGTATACAAGTTTTAAATTAAACTCAATAACAAAGATCAATTTTATACATAGATTAATTTTGTAATTGTGCAGGCATTCCTCATTTTTCTATTAAGATCCAAGTTTTTAATAATTTATCTGGACGGCAGTGAGTAGCTAACTTTAGCGCAATGAGGAAGGAAACTGGGAAATCTTCTAATTGGGAGTCTTCGATGATATTCATGTGCACAATTGTCATATGGCAGTTTGTCTATTGTATAGTTTTTAGCTGGTAGAGGATGTATTGGGTGCTTTGTGCCTTATTTTTTAATTAGAGATGAGTGTTTTTTATGTTCGCCAATTAATTGTTTCATTTCTCACATTTTGCTTGGTCAATAAGGTGTAAAATATTTGTGATATCTTATTAACATTGTGCTCAGGAAGTTTGTTGAATTAGGCATAACTAGTCATGTTATGCTGTGCCCGTTTGTCCACATTTTTGTGTGAGTATTGACGAGTGATTTAGCAAAGGACACAGGTATTATCTGTTTAGTAGAACATGCTAATGCATTTGTGGAAATTTATGCATTAATAGGTGTTTTTGAATCGGCTGATAATTTTTTTTTTTTTGGGTTGGTTAAAATGATCACAGGATATATCTTTATAGTTTCATGGTAATAATTTCTTTGTTCTTTTTGTTTCTCTAGGGTTTAGAAATAGATGGGCAGCCCGAAAAAGTTAGTTGTCATGGAGGAGTGTTCTATAACTACTTTAGCATAGGTAAGAACTTTCTTTTATTGTATGGATAGAATCAGTATGATTAATATTGAGTTACTTTATTTATTCTTGTTTTGTGTCGTTTACTTAAGATTAGGTTACAACATACAGTCATCATGTATATCAAAACCTGTCTTTGCATCTCAATGTTGCTACTTTTGCAGGAATGGATGCTCAAGTTGCTTATGGCTTCCATCATTTACGTAATGAAAAACCTTACCTTGCGCAGGGTCCAATTGCCAATAAGGTCTTAACTCTTTCTCATACTCCTATGTAAGCCCCATTCGTAGCTAGTTGGTTAACAATGTCAGAATGGAGCTACAATAATCTCTGTAGTGCTTCTTGCTGTGGCCTACTGATTAAATCTGCGCTTTTCCCCTTTTTGCAGCTAATCTACTCAAGTTACACTTGCACTCAAGGTTGGTTTTTCACTCCCTGCACCAGCAGTCCAAGTTTAAGGTGTGCTGCAAAATCAGCGAACTTTATTTCACTATTTCAACAAGCATTTTTTTACCCATTTGCAATAGTTATTAACAATCAACAGAAATTTCATGATGTACATACATATGCTTAAAGTTATGTTGACTAATTTGTTTATTTAGCTTTCAGTCGAGTCCCCATGCTAAGTTCTGTTAATAGGCATCTACTAAATCTTAGACATGGTTCACCTATCTTTTCAACTTAGTGATTTTGCCTGCTAAATCTTTTTAATTTCTTATCAAGATGTTAGGAGAATGACGGTTCCATGAAAATTGTAAGATTTGCAGCCACCCTCTTTTCAAGACCCATGCATTTCAAACCGGACATATGAAGTAGGTTCAGTCAGCTAGCATAAATCCAAATGTAGCAAAGCTCCTTATGTACATGTATGGCTTGATTTACTATTCTCTATGAAGGGTCTTGATGTGTACTGATATGTCATTGTTCTCTTATGTTCTCATCTAAGCACTGGGCTGTCTATTTGTAATAGACACTAACACAGCATATTGGCTTGGGAGCTCCTCTCAACTTAAGTATAGATTGGATGTCCTCACTTTACTTAGAACTTGGAAGTCTATGCTAGTTGCTTAGTAAATTTTCACATGTAGATTGTGGAGTAGTGCCTTCCATTTAAAGCTTAAAATGTGGGTGAAATTTAGTTGATTTGACCTATATGTAGCATTTGTGAGCCTAAAGTCAGTTTAAATTTTATACTGGGGGTGTATTTTGTTTGATTGACCTTTGGAAAAACTTGAAACTATAATGTGCTACAAGACCAACAGTCATCTCAGTTTCAATTTCTATTCCTTACCATGAAAAGACAGTTTCAATTTGTATTTATCATGATCATTTCCAGTGAGAGGCAAAGTGCATCTCTTGAAGGAAGTTTTGTAAAACACCTGCTTGGAAAATGTGCCAATTATCTGGTTCATTCTCTTAACTGGAAAGTTTGTGGTGTAGAAAATTAACATTGATAATATGGGGCAATTGATATTGGGGGGAAAAAAAGGGGGGTTATTTAGAAGCAGATGTTAATACTGCCTTCTATCTTTCTGCAAATCTGAAAGGTAAACTAAAATGTGATGGGGAAATAGATGATTTCCAATGTCTTTCTGTGACACCAAGCAGCAGCATTGTTTATCTCTTGCTGTTTTCAGTTACTTGGAAATTTCTAAGCAGAAGTGGCTAGTGAGTGGAAAGGGTCCTTTGCTAGTGTGAGCACAATGATGTTTTCTTGGAGACTTGATGGATATAGAGTGAAACACGTGTCTACCAATTTTGCTGAAAAAAATTACACAATGACAAATTAGATAAAAATAATTACACAAATACCAATGTAAAATCGCATCCTAAACAAGCGTTCCGTAAATTTATATATAAAATGTCCTTTTAAGATGCGATTCAGCCAAAAATTATATAGTGCTAAGTTGCATTGCATTTTCAAAGGGCGTTTGATAATTTTTTAAGATGAATCGCATTTTGGAAGGACGATTCACTTATATTACACGTAAATTGCATTTTTAATAAGCGATTCATGTTTCTTCATGAATCGCATCATCAACATGGGATTCACGTATAAATTTGCGAAACCGGTATTTAACATGCGATTTTGCGTCTATATTTTGGTAATTAATTTTATGTAATTGGTATTGGAGTAATTTTTATTTGAGGCATCGGTAATCATACAATTTTCTCGATGGATATATGTTTGTTTGATATTGAAAGAATGCCACTTAGGTCATTAGATTTGTATAAATGATTTGGTGATGATAATAGATGAGAGTTTTCCATCATTCTAATTCATAAATTGAAATGCACGTCTCTCTCTCAAGTTAGATTAAGTCTTGAGTATTGCTGTACTTTATTAATTTGCAGGCCCACCTCTTTCTGAAGGGGCTTTTACTGTAATATACTAAATATCACACTTTATTAATAATTCCTTCTCCTCCCAATAAGGAATTTGAGATTCAAAAGGTCTATCCAAAATGTAGATACCTTTTATTTGTGGGTGATTTGCTTGTTGTGATTGGTATCATATTTTAGGGGCATTTATCCCATATTGTATATTTAACTTGTAATTGTTGCTTATGGCAGGGGATTGAAGAACATTTTAAGGATGCATGTTAAAAGGCTTAATTCCTCTCAATGGGAGCAGATTCCAATGCCTTCCAGGTAGGATTTTCTATCTACTAACGTCTACCATGTTCTTCATATTTGCGTGTATCATTGTGGTTACTTGTAAAAGAAAAGATTCTTCTTCTTTTGACTCGTTGGATTGAACATGGAGTCAGCATTTTGGTGAAAGATCAGTAGAAGAATTTTGGAGGATTTTGTTTTGTTCTAGAAGTTAAACATATCAATTGAGATTTTCTTCAATTCACTTTTTGTTTATGCTTATTTTTCCTTTTTATTTATTTTTATTCCTATAAGGGGATTAGAGAAATAGCGCTGTATGTTATCATGAAATTGTCAATATGTAGATAGACTTTCTATTTAGTATTGCTATATTTCTAAAGTTTCTCCTCACTGTTTTGCTTTGGTTGCTTCAGAGCTTTTCCATTAGAATTTTATTCCTTGAAATAGTGAACTGAATTTTAGTCCTCCTGAGAAACCCTTTCCTCTCTTCCCCCCCCTTCCAAAAACAACAATAAAATATCTTGTTTTCATTTATTTATTCTAATTTTTTAATTACCTCTCATGAGTAGTAAAAATTACAGAAGACACTTGAGAGGTAGTAAAAATTACAAAAGACACTTGCTATATTCGTTTTTTCTATCAAGTATAAGAGAGATGTGTTATTTAACAGTGTCCTATTCCCAGATGAACCAAATGTGGCTTGAGTTTTATTTCTTTTCCTTTTCCATACTGTAATATTATCCCATTCCATCTCTTAGATTTTGTGCACAAATCGGGAAGGTAGAATCCCCTATAGTGAACCATATAGCTGTTATTTATAACAGTTGATTTGGATTGCGTATGGATTTAAGACTAATCATGATGACATAGCAAGCTCAAGTTCATTTGAGAGACTCGAAAACTCATTCATGTTGTATATTTTAAATTCAGGATTACCACCTTGATCAGCTTGAGCTCATTCAATTATGCCAAGTTGACTTCAATGGTTTGACTGGAAAACTTTAGTTGATTTAGACATTCAACTCAAAGTACGGTGGAGCTCAAGCTTAACTTAAAAAGGCTGACGTGATTAAGCCTTTACATAGACTTGGAAGGCCATCAAATACGTATTTTGATGTGTGAGCTCAACTACGTAAGATACTTATTATGCATTGGGAGCTTAAGTAGTTTGCAAGTTCCATTGACATTTTCAATCCTTCAAGTTGGTAAATTAGCCAATATATTCTAGTTGGGATAATTGTTGAACCAATATATAAGAATGGTGAGTTAACATAAAATAGGAATTTAACAATTAGTATCACACACACACACACATATATTTTTTATATTGAGATTAGTACTACAATCATCTAATCTAAAAGCTTAAGCTTGTGGATATGATATGGGCTATTATATTCATTATGTAATACTCCCTCTCACTTGTGGGCTAGGATTTTGATTTTGACTAAGGCCTCTCAAGTGGACGATCTAATTTTAATGGGATCGGAATGAGTGCTTAGGGATTCAAACTCTTGACATTCTATTTTGATATCATGTTGAGGTTACACTTGTACCCCTTTTGAAGCTTAACAATGACAATAAATCAGCAATCAATATTGCCTGCAACCTTGTGCAACATGATAGGACAAAACACATTGAGATTGATAGACATTTCATCAAAGAAAAGCTACAGTAAGCTTCAATTTGTATGGCATATGTTCCTTCAAGATGGCAATTTGCAGATGTTTTAACAAAAGGATTGAATGGTACGAGCTCTCATGAGATAATCTCCAAGCTAGGAATGATAGACATCTTTCCTCAACTTGAGGGGAAGTGTTGAGTTATAATAATTTTTGCAAGTAATATTTTTTTTCCTTTTATCTTTTGGATAGTATAATTAATGATGTGTTAGGTAGGGGTTGGTACACCAACTTTTAGTACTCCCACCAAGTATACATTGTCTATATGTATTGATGTTTCTTGTAATAGTGATATATAGAAGAAATATATAAAATTCTTTGTTCCAAATTTCCCTCTTAAAGAAATTCCGACATGGTATTAGAGCCTTAGGGCTTTTTTCTGGGATATTCCTTTATCTAGTAGCCTTCATTGCTACCATCACTTCTTTCTGTATTTGGGAGCTTTCATTGCACCTTTATTATTGTCAATTTTACATCAACTGATTTTTTTTATCTTAGTCAAATTTTCGATATATCATCATGTCTGCTTCTAATAAGGAATTCAAGATTGATAAAGCCTCAAAGATAAAAGGTTTCAATAGTGAAGAGATCGAAATGTTGAGAACGTCACTAAGATCTTTTGAGATGTCTTCTCGGGGTAATTCGTTATCTCTCTCAGGTAAATCTTTAATCTCATATGATATGCATCCCTCAGACAAGTTTTACACTAGCTCTTGGATTTTTGATTCTGGAGCTACCAACCATATGACTCATTCCTCTTAAATTTTTTATTCATATACACCATGTCCTAGCAATAGAAAAATTTTAGTAGCAAATGGTGCTCCAGGGATGGGAGAGATCTATATAACCTCTTCTATTGTTCTTAAAGATGTTCTTCATGTACCAAAATTATCGGCCAATCTTATCTCTATTCAAAAGCTTATTGTTGACCTTAATCGTATGTTGTTTTTTCTCTGTCTCATTGTGATATTCAGGATGAAATCTTAAGGAGAAAAATTGAACTTACTAAGGAAAGGAACAGGTTTTATTATCTTGAATTGTCTTAGAATACAATCCTTTCTCTCTTCTTCTTCTAATAAAGATGTTATTTGGTTTCACCATTTCCGTTTACGTCATCCGTCATTTTAGGTTTTAAAAGTTAAGTTTGCTAAACTGTTGCAAGCTTAGATATCTCTGAGTTTCAATGTGAGGTTTGTCAATTAGCAAAACATACTCGTGTATCTTTCCCTATCAGTAGTAAAAGGAGCATTTTTCCTTTCATTTGATTCATAGTGATATTTGGTGACCTTCAAATGTTCCGAATATTTTACGAGCTAGATGGTTTGTCATTGATTGATGATTGCACAAAGGCTAGATGGATCTTTCTACTTAAACAAAAGTCAAATGTTAGCACTATCATTCCAAATTTTCATAATGTGGTTCAAAACCAATTCGGGGTCAAAATTAAAACTTTTAGATTTGACGATGCAAGAGATTGCTTTAATCAAGTTTTATCGCCTTATTTTCAAAGAGGGCATCATTCATGAATCCTCTTGTTTTAACACACTCCAACAAAATGGGCTAGTCGAGAGAAAAAATGAGCATTTGCTTAACACTACTGGGAAGAAGTCATTCTCACTTCTACACATATGATAAACAGATTGCCCTCATGATTACTAGACAATAAAAGCTCCATGGATATTCTTAACCATTTTTTTCCTCATTTCAGGACGATGAGTGGTCTTGTTTCTAGAGCTTTGGTTGCATTGCATTTGTATTTGTTCATAGTCAATTAGATGTGTATTTCTAAGTTATTCATCCACTCAAAAAGGGTACAAGTGTTAAGACCCTACAAGAAAATCTTACGTATTAGTAGATATCACATTCTTTGAAAATAGGCCATATTTCACAGTCCCATATTCAGTGAGAAAATACCATAGAGGGTAATACTCTTGAGCCATGGAGTCCTCTTGATTTGCCTATTCCTGCTCATAAATTCCTATCCAACATAAATCCAACATCCACTTCAAATAGCCCTACACAAGAGTTAGTCCAAGAGTGTTTCTTTAGACCATGTCTCTTTTCCAGTGTCACCAAGCACTTCTCATGGTTTTTCAAGATTTTCAAAGATATATTCTAGAAGAGCAATTGTTCTAGACCAAAACAAGTTCGGGAACCCAACTTAAGCTTTGAAAATGAGGCCACGGTAAGAACCAATCCTCCCTTGCAATGGGAAACAATTGAAACACTTGTAGATGATAGAAATCTCCTTATTGCTATTTGAAAGGGTATTAGAAAATGCACCAAAAGACCATCGTACCAATATCCAACCATGTATCACTCAAACACTCGTCACCAACTTAACAAAAATTTCATATTGAGCCTAAACACTATTTTCATACCTAATACCGTGTCTAAGGCATTATCAAGAAGAGAATGGAGAAATGCCATAAGAGAGGAAATTGATGCTTTCGAGAAGAACAAAACATGGGAAATTATTGATAAGCCAAGAGGAACGAACATAGTAGATTGTAAGTGGTTATACATTCTAAAATATAAGGCAGATGAGACACTTGACAGATACAAAGTAAAATTATTTGCAAAAGGTGTACTCAAATTTGAGGGATTGACTATCAAGAAAGCTTTGCTTCAGTAGCAAAGGAACACTGTAAGAATATTGCTCTCTTTAGCAGTTCATTTTGGTTGGTCACTTTTGCAGTATAATGTGAAAAATGCTTTTCTCCATGGAGATTAAGATGAAGAAATTTATATAAACATATGGAAGACGAAAAGTTGAGAAATAAAGTTTGTAGGCTAAGAAAAGCTCTTTATGTATTATAACAGTCTTAGAGCTTGGTTTGGTAGATTCACTAAAGTCATGAAGGCATCAGGCTGCAAACAGAGCCGAGGCGACCATGCTTTGTTCATTAAGCACTCGACCTTAAGGGGAGTAACTTCACTTTTGGTTTATGTTGATGATATCACTGTGATTGGGAATGATGAGAAAGAAACAAGAGTTAAAACGACAATTGACCAAAGAATTTGAATTGAAAGAACTTGGAAAGTTGAAGTATTTCTTGGTATTGAATTGACTCACTCAACTAAAGGGATCTTCATATCACAACAAAAGTATGTGCTTGATCTCTTGAAGGAAACTGGAATGATGGGGTGTAAACTAGTATCTACTCCAATGAATCCTAAAAAAAACTTGGAGAAGCTAAAGAGGAGCCAAAAGTTGATAAGAGGATGTACCAAAGACTAGTTGGAAAACTCATATACCTTGCACATACTCGACTTGACATAACATACTTTGTTAGTGTGATAAATCAATTTATGCATGATTGAGACAATCTCATCTACAAGCAGCTTATAGGGTTTTATACTATCTTAAGGGAAGTCCAGGAAAGGGAATTTTGTTTAAGAAGAATGATAGTCACATTGGAAGCTTATACTGATGCAGATTATGTAGGATCAATTGTGGACAGAAAGTCAACTTTGGAATATTGTATATTTCTAGGAGGAAATCTGGCAACATGGAGAAGCAAGAATCAGAATGTTGTGGCTAGATCAACTGTAAAATTAGAATTTAGAGCAATTGCCGAAGGGATTTGTGAGCTACTATGGTTGAAGATTATTTTAGATAAATTGAAGGTTAAATAGGATAGATTGATGAAGCTTTACAGTGACAATAAATCAACAATCAACATTGCTCATAACCTTGTGCAACATGATAGGACAAAACACATTAAGATTCATAGACATTTCATCAAAGAAAGCTAGATGAAGGTTTAGTTTGTATGACATATGTTCCTTTAAGATAGAAACTTACAGATGTTTTAACAAAAGGATTGAATGTACGAGCTTGCATGAGATAATGTCGAAGCTAAGAATGATACATCTATTCCTCAGCTTGAAGGGGAGCGTTGAGTTGTAATATTTTTGGTAAATAATATATTTTTTTTACTTTATCTTTTAGATAGGATAATTAATGATGTATTAGGTGGGGGTTAGTATACCAGCTTTTAGTACTCCTACCAAGTATACATTATCTATATATATTGACGTTTCTTGAAGAATATACAAAATTCTCTTTTCCAGATTTCCCTTTTAAATAAATTCTAACATTCTCCCTTCCATATTTCCCTCTTAAAGAAATTCTAACATTTTAATATAAGTCTATTTTGATATAATTCAGGATAGTACACATGTTTAGGATTCTTTAAATAATATATATATACAAATACAAATTGTATAAAAAAAAATTACCAAATTAATATTGCTATGTCGCATCTTTAGGTGGAGATACGAGTATTTGTACTTGTATCGTATCTTTGGGTGGAGATATAACAACTTAGGGGGGGGAGAGAGAGAATTTAGGGGCTTATGTATCGCACATTGGTTGTGCCATGCGATACATATCCAAAGTGCATCACACAACCAACTTGCGATACACATGTAATTTAAAAAAAAATTGTATCGCACCTTGAGATTCGATAAAGCAATACTATTCTTGTAATTTTTTCCCCACAATTTGATTGTGTGGAATTTTTTTTTTTTTTTTTTTTTGGAAATACATTATACATATAGTATCCTCTATAATTCATTATTGGAAAGGATATATAGTAGAATTGGTCATAGAGGGTGCTGGTCTATTGGTTAGAGGTGGGGCGTGGGGAGCTGATGAATTACTTTTGAGCGTGGAAATTTACGAAAGAAAAACATTTTCTATTATTGTTGTGAAAAGGAATCAATAATTGAGTGAGAAATGTGGCTTCCACAACCTTTCAGCTAATTCTTCATTACTTTCTGCGTGCTGTGCTTGTAATCACCCATAAAGGCATGCATCTTTTGATGCTCATATCTCGGGTAATATATACGTACAAATATATATTTGGTGTAATAGGGCATATAGAGTAGCTGACTTTCATATACTCCCATTCCTCTATCTTTTTTTTTTTTTCGGTGCGTAATATACTCTGATACTTGTGTTTTTAACACTTCCCAGTGTCCGGGCAGTTGTAGCTCTAAATCTCCACAACTATGCAAGTGGAAGAAATCCATGGGGAAATTTAAAGCCAGACTATCTACAGAAGGTATTATTTTTAATTTCTGTACAAAGAGTCAATTTTATGGTTCTCCTTCTTGGTTTTGTTACACCTCAACTGTTTGATCATACAGGTATGAACAGATTGCGTAGAGATTGAGACTCTTTATCTCCTGCTTTGATGTTACATTAAGGCTAGCATCAAAGTTGTATGATCTGAAAGCTAAAGTTTGTAGATATAATAAGACTATTATTTTTTACTACAAGGTGTTAACAGGTGTTAGCTCTGAGATTTGTTTTTCCATCAATCAGTAATTTTTATTAAATACCCATATGATAGAAACCGTATAATTTGCTTGCCAGATGTTGAATATATATGCTGGACACTGATTTTTTGAGCTGGAGAATTTGTTTTCTCTGGAAAATTCTCTGATTTTTCCCTATATTGATGCAGAAACTTTATTAATAATTGAAGGCTGTGTAAAAATTAATTATGTGTTTTTATGGTTTTAAGTTTTTCAATTGTTGATTCTTAATGATGTGAATCATTGGGTCGGCCGTTGCCTGCATTGGTGGCGTCTAATTTAAATGTCAGCATAATAACCAACTCTGGCCTTGGTAAACCAAGGTTTCATCATTTGATTGATATTTATTTTTGTGGTGATGTTGAAGTACATAACAGTTTTTCCGGAGGACTGGTTGTTTTGACTTCAATGCTCAGGCCTTTCCAATTGGACCTGGTGGTTCTGTTGATGATTCTTTTTGCTTGTTTACCCCAAGGTGCTTTATTTAGTGGGCATTTGTTCTTTATTTTATGGATGGCTGCATTGTCTGTCATGCAGAGGGGCTTTGTTGAGGCACACTCAAATGATGGTCTTCTTGAGATATTTGGTTTAAAACAAGCCTGGCATGCATCATTTGTCATGGTTGAACTAATCTCTGCAAAGCATATTGCTCAGGTATGCTGCTACAGAAGAATTACTTTTCATGAGGGATGGTACTTGTTAAGGATCTTGTTTTAATTTTCATTAAATTAAATAAAGGGCTGCCTTTTGATGATCTCCTTCTCTTGTAATAATTGAATGTTGGTTAATGTCAATGGTTTGACTGCTTTTGGTTTAGCTTGTCTGGAGTTGGCATTAGCCTTCTGGCTTTGTCTATGGAGAAGTCCTGGGTTTTTATTACATGATTATTCATTGATTGTTTGCACATCTGTAGTTCCTGAAGGAACTCCTACATGTAGCATGCATTTGCTTCAGATTTCTTAAAATCTTAAACAGTTTTAGACAGACTTATGACTTAATGGTCTTGCCACCTTCCATATAGACAATCATATGGTCATCTACTTAGATGGATGAAAAGTGTATGCCACCCTGAATGTCTTGTCCTTTGCTTAAATAAAGGACAGTGTACGCATGGTCCTACATTAGTTGTGCTACGTGACACTTATTTTTTAGAATTTGGGAATCAGTGTGTGGATGGTGGCATGTCGATAAAGAAGAGAAACAAGATTACAATCAAATAGTTGTGGTGTGTCTAATCAGTCACTGCATTGTGTATACTGGATATCGCTATAGGTAGTTACCTCAGGTGAAGGTCTTGGGAAAGCATAAGAGGTATAATAAAGTTATGAAAAGGATCTCTGTAGTACAGACTATAGACCTTGGAACATTAAATGCTGGGGTCTAGCCGACTTGTTTTTCTAACTGCAGGTGATAGTCATAAATGCTACTGAATAATGTCTGTTAGTGATGCAACCTTAAGATTTGACTTTTATGATGTCTGCACAAGAAATTAGTTAGAAAATTCCAGGATAAAAGAAATGCTGCTTTTGAACATTTTTCTGATTCGTCGTGTAAATCAATTGCCTAGATGTTCAACCAACAGGAAGAAAAAAAAAAATATCAATTTACTTTTTTTCTTTTTCTATTCTTTTTGTCATTGGCTAATAAAAAAAGATCGATATGCTGTTCGTGCACTTCAACATTTAATTAATTGAGTTTTAGAGGAGGAGAGGGGGGAGAGAATTCCGAAGAATCGGAAGACTTGGGTGCATCCTGAGCAACAATCTGGCAAAATAGAATAAATTCATTAGTGGGAGGATTCTTTAAGCACTCTTCTACCGTGTTGGTTTCTTGTCTTGTGATGTTATCTACGGCAGCATCTTACAGTAATTATTATTACCTTTTTTAAGCTTTTGAAATGTTGATATATTGTGTTGATCCTTATTTCCTTTGAAATTTTCTTGAGTTCATGCCCATAATTTCATCTGCCAGGCTTCAGCGATTCGGCTAGAAATCCGTGGTGGGGATTGGAAGCATGCATACATGCAGATGGATGGAGAGCCATGGAAACAACCATTAAATGAAGATTACTCAACCTTTGTGGAAATAAAGCGCGTTCCTTTTCACTCATTTATGATCCATGGAGAATGACCTACTGCTGTCTAGGATCATTGTAACGATTCCTTGTATATTTGGAGAATGTGTTCATGTAATTTGTAGAATATATATCATTTCATGCTTTATTATAGAGGGTAAAGCTAGCTTCTTCCTGTGTATGTTGTAACATGTAACATATGTATCCAGATTATATGTTCCTTTTCAATTTGTACATGCCATTTGAGAGCTCTCCCCCTCTGGTCATTCGCGGCAACATCCATCCCTTTATTCTCTGCTCTTTATATCATGTATAAATCTATGAAATAAATTCGAGTGCATTTGAGTCTGCAGAACACTATGGTCTGTTGATCATGTTTTATACTACAATTTTCTGTGTTTGTAACGACTGGCGTCCTTTTATTTCTTTACCAGTTTACTTTTTATTAGAGATCGTTTAGTGTCAGCCGATTCTTTTTTGTTTCTTCCTGTTTAGAGGTTTATTATTATTATTATTTGGGATTTTTACAATACTTTTTCCTACCATGCATACGCTTCTTTTAAACAAAAATAATTCCATGCTAGAACACGGTTTTTTCTTTATTATTGGCGATGGTTTACCTTCAAGCCGAAATGTTTTGGTTAAAGCTGTATAAACCTGCAATTTAGAGGCTTGTTTCTGATAGGCCATGAACTCTCCCATTCTCGAGACCAAATGTAGTAAACATAATTATAACTAGTAAAGATTCGTTGCTCAGTTTTGTTTGACTGCTTCTGGTTTGTCCTCATCATTCATTACTCAATGTCTCAATCATTTTACAGTACACATCTCGATGAAGATGAATATTAATAAAATCTCTACCGACAACCAATGGGTAAAGAGAATGAAAAAGGCCAAGAAAAGGGCAAAAAAAAAAAAAAAGATGCATGAAAATGACAGGCTCATCTGCTGCCATGTTATAGTGGAGGAGGCTTTTATTGTGATGGGGCACATATCATCAAGCCAGGGATGTAGGACGACAATGACAGTGGGACGAAATTTAAGTAGCCGCGCCCTTACACTATATTTTGGGTTTCTAAAATTGTAAACAGGTTATAAGGCAAAAAAAAAAAAAAAAAAGAGGAAAAGATTATCATGTTTAAGATTGGTTATACATTTTAAAAATAAATAGATGAGGACACTGAAAATTTTGTTTGCAATAACCGTACTTGTTAACATTTTTTTTTTTCTTTTTGAAGGGAATATCAAGTGTCCACTGACTGGCAGGCAAGTGCTATGACATCTTTGCTCCATTTCTAACCACTGCCAATATGATTACTGAGTCATACTCCACAAGTCACAAATATCATACCTGTCTCTTTCTTTTAGTATTACTTCCTTTCTAGCTTGTTTCTAACTCCAAGATAAAGAAACCCCTTAAACTCGAAACCTCACCATTTTCATTTGAGTGGTCCTTGCATCAGCATCACCCACATTAAAATATATTTGAATCTGCTATTTTGGTTTTAGATAACCCTTATTTATTTATGTATTCATATATGTGATGGGATTAAGAGGCTATAGCTAGTCTACAACCTCAGAATAGAGGAGAAGCGGTGATGCAAAATTATTTAGAGATTAAATTGAAAGCTGAACCCACAACTATTGATCAAGTGCAGTTTTGAGGGAAAAAGTGCTATAATAACTTTTTAATTTCCCAACTACGAATTTAACACCATTAAAACTTTTACGTTTACCTCCTTAAACTATCACTAAAACCCAAAATAACAACCTTAAAGAATAGTCTAAAGTAGGGTAAGCAAGTGCAAAGACCGCGTCTTATCCTATAACATACTAGTTTTCAAATTATGAAAGCGAAACCTATTTTTACGGCATCTTAAAATTTTCTAAATGTCCATCTTTAAAATTTAAAGGGTACGAGATGATTGTGGAACATAAATTTTTTTTATTTTTTTTTGTAATTTAAGTTTATATTAGATTGAAAATATAATATGTATGTGATGTTATAATTTTTTGCATATATAGAATTTGTGAAACCTGTAGTAGAAAAGTTATGGAACCTATAACAAAATTGGTGATATTAAAAATATGTTTTCTTCCATATTTGTTATTTCAAATTTATGTGACACTAAATGAAACTTGTGGAATTTGTAAATAGGGGAGGAAGGGGATCGAAAGGTAACACAATATGTAAGAGAGAGAGAAGTTGAGCATCGTTAGCACTTCCTACTTACTGATGGGGAAAGAATATGGGAAAAGAAATGAAAAACATATTTTGGGGTCTAAAATATCTCTCAAACATGCCTAACAAACAAATTGTTATTGAAACTAATGCTTCTGAAGCAATACGGTGGTTAGCTGCACACGGTTCACAATATAATCCTTTACCAATGTTTTTTTTCCCCCTAATATAATGCAGGCAACAAATATGAAAAACCCACTGTTCCAACTGTCTTGGATGTCTAGGGAAGGAAACCAGCTAGTGCATGATAGAGTTTAGAGCAGATCTCTTCTTAACAAAGATTCTTATGTTTTAGCACAAGTTCTTCCCGTTTTTCCTCCATATATCTATGAAATCCGCAATAACTCTAGCACGAGGATATCTTTTCTAGTTCTTTTTGTGTTTGTGCTAATAGCCTATGATGTCTTTGGGCATGGACTTCATTGTATGTCTTTGGTTTCCTTAATATAATTTTGTAGTTACCACTGAAAAAAAAAATGAAAATTCTGACTTTGTCTAGGGTTTTTACCTTGTGAATTTGGTTCTTTCTTGTTATTTTTTATAAACATTTATTGCTTGAAAAATATAGTTTTGTAATTAATTTTTATTTGTGAATATTATTGAACAATTTTTTATAAGGCAGGCATTGAATACCATGAAACTGATAGTTTCTTTCTAGGATTTTGGTGAGGAACCTCTTCTTAGAATTTTAGAGATTATTTCTACATGACTAGTTTTTATTGGTTTTTTATAATTATCTTCTATAGATATATATTTTTTATTTTACAATTATTTTTTTTAGGTTAATCCCTAGGTCAAGGTAGGCTAGTTCCAAATTTTTTTGATGAAATAGAAAATACAAGAAAAAAGGGGAATCTAAGGCCTCACTTTTTAGAAGTTACAAGTGACCTATTACTTGCTAAAAAATGAATAAAAGTATTTTATCCCCTACAATAAAAATAATCAAAGAATACATATAGCAAAATTGACGGGGGAGTACTGCTTCCCTATATAGATACCGTACAATTATATATGTTATTGTGGAAAAGTGTTTGCTGTCCCCAACATGCTTTCTCTTTTGTGTTTCCACCAATAGATATTTAACACGTGTCTAATAAATAGAAAAATAAATATCCCTAAAATAAGAAAACACTTATTGACACATGTCATATATTTATTTGTGGGGACACAATGAAGACAGCAAATTAGGACAACAAATTTTTTTCCTATTATTGTGACCTAGTTGTAAGAGATATGATAATGTCATGAGATAATTCAAGAATGAGGAATTTTCAATCATTTATTTCTATAGTAAGGGAAATTGAGAGAAAGTAAATGCAGAGAATTCAAATTTATCTAGTAGATGTGTTACTGATTTTTCAATTTTTGTTGCCTACTATAATATGTATCAAAACATGAAGGAAAATGATTAAGATTACTTAAAACATGTGTATCACTAAATATTATTGAAACTTGGTATCTCAAATAGAGTAATATAATAAATAAGGGTCACAGGTCATGTGACATGTTTAGCAACAGTTAAAGAATACTGAAAATTCGACACACATTCCATCGGTTAAAAATAAAGTACTAAGAATGATTTAAAAAATCATTCATATATAGGGTTTTCATTTTCCCATATTTACAGCAACAATATAGCGTATAACTCCTACTAAAGCAATGATGATAATAATATGCTGAAATTAATAAATGCATTCTTTCGTTCTGTTTATTTTCTTTTGAGACCTAAGTGTAACCGATTTCTTTGAGAAATAAACAAACTTCGAGGAAACTTATGTCTCCTGCCTGTTGGGGAAAACAAATGGAACCAACCGTACGCCGCATTTGGGATAAGGTTGTCTTGCTATTTCAAGATTGCCCCTGAGAGAGTTTAACATCCATTAATGATGACATGCGATCGTTTCACAAGAAAATTTTAGAGGTAGGGCATCCATTGGATGAACAAAGAAGATAACAATGCTCTAAACATGCGAAGCAAGACCAGACATCTCATGTCAACATCAAAACGCCATTACATCGACATAATATGCTTATAAATGATTCTCGAAGATAGAACTTTGAAAAGTGGGAACCACTAGTCTACAAAGTTATGCTCAAGTTGTAATTTCTACAGATTGATAATCCATTTTGGTTGAGGAATCCTTTCAACAATGATGAAGATTATTGAATCTATCAATTATCATCTGACCATTTGGATGATTTTAATAGTATCTCTAATGATCTTAATAGAGTAAAAATATTTGGTTATTGAAATGATTAAGGTATTACGATTTCTTTGCATGATAAAAGGATAGCAACTCCTTAGCCCTTTTAAGCATATTCATATTTTCACCGTAAGGCTTCAGCTCATAGTCAATAGGATTAAAATAATATTCCCTTTTCTAAACCATATGTATTATATAATTAATGCAAATTTAATTTATATAATAGATATGGATTAGATAAACAAAATCTACTTTAAGTTTAAGTTTGATTCATTTATAAATCGAGTTCAAGCTGAGCTTTGAAGTGAATCGAGTTTATGTAGTTCATGAGTAATTTGATTGCTTTAGAGCTTAAATATAGATGTCAATCTTGAAAAGATGGACTAAACAGTACACAGGGTCCTCGGGACTATCTGGATTGCGTACGCTGAGGGGGTTAAACTTTAAAGCAAAGAAATTTTGTGGATATCTACTCGGCTCGTCACCACTTCTTCCCATGAGCAATTGCATTAGGAGCGTGATGGTGACATGCCACTTGAGCTGACAAATGAATATCTGAATAAATAAATATTTGAGATTGAGTGACGAAGAATTTTCTTTTTTAATATTATTGTTTTTATTATTAATAATTATTTCAATTTAGCAGATAGAACCTACCTTCTCTCCATATCAAGCACACAGGTATTATGCGCGGCATCCATTAGTCATCTGTCCACATCTTTACTTATGTTCTATCTTTTCATGCTGTTGAGTGAAGCTCAACGTCTAAAAGATTAAACTCGTATTTATCTTGATTGAGGTGCATCAAATGGTATAATTAATTACTGCGTTACAGTTACATGATTTGAAGAACTCTGATACCGTGTTGTATATATAGTTTGACGATAAACTGAATCGGAAGTTTAAATCTTATAATGACAGCGAGAGAGTTTGTAAATTCGTTGGTTGGTTTTTGGGTGAATTTGAAATGGATTTTGACAAAAATCCGGAAAAAAGTTCACATCAAAACATATTATAAAAATAGGCTACATAAGAGTGCCTTTAAATTATATTAAATAGCATCTTTAGTACCAACTTAAAAAAAAAATTATTTTGATTGATGAAATGTGACCCAATATAATAAAAATAAATAATAATCCTAGATTTAATTTCAAAATTTCTAAAGTGAATACAATTTTAACTAATCTTTTTGATGTTACAGTATCAAGCAAGACCTTTAAAAACTTAAAAAACTTCAATTATAGAATTAAAAAATATAACTAAAATGATTTTTTTTTTTTTTATCTAGAGTAAAAAAATTGCCTCAGTATGTGTTACTACTATATACGCTGCTTTAAACATAGGCACGGTTCAATTCCGAACCGAGAACTGAATTGGAATTGTCACCAGACTAGTTGGCTAGTTGTAGAACTGGCTAAGGAATCGCTAGTTTTCCATTTCTAGGCGGTTCTACAATCTAGAACCGAATGAAACTGGCGGTTCCACAAAAAAATAATTAAATAAAAATTAAAAAATTATATTAAATATATAATTATTAATGTTTGCACTATTTCATATGAATAGTAAAATTTATTATTTATTTACAATATTTATTTTTTATTATTAATAATACAAATAAACATAACTTAAAATTATATATAATTTATTTTATATAAACTTCTTCTAAAAACAAAATTTATTCGTTAATAACGTGAGATTATTTTTTGTATTGTAATTTTTTTGTTATTCTCTAGAGTATTTTGTGATATCATATTACTAACTATAATTGATATTAGTTTTGTTTGTATATAAATAAATGCGTAATCTAAATAATTTAACACTTTTAGATTTAGTAATTAATTATTTTGAGTTTAAAATTTATTTTATTAAAATATAAAAATTCATTTTTTTACTTAAAAAAAAGAAGGTTTCATAGTTCCAAAAGCAGAACTAGGAACTGCCGGTTCCATAGAGTTGGATTGAAATCATGGGAGACAGTTCTAGTTCTGGTTTCTCATTTTTAAGACTCGAAATCGATAGTTCTGATTCCAATTTGGTTCAGTTATAGAACCGTGCTGATCTCTACGCTGCTTCTTATCAATTTTGTCCAACAAATTTCCTGAGACGATATGATAATATGAGATACGATAAGATACAATTAAAAACACAACTACAAAGAGAAAGTCTGAGATACAATATGAGACACAACACGATAATGTTAAGTATACACACGATTATCTAGTGACTTAATTATTTGTGATATATAATTAATTTTATGTATTTTGGGCATAGAAATGAATTGAATACAAAATAAAGATATGAATCCGATTTGTTAACATGAATTGCTAATGCTAGATGATGCAATGAAAAGGGCGTAAATTTGCCATTATATGCTAATATATTATATGAATGTTATATAAAATAAATTGAAGATAAACAAGAATATAACTAGTAATAATAATAATAATAATAATAATAATAATAATACATGCATGGAAAATATATCTTACTATAAATGCAAATAAATGACGTACTTGTAACAAAATATCAACATTTTTAATATAAATGAAATTTATTTAAAATTTGCACCACTTAAAAACGTATAGATATCATCTATTTGCATGTGGAATGAAACCCGACGCTCCTTGCAACCATCCTTGTACAAATACGCTAATCATGAAAAAGTCGAGGTACATATACCGTAGGTACAAGTCCAACCCAGAACATGACTGCAAAAGGCAGAATACATTACACTACACTGGCTTTTGTAGGTTAGAAAGGGCCGATGATTAGGGAAATTTATATCTTTTGCACTTTTGTGCCGTAGTAATCCTTGTTTGAATGGTAAGTTGCTGCAAGAATGTCGGGTCGGTTGCCCCCCTTTCACTCCTGGAACATCCTGGATGATGGAACCACACACCCCAAAACCCTAACGCCTTTTCAGGTGCAAATGCACATGTTCATGGTGGTTGCAATATTGTATTCATTTGCCTACATATTTATTTGCTACCTTATCAAATGGGCCACATTCAAACACCTTTTTGTTCCTTTTTCCTTTTAACTCATTAAAGCCAAAGGGTGAGTACACCAGAATATTTTTTACATGACTTTGTTCATCAAAAAAGTTAAAAATGAATAGGTTTACCTGGTATAGAGTTCATGAGAGGATTTAAATGACTTATTTTATGGATAAAAAATTTGTGAAATGTTAAATATATATGAGCACAGAGAAATCTGTTATATTGGATAGGAAAAATGATATTTAGAATGAAAACAACGTTATTTCTATCCGTCGTAGACGCTCAAAGAGCGTGTTTATAGAGTTAACCTTAATGTGTGTCATAATTCATAATAAAATCCTTAAAAGGGTGACTGTTGCCATCACCATAATTATCACACCTGGCATGAAATGTATGAAGTAATTATACTACGGAAAAAAATAGGGAAAGAAAAAAGAAAAAGAAAAAGAAAAAAGGAAAAACTCTAACCTGTCCCTTACCTTATTTTTTTCTCTCTAACATTACTTTTCATGCACTACACTCCGATTTGTCTCTCTTTAAACGTCACAGCTAAGTATAACTGTCCTTTTTGGTCGAATTTCTAATACTATTAATGACATGTATAGCTTCTGAGGTGAGTACACACTTTGCCCCCTTAGTCATGATTCTGTTCATACTACTTTCAGCATGCAAACTATATACTTATTTTGCTCGAATTAAAAAATGGTTAACTATAGCAATGATTCTTACATTATGGCCACTAATTCTTAGCCGCTGTAATTTTTCTTGAAGTTTTTCATTGATTCCTTAGAATTTAAACTAAATAAATGATGAAGTGGAAGCAACGTCGAGCAAACATATGAAAAAATGAGACAAAGACTAACTAGTAGTAGTTTTGTCATTTTACATTGTTATTTCAATGTAAAACGAGCCAATAAATAAAAATCACTACCTCCGGTGGTGTCCCAAGTTGTTTTTTGGGAAAACTCAGTCGTTGAGGCTTTGAAACGTCTTTTCTCTATTTTTGAGAAATTTTTAGTAGCGTTATGGATTGTAATAGAAAGTTTGTTTTAAGTGTCGTTTGTGACATTTTATTTATCTTTTTTTTATTATTTTATGTCTGTTGATTTTAAGGACTTTCTATTTTTTATAGTTTTTTTGGGTCTTGTTTTTGGTAGCTTTTGGGATTGCATATATTTGTATGCCTTAGGGGGAAAAAAACAATAGTTGTTTAATAATATTATATTGGAGCCACTTTTTGCTCTATTTTTCTTGGAATGTCGAGTTTTGTATAGTAATTTCAAATTTAGGATGCCTACTCTCTCGGTATTTATAGAATCAACACGCAAATAGAAGATCATATTTTGACATTTGTGGGTGAATTAATAGAATGTGATAACTTTTCCTTTCCTTTTGTTGCCTCAATAAATCGAGCTTTTCACTACCCACAATACAATTATCATAATTAGACAATACAATGGCAGAATTTTGGGAGCAAAGCAAGTCTCTTTTCACATAATTCATTGGCATATCAAGCCAAAACTAAGCTTAGGAGCTATATTGTATTTTGATGATATGATAATACGGGGGATTTCTTTATATCTTTCACCGCATATGGTAGATGAAGGACGAGTAAAAGAAAACCAAATCCACAAGGGAAGTATGAGCAACGGCTCAACCTTACAGCTCATGAAGCAAACCACATATTGAATGATTAGTCCCTTTCGATGTTTTCTTTCATTTTAGACCATCAATTTGTCTTAAGAGGCTACAAACGACTTTGTCAAACCTTGAAATACGACGATGTTGAGTTAATGCGACAGCATCTATGTGGTACGGTCAAGCTTAGTTGGCATTTGCACATATTAGCAATCAAAGTATATTAATATCTCGCTACCATAAGAAATACATAATACAGTATTTTGGGTCTTTTTGAATTTTCTGATTTTTATTTCTATTTTATCTATCTAATCTGCATCTGTATCTTATTTATATTTGGTCTTTTTGATTTATTTATGAGTAAAAATATTTATTTTTCATCTATATGTATTTTTTGACAAACAACTTTTTTTAAAACGATAAAAATAAAATACAAAAACTTCCAAAAGAAGATGAACCAAATAGACCCAAGTGTTCTTAGGTCAAATATGAAGGTTTTCAAAATCCCTTGTCATTCAATAAATTATCTACTTTTCAGTAATCCAACAACTCATGTGAGATTACCGGTAGATAATTATAAATTATATGTTAATGAGTTATCAATTCATCTTGAAGTGGATATATAATATCTTCTCCTTTTGGTTCGTGCTTCCTCTTTTTCCAGCTGAATCATCAAGAGGGAAATAAAGTGGATTTCTCATTTTCCTTTGTTCATGCCTTTTGGGATCAGTTCCTATAGCTAGTGTATGAAAATATTTTACCAATGGGTTCCAGTAAGGCTACGGTAAATTATTGAATAATGTCCCGAGAATGGCCAGCACGTAATCCAATTGCTAAAAAGAGTCATTACAGTCTTAAAAGGATTTTAAATCATTACTACCTATCTTCATAGTCTCCGAAGCCTAGATGCAACTTATTATTGTATTGTCCGTCCTTAATAAGGTGGGGTAATGAACAATATTTCATATAGGATGGCATGATTAACCTCCAATAATTAACACTATAATACTATATATATATATATATGTAATGGGTACATCATATCGTATGTTTATTGTATATTTCAGCCCAAATCATCACACACACAAGTCTTTACCTAATTGCATTAATGTCCGCCAAGCAGGCAATCACAAATATCCGGTTTCTCTCTTTAGGAATCATGATTAATTAATCTGGTTTATTGTGAATATGGATCATTAAATTATTTTGTTATTCTTGGATTCATATTTTGATCTTGGAGTTTTCGATGCAGCTACAGTTGGGTGGGTCATCAACACTACACCACTTTGACATGGTCATCACTTTCACCTTTAGATGAATTTGACCAACCATGACGTGTTTTGTAAAGATATGTTTAAATATTATATATTAGTGCGTGAGTGAGCAAAGTCGGAAATGGATTTGTCATCATTTGCTTTCTCTTAATTTTCTTTAGTTTATCCACTTAAGATCTGGTTACACGTATTTAATAGTTAAATTTAGGAAAAAGACAATATCACAAGTAATTTAACAATGTCTTATTATTGATTTATAAATTAGTGGAAATCGAGAAAGGAAAATTGACCAATATGGTTGGTTGATGGCTAAATAATTGATCAAAAATCGAGAACAAAATTGTCCTACCATACCTCATACCAAATATTCATGAACTTTAATTATCTTCTTTGATGTTTTTAATTTATTTATTCTACCTTGTTACAATTTGAACATATTTATTGACTGAATCATTTTGGGCTGTTTCTCATTCTAGTATATCCATAACATTTACTAGAATATTATTATAATTTTTTACATGTCTTATAAGTATATTTCTTTAGTTATCTTTATGGTTCATTTACTTTGTCGTATAAAATGAGAAAGAAATTGAATTCCAATTTAAGAGGAATATAATAGAGTTGTAATGACTATTATAAGTCTATTATATATTCCATTGGTAGAAAAAAAAGTAATTATTGGAGTAAAAGTAAATATTTATATTATTCCTAATCTTTATTACAGAAAGATAATAGTTGTATAGAGTAATATTTTCAAGATAGAGATATTTATGATAAAAATTGAAAATAAACTATTGAATGAAAATTTTTGTTGTTAAGTCTCCTAGTTTGGTTTTAATGATAATAAATCATGTATAAGAGTTTATTAACAAATTCATTAAGTGTGCAGTGCTTAAGTTTGAAGGTTTATGAAAATGTTTTTTCAAAAGAGATTCAACTCAGAAAGTATTTCAGAAAGTGTTTGGAAAGCTTTTCAAGAACAAATGAATAGTCAGAAGGTAAATCAGAAGGTAAATCGCTGGTTTACAAGATACTTAATAATGGTCAGGAGGTAAATAAGAGAGTAAACCTGCAACTTGCAAAAAAGCTACAAAACACAAACAGAAAGTTATAGATCAGATTTTCTTTAATTGTTTCGTTGTTTTGAAGATCCATCTCCAAAGTTGAATGTATTTGGGCTATACGTTTAATTATGTTCCACATAGTTAGTTTAAATATCCATGGGAATTCAAGTTTTACTAGATTAAGGATTTATTGTTGAAAAATTAAGGTTTTGACAGCAAATTAAAGTTCATGACAGCTTATTCAAGTTCAGACAGTCAAGATTAATTTCGAAATTAGTTTAAGACTATCATAATGAAAATCTTTGTATTTTAGGCGTGTTTTTAACAAGACAATGAATTCAAAGTCACGAAGATTATGGACAGCAAGAACAATTTTAAATCAAGAGAATTAGAGACTGCTAGAGTGCTTGAGGATCACGAGATTTATGGCTGCAAAGAAATAGGATGCAAATTTGTTTTTCAAATTTAACCACATTAGAGGATGTTTATCCTTAAGTAGTCGAAATTTATGGGATCTTCATCAACAATCAAGTTTATCTTTACAAGCTGAAATTTTTTGAATTTGAAGAAGAGATGAACGGTGATATTTTGTCCTATCTTCAAGAGATTATGATACGTTATTTTTAGAGGATGATTTGAATTGATAAAGTTCAAATTTTCAAGACCCATTCACAGCAAGATTAATATCTCTAATAGTGCACAAAAATAGGAACAAGATCATCTTCAACGTTCAATTTGTCATCTTATTCAGAGGAAGCATATGTTATGAAGGAGAAATATCAGGAACAAAGTTTATCTTTTCCTAGCCGTTGGGAATGAAGAATATATATAACAAACAGAGATTCAAATAGAAAATAAGTTAAAAAGAACAAGTATAGAAAGTGCGAATTTCATTGAGCCAAATATTATTATTCTATATTGTCTTCATTGTACTAAACCGAGTGAAAATCTTTATTTCTTTATTCCTCATTGCTTTAGTTTTCTTGTGAGAGATTGTAAAAGGAGTGAGAGGGAATTTTTTACTCTGTAGATCAGTAAATAGCTTGAGTGAAGCTAGATAGGCTAAATAGAGTGATTAAAGTTCAATGTAGTTGAATAAGCTTGTACTTTCATTTCTTGATTGGATAGTGGAACATACCGATGTGGAATACCAGGTCCCTGGCTTGGAGCTGGAAGAGAGGACTGACGCTCGAGGCGAAACCTCTATAAATCAATTTTGCACTTTCTTTTCTCTTATCTCTTTAAATTTCGTGCATGTTTAATTGTTTTGCTTTGCTGTATTTTATGTTCAGAAACTAAATCAGAGAGTAACTGGAACATCTTTTTCTAAGAAGAAACTAAATCAGAGAGTAAAATTGGGAGTTTAACTTTGAACTTGTTATTTGATTTTTTGTAGATTTGAGTAAAATGTGTGATCCGAAATTTTGTTTAAAGTTATTGGTTATTATTTTCAAGTAAGTTTTAAAGCAATTAAAGTTTGAGTAACTAAGTGGTGTGAACTTGTTTGAAATTTTGAAAAGTAAAATTTTTATTAATAACCAATTCACCTCCGTTTTGGTTATTCTTTTGGGACCGACATATGTGTATAGGTTTATTATTTTCATAATAACAATTTATTATAAATTGACATTCCTCTCAACTAAACTTGTAATAACAACTTTGCATAAAATAAGAAGAGAACAAATAACTATTTTCTTCAAATGAACGAGCAATTATAGTTAGCAATCACTCTATTTTATTGTGAGATCACTATGTCCTCTCAATAAAAAAATCTTTAGTTGTACTTTTATTTCTTCAATATCTTTCATGGGATTGTGATTATCTTTTAAATTTCGAGGGATATTGCATATTTGCAGAGTTAATGAAGAAAATGGTACCTAAACTTTCACAAAAAAGAATAATTAGGTACTTGAAGTTTGTTGTGAATAATTTGGTACTTGAATAAAGTTTTTATTAACATTTTTATACCTGAAGCAAGTGAAATATGGTATGAAAAAGGTCCATGAAAACTTTATTCAAGTACTAAAATTATCAAAATCAAGATTTTGTTACAAAAAAGTTGATGAAAACTTTGTTCAGATACCAAATTATTTAAAACCAAACTTTAAGTACTTAATTTTTTTTTTTTTATGAAAGTTTAAGTATCATTTTTATTATTATTCCCACATTTGCATGTAGCTACGATCGGAGCATGATATGGTAGTTAACATCAATAGATGTTAGTAATGGTTCTCTTATTATGAACGGTGGACCAAAGCCGTAATCCTAACCAATAGAATTCAAATTCTAGTGCAAGTAGATTGCTAATGCATACGCTTAGTAGATCATCATGACAAGTCAATAAATTGATTGAAAAATTTCAGTAGTCGAGTAAACAAAAACAGGGATAGGGATAAGGATGCGACATTACTTATGTTGCGATCAGCATATTGCCACAAACTGTTTTTAGTTGCTAACTCATGTAGCTAGATGTCCATATTATGTCCCGATTGACCTTATAATGATTATTTAATCTGGCGTCATCTTTTTTCCGAATAATCCAAAATATACTATATTGAGACTCAGTGGGTATATAAAGGGTAGTATATAGTACTATCCATATCTTACTTTGTAAAGTATATGATATTAAATTTCGTGTCTGAAATCTATCTTGTAGTACCTTATACTTTAATATTATAAAAACCTATAAGGTATAGAGTACCCTATGAAACCTATAATCTTTTTTTTTTTCATGAAATTCTATAAATTTTTTTTTTTAAACTTTAAGTTTATAGTCTTTGATATGGTTTTATATAATATGCAATGCTATATATCTTATTCTCATATACTTTTTATAAACAACATGTTGAAAGAAATTAAAAAATAATTTATTAATATCACAAGTTCTGCAATATATATAATCTATTGATGCGTGAAAGTTAAAGTCTACAACAAATACTTATGGAACCTTTTTATTTGATATTAAACAAAATTATAAAACTTACACCATATTCCAAAATTAAAATCTTTGGAGTTACTTTTATATTATTGATATTAAAATATAGATAACGTCTCTATACAATTTGGAGTTCAAGTACATACATACAATAGTAGTTCTTCTGAAATAGAAATAATAAGTCATTCGCAAAACAAAAAATAAAATATTACCATCTATTTATTTTATATTAACATTACTATATAATATTTAACAAGGAGATACATAAAACCTTAGTGTCATACCTCTATAGTATATTTCATGTTTTAAGGCTTGTATACATGTACCTATCTTGTGAGAATAAGTTTCAAAAAATTTATACCATATCCCATCTTGTGACGCTTAATACCCATTTGACCCTACTCAGTTGAGTAGGTATAATGGGTGGGTACCTATATAACAGAGTTATCTGCTTATCCCTATCCTAGATAGCAATATTATACTATCTCATCTATAGTAATATTAATAGGCTCATCTTAAAATTTCATTTAATTTCTTGGTAAATTTTAAAAGTACTTGTAAATGGGTTCGTGACTTATATTGTTTATAAGGCTAGTTTTGGGGTTCTATTAAAGGATTATTTTCAAAAAGTTGCGGAAAGTAAAAATCTATTATTACACTTACACCAAAGCCACAGGTTTAGGGGTGTATTTGTAATTATCTTACTAAGTATTTTTTTAGTTATAATTAAGATTAGCTTATTATGATTAGATTTCTTTCTTCTACTTCGAGATCATCATGACATTTGATGACACAATGATAAATTAAGGTTTATTGCAAAACCGTTGATTCATGCACGAAAAATCGTTTGTGATATTTAACACCTATTGATTATGAGAATTCCTAAATTGTTAGCATCAAAATTCGAACTTTATGCAAAACTCAAAATTTTAAAAAAGGGGCAAAGACATCTCTGAAACTTTTCTAAAAAATATGATATTTAACTGTCCATTTGTCCTTGGACATATAATATATAGGTTAGATTAAAAGCTGCCAAAAATAGAATCAAAACTATAAAAAATATAAATGTCTAAAAAGAAGTACGTGAAAAGACAAAACTAATGCTACAGACGCTTGTAAAAGACACTCCTATAAAAATATAAAAAAAATAAAATTTATCAAAAATACTAAAAATGACCATTTGAGGCCCTAAACGAAAGAATTTGAGTAAAAATCAGCCTCGCTTACCACTAAAGATTGTGAGTTCTTTAAGTTAGCTCGTTTTCTTTAAAAAATGATCTTTAGATCACTTAATAATAACATACCAGTTTTTGTCTCATTTCTCTTGATACCTGTGCCATTATTCCCATTTCATCATTTGAGAAATTCATTAATATGATTTCTTTCCTGCGTTTATCTTTAAGTTTCGTACAAAACCTGTGTTTGTATTATGTCTTTGAGAAAAAGAAAGAAAAATTTTTAGACGCCACCGAGAGACAATACACGACTAAGTCATATCGTTTATCAGAATTATTATGTAGAATCCATTTTCACTATCCTTTCTAGGAAAGACCGACAAAAGGAATTGTTAGAAGGTAGGAGGCGGCAAAAAAAAAAAAAAAAAAAAAAGTGACTTTATAGGACTCTAAAGTTATTGAACATTGCTTCCTCCTCCTTCTTACCGGTTATTATTTTCATAAGGAATCATAGACTTGGATAATTTTAAATTGTTCATTTAGCTAGCATTATCAGTAAAATTTTCTAGTGATCTATATATTTAAAAAAGAATTAAATGGTAGGAAATTCAATCTATTTTGTCCCATTTTAAAAAATCATTATAAAATTATAATATCGTATAAAACCAATAAAAGCGTAAGTTTGTAGGATTGTATAACTAAGTTTATAATTTTGTGAAAAGTTTATACCACATAATTTTATATCCATTTAACTAAAAATAAATCTTATAAAGTTATTCGTTTCTCTGGATGAATAAGACTTTAATTGAATTTCTATTAGAGAGTAATTGAATAAAGCTGCAATATGATTTTTTTTTTTAATTTTTATTTAAATGATGGTATTTTGAAAAAAAAAAAGATAATTCCATTGTTGAATTGGATTTTATAGATTTGAATAATGAATGTCTATTTAATATTTTGTGTAACAAGGATTCATTGTGGAATCAATATTTAATGAACTAATCATCATAATAGTTATTTATAAGGAATAAGACTATAATGGAATTGCAATTATAGCGAATTGAATAGTTAACTCTTGATTTTAACAATATGATCATTGTGCCTTGATCCTTGAGGATTAAAATAAAACATTAAAAAAAGGAACACTAAATTTTATGACATCATCTAATCGAGACCCAAGGATTATTTGCCTTTCAACTTGCAGGTTCTACTTTTCTACTCCAAACTTATAAATCTTTTCAACTATATATATTCGTGATCTGGCCAGTAGTAGTTCAAATCTTCGATCATTATGGGTAAGATAAACTGTGTTGATTTATGGGAATATTAAGTCATACTATAAAAGCTTAGCGGTCTGTCACACCTGTTCAACGGCTTATGTGTAAGTACTCCATAACATTAAGAAATGATGATTGTGATCAAGATAAAAATGCATTGATTTATTTAATAATGTTTTAATACATTTCAAATATTAACTGTTACTAAACTAAACCAAAAGTTGGCGAGTGATTTACAACAAAGATGCACTTTAGATTTAGGATGAATGCCATGTTTGTTAATTTTACTTTACCAATTTTTTTAATAAACTACTTGAAGTTTTATATTTGACTTTTTTAAAAAAAATTATAATTAATAATTTTAACTTTACGTTTTTAATTAATCATTTAGATTTATCTATTTTTACCATTAACCACCTTATATTTTATGGCCATCACCCATGAGTGACCTCAATTTATATACTGAAATACAAAAAAATATATACAAAATTTAAGTATGAGATTTGATGTTAATCCTAAGATTTATCATGCTTATGTGATTGAAATGTGCTTGGATATTTAGTTCAACTTGTAATTTCTTCATGTACATTGAATTTGGCCATTGCACGTACAGACAATTGGATATCCACACATATGCAAATCTTCCATGGTTTGACAAACTGTTCCATGTACCATGCATTTTACGGTCCACAAGTATTCCTCACGTTTGATTTACTGTTGCCCAGATAAATAATATAAAGGTAAATATCAATTTTTTTTTGGCCGATAGGTAAATATCAAATTTAATATCGAAACTTTTTATAAAAATATAGTTTGATATCTCAGCTTGAAAGAACTAATTTAATAAATAAATAAAATTTTTATGATTATTTTTATTATTTCTTGATACTGTTTATTCTATTTGCTAACTTGAAAGAGCCAATATATCATCGGATTTTTACCACTTCTTTTTTGACATTGTCTAGCATTATAGACTATTTTTTTCCATATCGGGAAACAGACTAACAATATTAGTGAGATAATAAAAATAGTTATGAAAAGTTTGATCAAGTGTTAAATTGATTGTTTTAAAATTTATGTACCAAATTAAATTTTTGTGGAATGTTTAGATACCAAATTTGATATTTTCTCATTATAAAATATGTTTCTTATATTTATTTTATGTACGGTTACCCTTCTTATCTTTAAATGAGGGTTTAAATCGCATTATATAAAGGGTGCTTTTGGACCAAATATTACTTTTACCATGGTTAGAATAGTTTTAAAAGAAGGAAAAAAACAAAAGCACAAAGTCAATATCATAGAATAGTTATTACAAGCCTAAAAAGCATTTTTTCCCCCCAAAAGATATATACATATGAAATAAATCTAAGGGTGTATATTTGCAATTTTCATTTAAAAAAAAAATCTAGTTCTACATATTTAATTCACAATATTCGATTATGTATAAGTATTCCCAAGTGTTAAAGATTACGTGCAATTTGACGCGTACGCTTTCTCCGGCCTTGGCTCACGCTAAGTGCACTACATGTACAAAATGGATTAGATTGTAAGCACTTCAAAAGGGTTTTGGAATGGATCGAAAATTTTAACGGAGGTTTATAATTTTGTTGCAAAACACCATGAACTAAAGAATAAAATTAGGTAAATTATGGATGTACAAATTTTTAAGATTAAGATATAATCGTTTCGAGTAGTTAAAAGATGAATCGATGTTTTGTAAAATAAATTAAATGATGTATTAATATTTTATAAAATTCATTTAAGGTATCAATTTGAATTAATTTTTAATTGAATTTCCTTAGTTTTCATGGTCAAATATTAATATCTTATTTACTTATTTTTTAAAACGTTGATACATCATTTTAATTACTTGAAACAAAACGTTGGTACCTTAAATGAATTAATATCAAAACATTCATTCTTCTTTTTAACCACTTGAAACGTTGACACTTTAAATAAATTTACCCTGAGCGTTGATACATTTTATATAATTTATCCGAAAAAATTATATCTGTCCTTCTGTATGTATATGGTGGATAGTTACTAAATTATAAGGTAATAAAAAAGTAGTTTTCTTCAGCTTCTTATAAAACACACTATATCATAGGTACACGCTTAATAATTAGTTTCCACAATAAATTTTGAATTCAGAGAGATGCCATCTTGATTCTTTAGAGGTGATCAATATTCCATTCGAAATTTCAATAAATAATTGTCATTAGTAGTGGAGTGGGTGGCCATAGTCTCTCTAACAAACGAATAGAGACCTTGTCTATCCTTAATTGATAATTTTGTTTGTGTTGTACTAGATCACATATTGCTATTTATGATAAATGTTGAATAAAACCACCGTTTTTTTTTTTCAATAGGTATATTGTAAAGGTTTGTTTAGATTATTTGATTTTTATTTGTATCATTTCTATATCTTATTTGTATCTTATTTATTTAATATATTTATGAGTAAAAATGTTTGTTTTTCTCATCTATTTTTGCTTCTCAATAAATATCTATTTGAAAACGAGTAAAAATAAGATGTCAAAACAACAAGAAACAAATAAAACAAACAGGATAATAATATGTGATTTAAGGAAGCAAATCTTAACCTATGTCAAAGGATGATACGAATACATGAAAAGTATTTTCTATCGTCTAATCCACTTTCGTAAATCAGTGCATTAATTAGGTTTCATATCTTTGGCAAAAAAAAAAAAAAAAAAAAATTATGTTTCTAATATCACATGAAGGTTTATTGCCCTTCCCTTTCACACCAAAGAATTTAATTGATAAAATTATTTCAGGATAATTACAATTACAACCCAAAAGCTATACACTACGGATGGATAGATCCTTAATTTAAAAATTGTAATTCTATATTTCTGTAACTTTTAAAATTACACATATATGCTACAAACCGTTGAAGTCCCAAAATTAGTCCTAAAACAATCATTATTAGAATCGATAGGGTTAAAGATCGGTAATAATCAATAGTATAAAACAATTACATATAAAAGATATAAAAAAACAAAACGACACCAAAGATTTACATGAGAAAAACTTTAATAAGAATGAAAAACCTACAAGCCAAAAAGAATAATCACTATTAAAGAAAAAGTATATAAAGACGAGGGATATTAAGAATTGCTCAATTTTTTAAACTCCCTAATATTTTCTTGATAGAAAAGTCTCTTCTTTTAAATACCTAGGGTTTTAGATACATATCTTTCTATATATGACTGATACATATACATCCATATCTTTCTATATATATGACTTATATATATATATATATATATCTATTTAGATATGACTGAAGCAAAACTGCCAAATATATCTCCAAAACCATTAACATCAATTGTAGAGTTTTTAAACCATGATTTGAATACATAGATAGATATATATATTATTTTTTTCAAAATTATAAACGGCTGAAAAATACAAGCTTAAAAAATATATTTACATCTAACTAAACTTTACGGGAAGTTAATCAGTTTTCAGGTTCCTTAACTAGAAGGGGAATCATTTGGATACACATCGTCTTTTCTCTGTCGGATCTTAGCAATATATAATCTTTCACATTTTATCATTGTTGTTGCTTTGTGACAATAGATTCCAACATCATCCCACTGAATTGAACATACGATTATTCCCCACTCACATTGTGCAGATTTTTATTCAGCAAATACAACCTTTTCTTAAAGTAAACACACTAGTGGTATAATAAATAATTATTGTATACCCCACGTCAATCCCTTCTTTATCCACTATAATTAATCTTCCTTTCCAATACGCATTTTATATCACAAATCGATCTGATCCATTTAAGATGACGATTCTTCTTTTTAATTTAATTAATCAGTTGTTGATTAATATTATTTTAAGAGTAATAGCTTGACAAATAAGGGCCGTATCAGTTGTTGGACAAATGGGGTAAAAAATAAAGCAGTTAGTAAACCACTTCATTAATCATTTACTTGTAGAGCAACAAAAGCAAAACTCCACTAAGAAAAGATTCATGATGGATGGATGTATGAATATTTAATTATAAATTCTTCAACATATGGCATTCATATCAATACCCATGGATTATATTTTACCATATATATATATATTATATATATATATGCACAATGGACATACAACTTAATTAAATTAACAAGTTGTTTTATTGATTTGCTTTGAGATATAATTAGTTATCACCTTTTATCTCTTTCTATATATGTTGATTTGTTCACTTGTCTTCAGGCTAACCTTTGGGAGATACGGGCCACTTTCTTATAATGGAGATACATGAAAATCTTCACTATTCATGGTTTTCCTATGATGTTCATTATTTTGTCCCCCTCCTGAGGTTGTACTTATTCAAGCTTGTAGTGGTGCTTGTGCTTTTCTATGTCAGGAGGGGTTAAAAAAAAAAAAAAAACAGAAACTTCAACACCCGAAAACCAGGTGCTCCTCCAAGAGATAGCCTGTGTTATTCCGTAAGGCACAAAATCGTTCAGACTTTCCATATAACAAGTGTTGAAAGCAATATCAATATTCTTGATTTATATAAGCAATAACTAAAATACCTGAACCAAAATCTCATTAGCTAGGAGATTATTGACTTCTAAGTCCTAATAATTTATTACTTTCCTCTTTCAAGTAGCCTAAGACTGATATATATGACGTAGGTAATTATTTATTATTTTCTAATGAAAAATGAGTCACTAATTTTAGTGAGTAATAAATATACCATATTATCATTCTATCAAAACATTTTTTTTTCAACATTTTAATATGATTGATTTGGATTATTTTTATGCTATGAGTTGACCGTTTTAGGTTAATAGTAACGCCGCAGTAGCGGATCCAGAATGGGGTATTAGAGCAGCTCCTTCCGCTGATTTCTTATTATTTTAAATAGATATTGTGCTTTTAAAGGGTTGCTCTACAGATTAAGTTTTAATATAATATATATTTTTATTTTGATATTATCTTTTCTAAACATTGCCTCCATTGAATAATACTTTTGGACACCATTACCAAAGAGTTGGACTCATTTCTTTAGGAAAAATTTAGAGAGATTTAACATGCTACAGTTGAAATAGAAATCGCTGTAATGATTGAACCACTTCTAATCCTTTTCGATGAGTTATGTGTGCTTAATAAGATTGCCACGAACATATGCGAGAAGGAGTATAGAAAAATTGCATATGTATCTATACGTATATGTATATATATATACACATCAAAACCCAAAGAAGAGTTTCATTACATATTGTAGAAATATTTAGTTGAGCTGTAGCTGAGCTGTATAGTATTTATTTTCCACGTGTCATTATACAATAGGACAATACTTTATATATATACATCACTGTAACAGAATCAAATTAATTAGTTTCCATTTCTTTCATTTTCACCTTTGTTCTCACTATGCTCTCTTGTTTTCAGTTTTCTTTCCGTATGGAGTAAATTTCATTCGTTCCAAATTTGAATAGTTTTTTGTTTTCTTCAAATTCAATATGGTATCAGAGCAGGTTCGATCTATTCATAGCACTCTATTTCTGTGATTTCGGATTTGATCGTTCTTGTTTTGAAATTTCATCATGAATACTTTGATGAGTAATATTCTAGGGTTTGAATCATAATCTGGTAATGGAGATCAGTTTAATCTCTCATGGAGGAACTACTTCGTTAGGATTGGGGAATTGCTGCGATTCTTCCTGAATAGCCTGGATTCTCCCGTCGAGAGTAACTTTTAAAGTATTACCTAAACTCTTCCGACTGAATATGATAAAGCCTATAAAACAACGAGCTACTATCATTTCTTCATTATAGATGTTTGATGGCACCAATTTTATTGGTTGGAGTCTGTCAATTTGCTTAGCTTTAGCAGCAAAGGAAAATTGGGTTTATTGATGGTTCTTGTACAAGACCAGAAGGAAATGTAATAGAAATGGAAAAATGGTCTCAGTGTGATAGTATGATTTTATGTTGGCTGTTGAATTCGATGGTCAAGGAGTTAGCAACAGCTTTTATGTATGCTCAGACTGCGAAAGAACTTTGGGATGATGTAGCTAAGCGGTTTGGTCTTACAAATGGTCCTTTACTATATCAATTATAGCAAGATATTGTAAATTCTAAGCAAGGAAATCTCTCCGTAACAATGTATTTTAATTGTCTCAAGAAACTTTGGGATGAATCTACTGCTTTATGTTCTATTCTAGAATGTATTTGTGCAGCACGAACAAGTTGTGTTTGTGATTTGCATAATAAACTTCTTGCAATGGAGAACAGAACAAGGCTTTTACAATTTCTTATGGGCCTTAATGATGCTTATGATAGTGTCAAGAGTAATATTTTGTCTATGGATCCTTTACCTAATGTTAGTAAAGCTTACTATCTGGTGTATTAGATTGAAAAAGAAAAGGAGGTGACTGGATCTAATTCTCAAGTTGAAGATTCGATGGCTTTTGCTATAAGAAATACACAAAAATAGTTTGTTTTAGACAAAAAGGATAGGAGAGGCAAAACAGTAGCAAGGTTAACATGTACTTATTGCAAGAAGAATGGGCATACTGTAGACAAATGTTTTGAATTGATTGGTTTCCTTGATTGGTTTAAAGGACCGCGTGATAAAGGGAAAGGTCGTTTTGTTGGTAATGTGGCCTTTGCTGATACTCCATTGGATGTTATGACTGCATTTGATAAAAGTGTACCTGTAGCAAATGAATCAGATTTTGTGAATAAAATCTGTCAAAAAGTGGTTCAATTGTTGAAAAGCACAAAGGACACAGAGGAAGCAGATTTGCAAATGAGTGGAACATTTGCTAATTTTGCAGGTACTGCATCATTTCTAGGTTCTTCTTTCTTGTCAAATGATAATTACTTGGATTGGATTGTTGATACTGGGCTTCTGATCATTGACTCCCTACTTCATCTCTTACATAATCCTCACACACTTCCAACACCTATTCTAATAAAGCTTCCTGATGAAAGTTGCAAACAAGTTGATGTTGTAGGTACTGTTATCATTAATAACAGATAACAATAACACATGTTTTGTTTGTTCCAGAATTTCATTATAACTTGTTCTCTGTAAGTCAGTTTCTTCATCAAACACATTACCTTGTTCTTGTTACTCATGAAGCTTGTTTCTTTCAGGACCTACTTTCTAATTCGCAGGTAGCACGAGCAAATATTAATTCTGGACTTTATGTACTTAAGATGCAATCAAAGAACAATGAAAAGAAGCCATGTTCTGAGTTCGTCCAGCGATCCATGTTAGAGAAATTTGTTCATCCTAAATCTGCAGCACTTGTTTCTAATGTTTTCCCTTACAATGTATCTTTTGTTACATTACACAATTGTCTTGGTCATATCTCAGTTTCAAAGATGAAACATTTGCCATGTTGTTCAAACTTAGAATTGTCCGATTTTAGATGTAATACTTGTCATCTTGCTAAGTTTCATTGTTTGTCTTTTCCTTCAAGTGTTTCTAAGTCAATGTATCCTTTTGAATTGGTACACATTGATGTTTGGGGACCATATGATATGCCTACATATTCTGGAGAAAAATTTTTCCTTACTCTTGTTGATGACTTGTCCAAATGTACATGGACTTACTTAATGAAATATAAATCTGAAACCTCTTCCATTCTTGCCAAATTTTTTACTTTTGTTCAAAATCAATATGGTCATAGTGTCAAAACCATACGATCAGATAATGGTGGAGAATTTATCTCTAAAGAATGTCAATCTTTATTTCAAAATTTAGGCATCTTTCATCAAAAAAGTGCTCCTTACACGCCTCAACAAAATGGGGTGGTCGAAAGGAAGCATTGCCATTTGTTGGATACAGCTCGAGCCCTTCGCTTACATGCTAATCTTCCTAAGACATTTTGGGGAGATAGCATTCTTGTTGCCACTGTTCTTTTTGAATCGAATGCCGATTCGATCTTTGAATTGGCTTAGCCCCTTTGAAATTCTACATCAAAAATCACCTTCTTACTCATTTTTTAAAACCTTTGGTTGTCTTTGTTATGCTGCAACCACACCAAATCATAGGGATAAATTTGATCCAAGAGGATGTAGATATGTATTCATTGGTTATCCCCCAGGTCAAAAGGCATACAAGCTTTATGATTTGAAAACTAAGCAGGTCTTTGTGTCTCGAGATTTTATTTTCTATGAACATCTTTTCCCTTTTTCTTTATCTAATTCTGATCTGTCATCACCATCTTCATTTCTTTTATTTCCTGAGCTTCATACATAGAATATTTCTTATTCTGATTCTCCTCAGGTTTCTACATCCAAGTCTTTACCTTCTAAACTTGATCTTCATACACAGAATCTTTCCCAATCTGGCTCGGATTCAATTCCTATTGCACATAAGTTTCTATCCTCAGAGTCTGGTTGTGATAATACTTTAGCAGAAACTAATTCTTATTCTACTTTGTTACCTGTTGTTCGGCACTCAAAACGGGTTCGGAAGTTGCCTCCTTGGTTGTCTGATTTTGTGCATCAAGTACAAGCTAATAATTGTGCTTTTGTGACTAATACATATGATAATTCTCATCCTCTTTTTCATTCTCATATTCTTTCAAAGTTACCTAGGGATTATATTGCATCATTATCCAATGTTTTTACAATCCATGAGCCTAGGAATTATCATGAGGCTAAAGAAGATCCCCGATGGGTTGAGGCCATGAATAAGGAGTTGTTAGCCTTAGAATCTAATCATACTTAGGAGCTCACTACCTTACCTATAGGAAAGAAGCCTATCGGTAGTAAATGGGTCTATAAGATCAAATATAAATCAGACGGGTCAGTTGAAAGATTTAAGGCAAGGTTAGTTGCCAAAGGTTATACCCAAGTTGAAGGATTATATTATAAACATACTTTTTCTCCAGTTGCTAGATTGGCTACTGTTCGGATTCTCTTAGCTGTGGCAGCTGTAAAAGGGTGGTTTGTTCACCAACTTGATGTTAACAACGCTTTCTTGCATGGATCTTTAGATGAAGAGATTTATATGACTCCACCTGAAGGTTATTTTGTTAGTAATTCTTCTCATGTTTGCAAGCTTGTTAAGTCTCTTTATAGACTGAAACAAGCTTCCCGGCAATGGAATAAAGATTTACAACTTTTATTGTTTCCTTGGGATTTCAACAATCACGATCAGATTATTCTCTTTTTATAGACAAACTGAACATGGATTTCTTGTTTTGTTAGTCTATGTTGATGATGTTTTGGTGGTTGGTGATTCCTTGTCTGAAATTGATGCTGTGAAAGCCAAGATTGATCGTGCTCAGGATGATCATAGTCTTGCTACTGCTTCTAAGGAGTTACTCTGGGTTTCTCATGTTCTTATTGATCTTTCTGTTCTAGTTTCTCTTCCAGTTTCCCTTTTTACTGATAGTAGAGCTGCTCAGCAAATAGCGGAAAATCCGTGTCATCATGGGAGGACCAAACACATTGAGATAGATGTTCATTTTGCTAGAGATCATGTCTCTTCTGGTTTTCTTCACATTCTTCATGTTCCATCAGCAAGTCAAGTTGCAGACCTTATGACAAAGGCAGTCCACTCTCAACAACTTCATATTTTTGTTTCCAAGTTGGGAGTTCTTCCCTGTCCCACTTGAGGGGGGATGTAGAAATATTTAGTTGAGCTGTAGCTGAGCTGTATAGTATTTATTTTCCACGTGTCATTACACAATAGGACAATACTTTATATATATACATCACTGTAACAGAATCAAATTAATTAGTTTCCATTTCTTTCATTTTCACCTTTGTTCTCACTATGCTCTCTTGTTTTCAGTTTTCTTTCCGTATGGAGTAAATTTCATTCGTTCCAGATTTGAATAGTTTTTTGTTTTCTTCAAATTCAGTAGATATGTGTTAGTGTTGTTCATTGATCATTAAGACCCAATAGATGCTATAGAATGTTTATTTCGTTCGTCGATCTCTAATGTTATTCAATAACAAAGGACAAGCTCAAGAATCTATAAGTAGGTTTGCATTCTCCTCATTTGACCTGTTCAAAATATTCAAATAAATGCTATTACAATGTTGCTATATCCTTGTTTCAAAGACTAGACCATTGATCTAGTGAAGCAAATTAAAAAAATGCTTAAGACGCTCATCTATTATTAGTTCCAGTAAACTACTAAGATTGTCTATTTTTCACTTTCTTTAGTCACACTTCTCTACTGGTCATCAAATTAAGGTTTTTCTGAAGGTGGAAAAAAACCAATCGAACTGAACTAATTCATAACAAAGCCGAACAAAATTGAAATATGTTTTTTTTTAAACAATTTGGTTTAAAAATTTTTCAATTTGAACCAATCCGTAAATTTATGGTTTTGTTTGAAAGGTAAGCCAAACCAATTCGTAAAATTAAACCCAACCGTTTTAAAAAATATAATAATATTTTACTTGTAAGTTATAAGTATATATTTTTTTATGATGATTGATTAAAGGTCATATATATTCATATGATTTCATTTAATATTTATTATTTGATAAATATTGATTAAAATCAACTTGTTCATTTTTAAATTTGTTTTTTAGGCCCATGATATATATATTTTTGTTGATGATGAACTATTTTTTTAATAGTTTTTAACTTTATTAAGTATGAAATTTATTTATTTACTTATAAGTTCTTATTATGAATTAATTATTTAAGGTATTTTATCAGCAAATCATTTTATTCATTGATGAATTTTGTTGACAGATGATTTTTTATTTTAGCAAAATTTATTTGTAGATGATTGACTTGATGGTTCTATTAAAAATTTTAAATTATGACTTACTGTATATTGGTTAGTTAATGCATTTTATTGGTGGATAATTGATTTTATAGAGAACTATAGAATAGAAAATTCATAAAGTATTTTAGCGTGGTTTATAATATAAACTTTGTAGGACAATAAAAGTATCTATACAAATGTAAACAAACTAGAAAAAAAAATTTTAGTTATAATTTTGATTTAATTCGTAATCTAAAACCGAACCAAATCATTATTTAATAATTTAGAAAATTTTTAATCCAACGATTTGGTTTGGGATGAAAAAAACCACATCATAGGTTTGGTTTAAAAAAAAATCGAATCAATCCCTAGCTTTCTCTCAGATCATCCTGAGCACGATGTCATGTGATTTCACATAACTGACCATCACAAACAATACCCCCATACTGTACAAAAGGAAAGGAGGGTCATTGGAAGTACTTATTATATATTATTATAGAAATGTAATGAGTAAAATATAAAACTTTAATAAATCATTAACAAGTCACTGGCAAAATAAATGAATGAATAAATAAATAAATCATTAGCATGTTGGAGAAATAAAACCAAAATGAGTACTTATACGAACTCCCGATTTGTGAATTATTTATTTATGCATACATGTAATTGAAGTAATATAGACTCCCGATGAAGCTTTTCTCTTATTTCTTCTTCTTCTTCTTTTTGTGTTTTTTTCCCCCGCCCCTGATGTGTTTTAATAAAGTTATATATAACCCAAAAGGATGCATAATAGGAAAAATACATCCTTCTGAGAGCCTAAAGGCTCTCTAGGTTCTAACTAATAGAAAACGATTGAAAATGATTAATGAAGACTTTGTTTCCCCGATCATCTCCTTTAAGATGAGTTCGATTCATTTGGATAAGAACCTCTACTCCATTCCCGCAGGCCGCAATCAAGAAAGAGAACAACCCCATCAAAAGACATTTTGTCGACATTTAACTTTCCAGGCAATGTCCTATATTTTTAGGAGACCGTGTAAGACCAGTTGATATGAACATAATTTTTTTATTGACTAGGTAGAGACCTCTGTCAACTTTAGATGGAATATCTGCCAGAGGGTCATGCCCCATCGTATAATTAAAATACTAATGATTAGCTACAAGAAAATGAAAGCGTTAAATTACCACAATAAAACAAAGAGAGGGACGTTTAGAGATTAAAATATAAGTTAAACATAAAAAATTGGAGGATTAATAATAAGTGTGATTTGGTCCATATGTGTTTGTTTAAATTTATTCCTGTTGAATGTTGATGATTTTTTTATATTAAAAACAATTGATTAGGAAAAAAAAAATGTAATCTTAGTGGAGAAAATTGACCATACTAGCATCGATCATTATATATACTTTTTTGGATTTGTGTTGGAGGTATCATATGCATGAAAGGGAATATCCATTGTCCTTTGCGTGTACGTAGTGTGGTGGAAGGTGACGATGAGAGAGAGGAAGACTTCTTTGTGTGTAGGGGACCCTCCCTGCTCGTTATGGGAGCCCATGCACCCACCTGGTCATTGAAATTTAAGATTGTTAAATTTTGATAATCAACAATTTGTAGTGCCAATAGTGTAGCCCATATGAATTTACAGTTATTTGGTACAAAATGTGATAGATTTTACTGTAATTGACATATATGTGTATAATCTAAAATTTGTTGTGATTATATTATATTTTGGTAACTTTTACTTGCATAATTTTTTATCATTCACCTATGTATTGCTGTTTTTGTTTTTGATACTTCACTTACCTAAGTTTCATGCTTACTTTATTATTATTATTTAATGGACACGTATTAGGTTCTTATAGATGAACGGTAACTAGTTTTATAAAATAATATTGTTAAGTATCCCCATAGTAAATAGATTAGGACAATTTATAAGAAAGCAAAGAATAAAGAGATTGGGGAAAAAAAAAATAGAAAATGCTGTTTGGTAGCCTCATCGGTTATCCCCTATTCTTGTAGTAGTTTGTCAAGAGTTGTATTTTCATAGTAGTTCTCAATCCATCCCTGATGGTGGGTCTTGTGACTCCCGAGGCAACACCCTTAAAAATTAATTTAAAGAAAAAAAACAAAGATTGGAAACCATAAGTTATACTCGAGTGGCATAACTTAACACTGGGTTGCTAAAAAAATTTCCCCCTTAAAGTTTTAAAGATGATACGTGGTCACACACTACTTTAGAGGTCACACCACCTTAATAGGATGGTGAATAACAATCTAATAATAATAATTAAAAAAAAAAACTTAAATGCAATATATGTGTATAATCCAAATTTTGTTGTTATCGTATTTTATTTGGGTAACTTCCATTTGCATAATTTTTTTTTTATCCTTTACTTGTATGTTGCTGTTTTTGTTTTTGATACTTTACATAGCTAAATTTTATGTTTGTTTTGTTATTATTAATTAGTGGGCATATGCTAGCATCTTATAGATATATGATAACTAGTTTTATAAAATAGGGATAATTTTACTAATGGTACATAAACTTTGATAAAATATGCAATTAGGTACGTGAATTTTGAAATTGTTTAATTTAGTACCTAAAATTTAAAATTGATCAAGATAATACATGAAAGAACTTGATAAAAGTACTATTTGCATACACGTAAAGATCTTTCAGATTTTAGATTGATCAATTTCAAAGTTGATCAATCTCAAAGTTTAAGTATTAAATTGATCAATTTTAAAGTTCAAGAACCTAATTGCATATTTTGTTAAAGTTCATGTACCATTCGTGACATTAACCTTATAAAATTATATCCCTAAGTATCTCATAGTAAATAAATAAATAATGGCAATTTATTGAAAAAAAAAGACAAAAAATATGGGGGAAAAAATTAGAAAAAACCGTTTGGTAGCTTGGTCAATTAGCCCCTACTCTTGTAGTAGTTTGGCAAGTGTTGTTTTTTCATGGTAGGTCTTAACCTACCACTTTTAGTGTGTTTTGCTAAGGCAGCACCCTTAAAAAATTATTTACAAAGAAAGAGAGAGATTATAAACGGGTATAACTTGACAACAACCCATTGGGCTATTTTTTTCTTTTCTTTTCTTTTTTTTTTTCTTAAAAGTTCTAAGAATGGTACTTTGTCATCCACTAATATGGGGTCGCACCACCTTAACAAGATGGTGAATAGCAATCTAATACAAAAAAAAAAAAAAAAAAAAACTCTTTCTTGTTAGGATGGTTCACTTCACATTTTTCAAAAGTTGGTAATATATATAGATATATAAGTATATAATTTTGTTGAATTCATTATTATGTACCTATTAGAAGTTGACATGTTTTTGTTGATTAGTAGTCACAAATAGGGATAAATACAGGCATGCAAAGTAAATGACTTGCCATGTGAAATCATTTTATTTTTTGTTTTACCTTTTGTATATTTTCCTATTTTAGGCTTTCATGATTTGTTTGGTTGCCCTTACATTAATTAAAACTTATAAGTAGATGGTTTTACTCTAAAAGTAGCTTAAGGTCATGGTTCTTACATGTTATTGGTAAGATTTCAATTATGAGTTTTAAATGCAACCTTGGAGTTTCATGGTAACTCTGAAACTTTTGATAAATATGATCCATTCGGATTTTGCTTTAATCTTTATAAGTGGGATTGTAATACTTCATAAACCATAGTGAATTTTGATATCACTCCATTATGTATTTTGTTGTTATATATATATATAATCTATCACTCCTATTCGCTTCCAGTTGAGAAGAAATTTGTGTACAACTTTCTCTCCAAATAAATTTATATAGGATTATCCACATTCCCCACTTGTCGGTGTATTCACCCTTTTCTTTTTCTAACACGACCTTCAGATTCATTCCTTATCCCATATAACTTTCTTTACTATTTGTTGTTTTGCGTCATTTGAATTTCAGCCCAACCAAACATGTTTTTTTATGATTCAAAATACAAAATCGTGATATGTTACAACAAAGTTATTAAATTCTATTCGGATTTCCTACTTTGAGAAATTAAAAGATGGTATAATTGATTGACAACAAAGAAATGTCCAATGCAAGGAATCGCGATTTCATATGTGCAGCGCATTATTATTAAATAGGATATACATACAGTAGACTTTTTTTTTTTCCCTTTTTCTTTTTCTTTTTCTTTTTCCACTTTACCTTTGCGTGATAAAATTGCTAGTCCCAGCCAGACGCATTCATAACTTAACGCAACTGGCAGGCAAAACCGCGGAAGGTGGTGGGCCAACAATTTGATAGCAGGCCCCATTTAATTTTGGTTCCATTTCTTAAGTCCCTTATCTTTTTATTGATTCCCAAATATGTCTGGCTCTCATGGCTAATACTTTAACTAACGTTTGTTTGGACACATTTTTACAGTACCGCACGAAACAAAGTTATTTCATCATGTTCGGTTTATAAAATATATCTAAAATTAGATAAATATTTCTCAATAGGACTGGATAAAATTAAATTTTTTTTCCTTATATTCCATAGTACAAAAATATTAAAACTGGATAAATTTCCTAACAAAAATTTTATTCAATACTATCCAATACAATTCATACCAAATATAGTATAAGAGGATTGTACTATCTACTTCTTCTAATACTGTGTTGTCCAATCCTCTTTGTTCAATCCAATTCTTACAACCAAACACTACCTAATAGAATATTATATATATATATATATATAGACATCCATCGTCTGATTAAATTCTAATCAAAATAGAAATGTCCAAGTGGCAGGCAGGTTTTAGTGGTGCGGTAGCTCCTGTCTCGTATTTGGTTAGGTGATATCAGTTTATGGATTATATATACTGAAAAACGTTATTAGGTTATATTTCCTGGAAAAATCAAGGTAATTGTTTTCGCCACAGTAACGCTGCTTCCGTCTTGTGATCGAGTTCGAGTAACAAAGATAAAAATTTGAATATTTGGATTTTGGAAAGCAAATGCCTGTTCTTTAGAATTTTGTATGACTTATCCTAGGATAATGTGCAAATTTGGCCTTAAATATATGCCAAACGACAAGGTGGTTTGAACAACAAGAATTGTACACCTGAAGTCTTTATTTATTTATTTTTTTTTCAAATTTATCTATCTATCTTTTGAGTTTATCACTTATTTACTGATACTTTAGAAAATTATTTACACAAATTCTAATTACAAGTGAATGATTACTAATATACAAGTACATTATTGCATGTATCAAATGCAATTTTGCTTTTTCAATGAATGTCACATGTCTTAAATGTGATATTCACTTTTATGGATATTGTATTTTTAAGAAGCGACATTCACTTTGTATGTTAATCCCACATGGTAAACGCCATAGTGTATCAATAGAAAAACAAATAGTAAATAGCATGTAATAAACTATTACAAGAAAACTGAGTTTTAAAAAAATAATTTTTGCAATTAAAAACCACTAAGATAAGTCATATATTTACAAATTGAATCAGTAATTATAACTTTTGCGATGAAAATTTACATTCAAAGAGAAATTTTATCTCTAAATCTCAGTTTTTTAGTAGTGAATATGATTTCTTTGTAAAAATGCAAATCGATAGATGCGATATGCGGTTGGTATTTTAATAATTAAAATTATTTAATTTGTATTTATGAGTTTTTATTTATAGAGTAGGTAAACAAGTCTTACGACTACTTTTACTTTATTACTACATATATGTGAAAAGTAATAATCCATTAAGTTTAATCCATTCGTAAGATATAAAATCAAATATGCTTGGATTATAATGATCCAAACGATCTATAAATTAATTCTTATCTTTTCTGCATTAAGCTAAAAGTAGCAGATGGGTGATTAAAGGATCATTTCAAACACTTAATGCGACCGTTTTCAACAACCTTTAGTTTGGTATCTGTTGCCGTTACCTCATAACCAATATTGATTCTCTCCCACATGAATCATGGGGTGAAAAAATCTCTTCCATTCTTTAATCATGTGACGTCTTTTTCATAAAAAAGCATGTCTAATGAAGTCTTGAAATAATTCTCAATGGTAATGACCTACTTTTTTACAATTTTCACCATTGTAGCTAGTAAGATTCTTATAATTTCTAGAAGAACCACAAAAGTTATTTTTATTATTTTAGAACTTGACAGATGTAATATCATGTTTAGTACACAAATTTCATATGGAATAGAATGGATCAGACTCGAAGAAATAGAATAGAATGGAATGAATGGGAGAATGAGAAATCCACTCCTAGATATCCCGTTCCATGTATGGATATCATAGAATGAAATAGAATAAAATATTTATTTAAAAAGATACTCGTACTAATAAATATGGATAATAATCTAGTAGGATAATAAAGTAATACAAATAGTTAGTATTAATGGAGATAGAAAGGAATGGTGATTCCATCGGCATTGAAATAGAATTTAATTTCCTCTCAAAATCGGAATCGCCTTCTTGGGAATCATGATTTTAACTTTTAAAAATGTTTCTAAACATAAGAATGGAAATGAAATTCAAAATTGCGATTCCATTTTGGACAATTCTTACATGTCAAACGTGACATAAGTGAACAAAAAGTTAAAATAATATGCATTTTTTCAATATGATAATATGTTTATTTTAGCACATATTTCAACAAGTATAATAACTATTATGATAGATCAGAAAACCTCTCATGTATCACATCTTTTACTAATCCATATCCACCTCTTAATAGGATTTACATGACATATTATTTCTATAAAGATTTTATTATGTAGTGCCTTAAATATTAAGGAAGAGTACGCAAACATGACTTGCATTATGGTATTTTTACAAACTAGTGATTTGAGTTTTGATTTTTAGCAAATACATGACACATGTTTTGGTTCTTTTACAAATAAGTAACATGAGTTTTGATATTTTTTTATAATTACATAACTTGCGTTTAGGTACTTTTGCCAACAAGTGGCCTAAGTTTTGATTTATAATTAACATTTACTTGTATTTTTTCACTTTATGTTAATAATAAATAGTGACATTTTTTTCGCTTTAATTAAATTCATTTAACAATATTATTAACCAATAAAAATAAGCCACATGTCATTTATCTATTATTACCACAAACTAATAAAATTACAAGTCATGCATTTGTTGAAAATAAAAACTCGAGTCTTTATTTGTAAAAGCACCAAAACACATGTCATTTATTTATTAAAAATAAAACTCAAAAGCTTATTTATAAAAGTAATGAAATACAAGTAATGTATTTATTAAAAACAAAAACCTTAGTTATTACTTATAAAATATCAAAACACGAATCGTATTTTTGTAATTTAATCTAAAATGTAGGAAACCTTGCATCCTTTAAGGTCTCATTCAAAGGGAAAGTCATGTGTTTCATTTCAATCATTGCATTTACAACACATACTCACAACTTTATTTTCTTTATTCGGCTAAATGTAGACGTCGGCACAGGGTAGTTCTGCACCGTGAACCGCCTTGAACTGCCCCCGGCAAGTCCTAGCAGTTCGTCCGTGTAGAACTGGTGGTTAAACTTGGTTGGTAACCACTATTCCAGACCAGGAACCGACGGTTCCGACTCGACTCAATAAAAAAAAAAAAACAAAACTCGGAAGAATTCTGGGAGGGATGTTGGGCGCATGTGGGGGGGGGGGGGGTGGGGGTGGGGGCTCTGTAGTTCAATAGTAATTGCTACTTAAAAAAAAAAAAAACAAAAAGTCAAGATTGTCCGAAAATTTGCAAATTAAGGAGGGGGCCCCTCCACCGTGCATGATTCTGTTCGAGAAAAAGAAGGAAAACAACAAAACCACCAAAATTTGTAGGGTTGAACAATCATGAACGGCTGGAGAATGTCTGTGCACTGTTTTGCAAATTGGAAAAGTAATCGAATCGGACAACTTCATTGCATTGTTTTTGCAAATTGTTCGACTGTGAGGAATCAGACTTGTTTTGCGATTTTTTACGCACGTAACTAGCTCTATAAATATACGAGTTTGATTCAAAAAAATATCAAACTTTCAAAAGCTTGTAACCACCTTCACAGATTGAGTTTTGCTAAAATATCAATTATTCTCGTGTTTGAAAAATATAAGACATTCTTGCGTTTGATATTGCTTGTTATTTTTGTAGACTATCTTGTACGAGAGGGTTACTCAGTAACACTTATTTATCATGTTTGATCTTAAATTTTCAATTCTTCTAATACCACCCCTCACATTAGTACCTACTCGTTGTTGAAAAAATCGATGGCTTCCTTTTTCGTTGGTGGTTCATAAAAAAAATCTATAAAGAAAGAAAAATTAAAGGCGAAGCTACCCGAGTGCCAGTAAGAGCCTACTATAAATATAGACGAGGATACTGACTGTTATGGCTTTAATGAGCCTCGGTGTATGAATTTGATTTCACACCTGACTAATTCCTTTGGTTCCACCAGGTTTCGAGACAGTCAATCCGGTTTACTATCAACAAGGGGATGATGATAATGGCTCCCAAGATCCGGAAATGGAACAACTACCACAACATGAAGCCGAATGTTATGGCGGTTTGGTGAAGAAATACACCCGTCCATCGAGGCAAACCAATCCACAAAGCCACATCGACCATATAAGTTTAATATGTTCACTAAACATTTTAGGAAGGTCGAAGGGCTAGATGGGAAGACTAGGGCGCATTGCAATTATTGCAACGCAAACTATGTCTTTTCCAAGGGAGATGGATATGGTAGTCTTTTCAAACATCTCAAGTCGAAGCATTCTAGAGAGTATGGTTTGGATTCATTACAACATCAAATATCACGATCGGGTTCGAAGAAAGAAGCAAGGCTGTGGCATTTCAATGAAGAACAGTATCGTGATGCTATGGTGCAAATGATAAGCGGGTTGCATTTGGGTTTTAATAAAAGAGAGAATGCAGATCTTATCTATTGCCACCAAGAAACTCTGTAGCCACCAGCACCTAAATGAAGTGCTACGATAATGAAACGACATTGTCTAAAAATGTATCGTAAGGGTAAGGGACAGCTCCAAGCAATTTTTGCTGATCTCGATACATGTGTGTCCATCTGTTCTTGCATTTGGACTGATAGATGCGGTGAAAGTTCGTATATGAGGATTACATCTCATTGGATTGATAGACATTGGGTAATGCAAAAAAGATTGATTGCATTATGAAAAATGGATGGATCCTATACAGCACAAGACATATATGTGACAATACAGACAATTCTTGATGAGTACGGGTTGACATAAAAAAATTTTTCAGTAGGATTTGACAATGCTGCAGCAAATACAACAAGTATTTCTAACTTTGAGTCGTTATGCTAACCAACGCTTAGAGGAACCTTTTTTCACATAAGATGTGCATGTCACATCTTAAATTTATGTGTGAACGATGGAATGGATTCTTTAAAAATCCATACATCTCCTATAAAAGCTGTGGTTGACCATATTACTAATCATCCATCTATTAATAGAGAATGGTGGAAATGGCGTGGTGTGCATGGCTAAAAGCCAAAAAATTCAAAAAGGATGTGCAACACCGATGGAATTCGACATACGAGCTTCTAGCTAACATTGTACCATATAAGGAATTGCTATGTAGCTTCGCCATTGCACATGTACTAAACATACCATTGCATCCCAATGAATGGAACATCTGTAGCAACTTGTTACAGTTGTTGAAGGTCTTCTATGACTGCACAAATGTTTTCTCCCGTGTGTACAATCCTAGTGTCCATCTCTTTTTACTGGAGGCTTGCAACATCATCGGGACACTCCAACAGGTAATATCTGAATCAATTTTGTAAATGTGTGTTAATGATATGACTCGCAAGCGGTTGAAGTATTATAGGAAAATTCCTATGATATACAACATGGCATGGTTGTTGGACCCACACAACAAAGTTGAGGGACTTCGCGAAAACCTAGATTAATATTACGAACATGTGGACAAGTTGTTAGACACTCAAGATATTTATGCAATTTATGCTAATAATATCGTGAAAGAGACAAGTAATGTGCTGTTGAACTTATATTCTCAATTTAATAGCACATATAGTGGACAAATACCCACCAGTCCAGCAACGCCAAGTAATGCCCTCATATCAACCACCGTGGAGAAGCCCGGAGTGGTGCTCCAGCATTGGCGGTTCAAAAAGAACCGTGGCATAGGCGGCAGTGGATCAGACTCAGAGATTGATAAGTACTTGAACACGACATTCGAGCTTGGTGACATGGTGAATGCATACAACTTTGATATCCTAGACTGGTGGAAACATCACTAGGAGACGTTTCCAATACTATCTTGAATCGCTAGACTAGTATTGGCTGCACCTGCTTCAACTGTGACAGTTGAGCAAGCATTCAGCATTGCTGGGCAACAGCTGGATGAGCATAGGTCACAGTATGGTCCCGCGACGGTTGAGGCACTAGCTTATAACCATGATTGGACTCGTACAGAATGACTGCAACAAGACTTGAAGGACTACTCAAGTGAGGAATACGAGTATTTCAGTGACTTCAACTCATCTGCAGGAAGCACAACTGCGACCTCTCTAGGGACTAGTCCAGGCTAATGAGCATTGAGTTTACATTTAATCGATTGATATTATTCTACCATGAGTGTTGGTGTTGTAGTCATGGTCCATAAACTGTGTGATTCTATTTAGTTATTTGTTATTGTAGTAGTTAGTATGTTCATGTTGTTGTGGAGATAATATGTAATGTCTGGTGCAATAAAATTTACTGATCATCGTTTGCCTGTATATTAATCAACTACTATATGTTCCGTAATTGTGTTTATTATTTGCTAACCATTATATTTTATTTGGAAAAATTTTAAAAGTTTATTTAGTATAAATAAGTTTTAATTGTTTTTGTTGTTTTTAGGGTTTTTTTTTTCATTTTTTGATTAATTTTAAAAAAAAAAGGTTCACGGTTCGCGTAGAACTAGAATCAGAACAGCCGAGCTGTTTTGTGGAACCGTGAACTGCCCCGGCTCTGGCGGTTCTAGTTCCAGTTCCACGAAATGTGGACCTTGAACCGACGATTCGGGTTCAGAATCGATCCGAACCATGCCGACGTTTAGCTCAATGTACGCATTCTCTTTGAATTTCTTAACATAAATTGAAAAGAATTATATTGCATTTACATGTTACAACATCGACATATTGGATAGTAGCGATTTATTTGAATTTAATCATAGAGGATTGTATTTTGCTTTTCATTGTTTGTTTGTTTTTTTTTTTTTTTTTTCAATGAATGATTTGAAAAATCCATTACAGTGTCTCATTTTCATCTTGTTAATCAACTAAACTAATAGTGAAAGTAAGATTAGAAAAATAAATTATAAAAACATGCAAATAAATGAAATTAATATGTAAGAATATTATTTTTAAAAGTGAAGGGTAAATGTTAAATTGACTAGCTGATTTTTTATGATTATTTTTATTATTTCTTTAACATCGTTTGCTCTAATGGTTTATTATTGAATTTTTACTATTTTTCTAATATTGTAGCACTTATAGACCGATTCTTTCACATTATAAAATAGAGCAAACGATGATGGCAGGAAGATAAAATAATTATAAAAAGTTTGATTTGATATTAAAATTGATTAGTTCAAAGTTTAAGCATTAAATTAGATTTTTGTGCAAAGTTTAGGTTTAAATTTAACAATTTAGTAAAAGTAAACATTATTTTGAGTTTTACTGAGGAAAGGTAGGGTTATGGAGGTTTTCCAAAAGACTCAATTTTACACTAAATTTGAGAACAGAATGAAATGACAGAAATAGAAAGAAAGAATTTGGGCGGAAGAAAATTATAAGGGAAGTAGTAATATTTTCATTGTTTGGGTTACACTTGAGGTAGAAGAAAAGGAAAAGAATTATACGTACAAAGAATTTTCATTAATGAAATCGCTAAATAAGTCCATTTACTATTTACATTGAGATTTGTTAGCCGATGAAATTATCCTTTTATTAATTCTTTTCCCCTTATTCCGTCCAATTTACACAGATCAGGAAAACATGCGGGCCCAAGGGATCAGCTTCTCTGAAAAGCCACCACCAACAAGTAGTCAAATATTATTCAATTTCCGAAAAGACAAAAAAAAGGCCTTGAAAACTTTGTTTTCCTTTCCATCCCCTTTCACATGCTTTCTCCATTCTATATATAACAATCTTAGAGTTTTTTTTTTTTTTTGGTAAATAATAATCTTAGGATTCACTCTCAAATAATATGATTTCAAGAATATAGAATTATGATAGAACACAATGATATTATAATCTAATGGTATTTCTACCATAATTGTAAAAAAAAAAAAAAAAAGGAGAATATAGACTTGTGTATATTATATTTCCAATAGGAACAACTTGAATTCAATGATTTCATGCATAAAATAAATAAATTGATAAATTGTTTTATAAGTAGGCAACAAATCCCAAAAGATGAGGGAAACGAAAGGACCACCTATTAAAGAAAAGATATGGATGGAGATAACGTTTTTGACGTGAAAGAACGCGAAACCATTACGCTTGTTGCTCAAGAACAGCCGGGTGTTTGGTGTGTTTGTATCGCCTTCTTATGTCTTTTTTCGTTTGTATTTTTGTTTGCCCTTTTCCTCTTTGCGTAATCTCCTTGTAGACGCTCGTGAAATGCGTTGGATCTTTCACCTCATTTGGACTCTACACTACACTATCACCATTCCGTGCAAAAAGTCCGGTCGACATTTGCTATGAATTTCTCCAGCTATAAAAGTTGCTCTATCTAATCAGAAGATATGGATGATCTAGGGCAGATTTAGACCTCTTGATTTTCATTTTCTTGATTTCAGTCTATCATAAGTTAATGACTAGTACCTTCTAAATCTTAAGATACCTTTGCTAATATTGTTTCATCCTATAACCTAGCAAAAAGATGATAGATCCTTATCGATCTATTTTAAATGGACTTTTTATTGATGATCTGTCAAGTGGAAAAATGGTACCACATGTGAAACTTTCAATGGAGGGTATACCTAAGATAGATGGATCAAGAATTTACCTATCTCTTTTTTGTAACATAGTGTTATCTCACATGATCCTTTAAATGATAAGTACAACTTCAAATCCTTCTTCCTCATTGTAATAGTTAAAAAAAGAAAAATCCTAAGATATATTGTAGCATTATATATATTAATTTAATTATTATAATCATCTCAACTATTGGTTACACATGACAACATTTAAAGAGAATAAATTGATGAAAAAAAAAAGATTTTAAAGAGAGTAAATTGATGGAAATCAAAAGGAAATTAATGTGTAAGGAGAGGAGGAATCATTCAATGGGGATTAATTGCATATGCTAGTAGGTTTTTTCATATATATATAATCCAAAATATTAAGGTATTAGACTAATGAATAAGCACTTGTCTAGGAGGGGTGGATAGGGCCTAACCTTTTCAAACTCAAAAAAAGAAAAAAAAATTTATCTTTTGAGTTTTCTTTTTTGAATTGAAAAAATGAAAAAAAAATTATATGTATATTTTAAAGAGGAAATAAATATTTAAAAATATGTATTCTCTAATGGTTAATTGCTTAGTTTTGTATTTATGAGGTTATAGGTTCAAATTCAAAAATTTACTTTTTCTCTCTTTTTATTTTTTAAACTTCTTTTAGTATTAAATTTTTTTTTATCATAAAATTATATTCAAGTAAATATATTCTTGTGAATAACTATTTTTGATCAATAAAACACTATAAATAGTTGTTACATTGTCCATATTGTAAATGTTTTGATATATTACTTAATAAGGCTAATTGTATAATATGATTTACTAAAATGCCTTTTTTTTTAACAATTAGTGTTATACAATGTATATAGATTATTTAATAGCTATCTTATCTAAATATATCTTATGATCTATTTTCGTTAAAAGTAAAACTTATACAATTTTCATATATTAACTCTATTTTTTAATTAATAATTAATTTTAAAGTAATATATATAATCTTATATAGAATGTTCTAAATACTCTCAATTATTTATTGAATGAATTTTCCATATTTACGAAGTTTTAGAAAATATCATAATGATATCATTAATTACTTTCTTGTAGAAATATAATTGTAATAGAGAATGAATATATATTGATAATATTAATCTCACATAATCTACATATTTCTCATGTAAAACTATTTTACCATTTGAGAAAAATTAACTCCAATCCAGCATTTGAGAGACCATCGTCAATGCCACCACACTACGACAGCATTGCTCATCCTTTAGAATTTAGTAGGCCTTTGTTCCTGTTATATCAATATAATGTCTTAACAACAGCTACAACTTTTATTTTTCTTTTCATAAGTTTTGAAAACACAATCTCCATTAATTTCTTTTTAAGTGATTCATAGGACACCTGATCATTCCTAGTTTAAATCAAAAGTAAAGGAATGGCTGATTAGTAAAGTAGAATTTATGTCTTCTCATTCGAAAAATGATATGATATGATTAATAAGGGTTAATGTTATAAATTTACTTGAATTTTTGCAAAATACGCAGTTAGGTATTTAAACTTTAAATTTGATCAATTGAATACCTAAAAAGAATTATCTATGCACGACCTGTGTCAAATTGACCAATACCGTTATTATGTATGGTATTTTTAACCAATATAATAAAGGTGATGTTGGTATGTATGAAAAGTTTTTTGAAATACTAAATAGATCGATTCTAAAGTTAAGATATCTAATTATATATTTTATTAAAGTTCAAGTATCATTTGCAATATTAACCCTATTTATAATGTTTAAAACAACACAATATATATAAAACACACACACATATATATATATGACATGTGAATGCATGTATGAGTTTCGTGAGAAGATGCATAAAAAAATAAAAGAAAATTCTTTAACATGTCTAAGGAATATTAGTGTATGTATATTTTATATAAAAAAAAATCTCTACTATTTTTCTATCATTACATTTATCCGCTATAAATCACGAGTTTATGACCACTAAAGGTTAGTTACAATATTAGATACCTTTTTTGTTAATGTATAATTCTTTATTAGACTTGTAAGAAAGCAATGACACATGTAGACTATTTTTTTAATTTTTTTTTTATGTAGAATCTTTTTTTCTTTTATGTTTGATATTTTTAATAAAAAATTTTGCTGGAGATAGATATAGGCATGATTCGGTTCCAAAGCGGGAACCAACATAGACGGTTCTACAATCGCAACTGGACTGGTTAACTAATTCCAAAACTAATTATGAAACCACTAGTGTCATGATTTATGGGCAGTTTTTTGGCTTAGAACCTAATTTTATCCCGTTCTATTAAAAGAAGGAAAAAAATTTTAATAAAAAATTTTGCTGGAGATAAATATAGGCATGATTCGGTTCCATAGCGGGAACCGATATAGATGATTCTAAAATCGAAACTGGACCGATTAGCTAATTCCAAAACTGGTTATGAAACCGCTAGTTTCATGGTTTCTGGGTAGTTCTTTAGCCTAGAACCGGTGGAACTGGCAGTTCCACCCCGTTCTATTAAAAAAATAAAAAATAATATTAAATATATAATTATTAATATTTAAATTATTTCATATAAATAGTAAAATTTATTACTTATCTATAATATTTAATATATTATTATCAACAACATAAATAAATATAGTTTAAAATCATATATAATTAGTTTAAATAAATTTCTCTTAAAAGATAAATTTATTTCCTTAATAATGTGAGACTATTTTTTACATTGTAATTTTTTTTTTTACTTTCTAGAATATGCAATCTCACATTACTAACTACAATTGATATTGGATGTGTTTGTATACAAATAAATGTGTATTCTAAAAAAATTAAAAAAAAAATTGATTAAATAATTTAACACTTTTAGAACCAATAATTATTTTAAGTTTAAAATTTATTTTATTAAAAACAAAAAAATTATTCATTTATTTTTATTTAAAGAAAAAGGATAGTTCTACAATTAAATGGAACCAGACAGAAACTGTGGAAGACGGTTTCGATTCGATTCAGCTCCAGAAACCGTGCCCATATCTTTAGGGCCCTCTCACTTGCTACCATCTTTTAAATTCAATATGAAAACATCTGTTAATTATAGATCTCTAGTGATGGCAAATGTGGAAAATTGTTTATAAAACGTTTCCTGAAAAACAAATTACACCCAAAATTTCCCTAGCTTTTTGAAGATTTCTTTTTTGCCGGCGGTCCAAGAATTCTATTCCTTTAATATACGAGATAAGATAAAGATAAAGGCCCAAAAATATCAATACATTAGAGAAGTAAACTGTCTTCTCAAGCATTATTTCTATGTATGAAAAGATGCAAGTATCACCTCAGATTTAATTCCTCCACCAATAATTGCTCCCGTAAATTGATTATATTCATAAATTGATCGTTATCGAAAGTACTAACTATGGACATTAAAAATGGGACCAACAAGTTTTTATTATAGAAGTAACAGTACGAGACAATTTTTAATCATACATTATTGTCCCAAAAAGCACATGATGGCATCCAAGAAGCCTCCTCTTTAACTTCAGTAGCATCCCTTTTGCTGTTAAATGCTCTTTATCTAAGCGGAGAGCCCCATGTATTTATTCACCAGTATTACAATCTATAATTAGATGAGCATAGTTCATTTATATTTGTTTACATATCTAAAAAGGCACCCATTGTTCAAATTTTTATTTATTTTTTGGCTTATTAATTAATGGAAAAAGTATCCTTTTAACCTTAACGTTTAATTACTTTTTTTTTTTTTATAAGTTCTCAATCTTTTTCTTTATCAAATGTCTTAAATTATTAAGTGCACGTATAACACATATCGGTTTCATATTAGTTTTCAATAATTAATTCAACAAAATAACAATATTGATTCTATTTATTTACATAATATCATTGTATGTATTTAAGAATATAAAATCAATAAAAATGCATAAATAATTAAAAATATTGTGTCTATCGTACTCACCTTAATCTACTAGTCTAACGCCAAAAGAAAATAATAAATACCAAGATGAATAGAAAATTTGACGTATTTAATAAAAATCATATTTTTGTAAGTTTTTGGGAACGTTAAGAAATTAAATAAAAGAAAAAAAAAATCAGTGACTCAAAAAATAAAAGTAAATATCAAAAGTAAAAATATAAAATAGCAAAATTGAATATGAGCGGTAGTCGGTAGCCAATACTCTTATTAGACTAGTACAAAATACAAATGAGTGCATACATTTCAAGCATACAGTGAAAAGAACACAAAAACTGTGCATACATCATTCAAAATCATAGGTAAGTTTAGTTTATTAAGCAAAATAAGGAGCTGATGACATAATAAAGTGGAAATCACAACATATAGGAAAATAGAGAGTTGAATAGAGAGTAGACAAGAGAGAGCACAATTTGTACTCGTTTTCTTTGGATGCATGTAAAGAATGCAAACTGGTCTAATATGATTGTTGACCAACGTTCATTCTTAAACTAGCGAATTCAATTTTGCTTTGCAAAGACCGCATAATATAGTCCGGCAATGTCTCATAACAATTTATAACTAAAGTATATATGTTTTGAGTTTTGTATTATTTTGACCGTTTGTTGCAGCCTTCAAAGGTCTTGATGCAACAATATTGTTCTTGTTGTTGTTATTTCTAAAGTTCTTGGTTAGAGGCATCTAGGCTTAAGTTGTCTAAGGGAACACCTAATGCTAGACTTGTAGACCTGTTAGTTCTCTTAATGGTTAGGACCACTATAAATTGGGTCATCATAGGAATGAATTGGGGTGAGTCTGAGATTGGTTTTTTAAAACCTAAACTGATCCTGATAGCTTATAGGTGTCCTAAAATTCATTTCAAATCTTATAGGGTTTTTGTCTATACACCCAAAATATATCTGATAGACCTTATAGGATATTGAGCCTAGGGGTGTGCAAAAAAAAACCGATAAACCAAAAAATTGAATCGAAACTGAAAAACCAATTCGAAAAATATGGTTAATCGGTTCATCGGTTTCGGTTTAGGATCACAGTTTTTATTTTTTCTCGTTTTTGGTTTCGGTTTCAGTTTGTAACCACAAAAAATCGACGGTTAATGGTTAACCGTTTTCAATATTTATAAATATATTATATGTATAATTTACATATATATAATTATTATTTTTAAATATATATATACACATATGATTTACATATACATATAATTTACATATATTAATGTTTTTTGGATTTTGATTAAAGTACTATTGTCCTATATTTGATGGGAGTTGATGTGGTAATTGATTAATTTGATTTTGTTGATGATGATACATTAAAAGGCTTGTTTTTCTCATTTTCCTTAATTTGATTTTCTTTTTTTTTTTTATAGCTATTGTAATATATATATATATCATAATTTAAAGAAAAACTCTACGATAAAATATAAAAAAAAATTATTAAAATTATCAATTTGATTTATTGAAACCATTATATTAAATGGTTAAAAATCGAAAATCGAAAACCGAAAAAACTAACCGAACAAAATGGTTAATCGTTAAGACGGTTAACCGTTTATAATGAACCGGTTAAGAATTGCGATATTAAAAAACCGATCATTACGGTTAGGTTCAAAAAATAAGACCACGGACCGGTTAATCGATCCATGAACACCCCTACTTGAGCCTAAACTCAAACTCAATAGACATAATAATTGTTTAAACTAAAATTATTTTCAATTTAAAATTATCTAAAGAAAATCCATTTCTCATAGCATACATGTGTAATTGTCTTCCTCCTTACTCATGGAAAAATTTATCCCTTTCCATTATGTGTTTGTGTATAGAATAAATCCTTCCAAATTTATATTCCATTAGCTTAATGTTGCAACAAGTCGCCATGATTAATTAAATAAGATATTATTAAAAATGAATCCTCTAAAAATTAAAAATTGCATATTCCATTTATTAAATTGAATTAGTACCTAAAATTTATGAACTTAAAATTAGTTTGAATTTCAATTTATTAGATTAGTTTTATTGATTGAAATAAGTTTTCAAAATATTTCTCTCTCAATGAGTTTGAGTTCCTAACAGGTTTTGTAGTTGTTTAAGAACTCAACCCAAAACCTTATAAGGTTTTGCAAAAGTTTCAAAAATATAGGGTTTATGATCAAATTGAGTAGGCTAGATACCATATAAGAACTCAACTTGTTGCATCCTTAAGTCATTGTTTAAGACCTAGATGAGTAGGTTGTAGTTAGGGCATAGGGTTGATGCCACGTGCCCATGTTCACCCATAATCTTTTAATTTTTAATGGGATGGGTTGAGTAAAGGCTATGTGCTTGTGTTTAAATGGATGTGAATCAGGCACATTTTTATTATAAGGATAATGAGAAGATTTGTTATGATATAAAGAAGTGTGATTAGGAATGGTAGGTTTGTATATTAATATAGGTAATCATAAGTTAAGCAAAAGATGCTAATTTTCAAAGTAGACATTTTCACCAAATGCACCATAAGCTACACAATAATTGTATTGATGGATGTAATTAAGAGAATTTTAGTAGCATAAGTTTTATTAAGAAATAAAGTTGAATGATAAGAATCCTTATAATTCTAAAACAAGGTCTTGAGATATGGTATAGTATTTTTATGGCATGTATAGTTTACCAAATGAAATAAGGTTGATAGAAAATTGTAATTTTTTAGAAATATAATAGAGAAATAATAGTAATTATTTTCTTGAGCATTTAAAAAGTAGCATATTGCTAGGTTAGGATTTCATGGGTAAATATGGATATATGTGGGAAAAAAAAAAACAAAAAAAAACAAGGAGTAGCTATTCATTTGATCATGTAAAAAAATTGCAATTCTCATGTTGTAGTAGTAGAAATTTTATAGAATAGATATTTTGTCAATTAAACATGAGAATAGATTTGTAGGAAAGAATATCATTTTTTTCATTATTATGAAGTAGATTTTATGTGTTGCTACAGAATTTAAGGCCTGGCATGATGATTGCTAAAGGGATTATAAATGCCAAGTTATCTCATGATATAAATAAGTTTGAAAACTTAAATAATAATTTTCAAGTCTTAAACTACACGTAGGATATTAAAGGAGATGATAGTTGAGTTTGTAGGAGGCTTTGGTTTTTTCTACGAGAGGTGGAGAGGGAATTTTTTGAAAAAAAAAAAAAAATTGTGCTAAAACTATGCACATAAAGGAACAACACTGTAATTATATTTTCAAGCATCCCAATTCCCAATATGAAAAATGGCTTTGTGAAGCATCATGATTCTTGACATATTGATTTCCATTCATTAAATTGTGTTTAGATCAATTTATCATCTTAAAGTAACACATCCCAAATTAAAGCTTACAATAATACATCTATTTGTGGAAAAGTTGCAACTTTCCAATAAAAAACAATTTGTAAAGCTTATATATTAAACGTAATAGTGGTGAAAATCCTCTTCCTTTGGTGAGACTTTATTCGAAGTTTATTTTTATGAACTTTGAACAAAGTCTTATTTCCATAACACATGAGATTTAAACTTTGATTAATCATAGATGACAAGCAAATAAACACATCTATTTTATATTTTGTCTAAATCACTTTTATACAAGATTTCCACTACATTTTGTCTAATCACTATTCTTACTCAAGTCTTACAACTTCAACTAAATATTGACCTCCTAATAGTTCTGAGTTATCTTAAACCCTTAATTTAAGGTACAAAACTCATAATTAACAATCTATTTAACATGCTCCTATTTGACTTTCAATTACTAATAACACAAGTCTCGATTGTTTATAACAGTGCTATAACAATAGTATCAATTAGATTTGAGTTAATTGATATGCAAAATTCTCAAACTTGCTACATGTCAACAAACTACTACACGCTGTATGTCATAAATAGAAAACTCACATATAACCACATTCATATCCTTTTGAGTGGATTTTTCTTTTCCTAAACATGTTTATGGCTATGTATTTATTCTAATTTCATGAATCTACAAAAGAAATTCATCAAACCAATAAAGTTGAGGCCAAATTAATGTTCACATAGGTGGATTCTATTAAAATAATTGATTTAGATATATAATCCATCCATCATTCCATTTAACATTTAGTATTATATATACATTGTCAATTATGTTTTATTTTAACCTCTCAAACTTTTAACCTAGTAATATGATGGAATAAAGTAGTGTTCCCACCATAGTCAACTAAAGAGTTCTATATCTATTTTGCAACAATACATTTTGGGCAAATTACACAAGAATGTATCAATATTTATGGATAAGTTCTTTTAATATTTTAACCTTTTAAGTAGTTAAAAAGAAAAATTAATACTTTAGGAAATGAATCAAATGGGCTATTTACATTTCGTAAAGTTCATTTGAGATATCAATGTTTGAATTAGTTTTCAATCAATTTTTTCTCAATTTTCCTCAACAATCTAAAATGAATACTTTGTTTGACTCATTTTGCGAAACATTGATTTCTCTGTTTAACGTTTTGAAACATTGATATCTTGACTAAATTTATCCCTAAACATTAATTTATCCTTTTAATCACTTGAAAAATTGATACCTTAAATAACTCTACCTCAAACTTTGATAAATTTTCATGTAATTTACCTAATATATATATATATTATTATTATTAAGTTCTCTTGGCATTCCTTTTGTTAAAGGATCTACTAAATTACTATAGATCTTATGGAGCTTCTACGGTCCCGTCGATGGGATCATCCAACATTAATCTAACCTTATAAATAAATATAATAAATGGAATATTAACTATTTTAGTGATTCAACCACGGTTGGATATGGTGTGAGTCGTTAGATGGTGATGGGACAGGTCCCGTCAAAATTAGTGGCGGGACCATATAATTTTCCTAGATCTTAATATAAGACATTACTAGAACTTTATCTCTTATTAATTCTCTACGTTACTGATGTCTTTTACCGATATGTCTAACTTTCCATTAGAGGTTTTATTAGCTTTACGATGTTGTGAATTCACTATCACAAAAGATTTAAATGATTGACTTTGTTTAGATTATATGTTTCTCATTTGTATTAAAATGATATGTGTAAATGTGTTATAATTTGCATTCTTTTTTTTTTTTATATATTTGATCTTTTCATGAAACTGTCAATAGTTTTTTATTTGTATGTATTTTTTGATAATCAAGTTGTTAGAAAAAAGTTTGAAAAAAGTGTCTGTATTTGCTAAAAATCTATCCAAACAGACCCATCGTTTGTGATAACAACTTTATTTCCATTGACAAATTCCTCAACCATTCTACTTTTTTATTCACACAACAAGTGTTATAAAGCCAACCTTCATTGTTTAATTCAAAATACGCACGTGTTTTTTGGACACAATTGATGTTCTCCCATCTAAGATATTAGCTTCTAATACAATTAAAAGTCATCATAAGCTAATCCGAGTTCTATAATTTTCTCTGAAAAAACCCACCGGATATATCTTACTAATGCTCCATACTAGAATTATTCTTGAATCGTAACAAATTGCTCATATCGCAGTAATATTAGATATAGTCTATTAGTGAAATATACATGAGCTCTTAGTAGCATCGGCATATTCTAATTGTGCTATAGTTTAAATCTTGTTTTCTCTTGCTTAAAAAATAAGGATCATAAGGAGTCATGAAATTTAATGAGTGTTTAAACTTGTCAAGAATATTTAATGGTTAGACTTTATGCAATAAGATTGACAGATCTAAACCTTAATCTCTAGAGAAAAAAAAGAAGTAGCCAAATTATAAGGGTCAGCATAATCATTCTTAACATAGAAAATGGTCTACATTGGTTCATCTTTTGTTTACATGATTAAACAAGCATGAACTGATACAATATTTTTAAGCAGCTTAACAATTTATAGCATCGATTTTCCTTTTTCTTTTGGTTTTAATTCCTCTGCATGTATTGTTTTTGAGGCATTAACTTTATGCCTTATTAATAAAATTTAATTTGAAATATACATAAGAGAGATTTATCAAGAATAAAATCATGAAAGAATGTAAAAAGGAAATAATAAAAGAGAGAACAAATGTAATTTGATTTGAACAAATTATTTAAGGTGATTTGATTTAAAAAGTAATTATTAATTAATCAAACCATACAACAGTTCAAGTTCAATTAACCTTCAAACCTGTCACGCCTCAAAGTGGGCCATAGTCATGACAACCCGTGACGAATACTTCATTAAATTATTTAAGTATTTGCGAAGCATCTTATCATACAAACATACTTTATATCCAATGTAATATATATATTTATATATATAGGTACATAATAGGTGAAGGAGTTTCAATACATAAGTATCTCGAGCCTATCTCAAGAAGTACCTACTAATGTTCATAAAGTAACTAAACATACATCTCACTAGTCTAAAATCAAAATATCAACCATCAATGGAAATAACTGTATCTAGATAATCTCTTGCAGTTAGGGGTGCAAATGAATCAAGCTAGTTTATAAACTACTCGGGCTCGACTTGATATTTACTCGAGTTCGATTAAAAAATAATTGAGTCAAGCTTGAGCTCGAGCTTGAGCTTGAACTCCATCTACTCGAGTAGTTGATCAAGTCGAGCTTGAGCTTCGGTTATTTAACTCAATTAGCTCGGGAATCTAATCGAGCTTTACTGGACTCGAATCAAGTATATATATTATTCAAATTCAATCGAGTATAGGTATTAATATTAATTAAATTAAAATTATTTTTTAATAAATTGAGCATAAGCAAGTTTAGCCGACTTGAGCTCAAACTTATATAATGTTATTTCAAGTCGAACTCTAGCTTAAACTTTTACGCTCAGTTGATCTCGAGCTGAGCTCGAGTCTTAAAATTTTGAGTCGAGCTTGAGCTCAACATTGTACCTTGTTGACTTAACTTGTTTACAACCCTACTTGCAGTATCCCCGAAATCCCAAAAGTAACTATTGTTTTTCATATTGTCAATATATCAAAGTTGTAAATATGCTTGAAAGTACCTAGGACAGTAATCAAACTATAGATGAATGAGCAAAAACCACAGCTTAGTGAGATGGAAGTGTAATATTCTCATTACTACACAACAAGCAATAACAAACAAGTTATCAATTATATGTTATGCATAAACAAGCATATATAATGGAAACATCACATGTAATTTTCTAGTAACCAACGTGAAGTCTAGGGTATAAACCCTCCTTTAACGGGAATTAGTAGTTCCATTAGTGTTCGGGTCGTCCAATCACTTTCTCTTAATTTGCAAGTTTTAAGGTACCTTAAATGCAACGCTGCTTAGATATCTTAAATGCAATCTTAATATAGAATGTCCAATATAGTTCTCTTAATACCTACGGATATCTTAAATGCAGTTCAAGGTAGGCTTAAGATACCTTAAATGTAGCCCTGAATGCATAAAACTTATAATATTACCCACAACAATGAATAGTTTATGTTTTAGTAATACACCACTTCCCCAAATCTTTTAGTTCTTATTACTGAAACGGAATACTTAAGAACAATTATTAGGAGAATCTAAATAAACTTGTATTCAAAAACTATTTTCTTAATACTTGTGAATACATTAAGTACAGTCTGGAGTAGTTTAAATTTTCTGTCTATCCATTGTGTGATAATGATGGTATTAAATGATGCAAGACATCATGCAATGCAAGTCAAGTTTTATTGTGTCCCAATATTCATTAGTAGATTCAAGGATGACTAATGAGGATATAATCTAAGCAATTCACATAAAATGCAAAAATACACTTTTTTAATAAAGTAATCAATATTCATACAACTTATCAATCAGAATAATTCAAAATTTACAATCACAAGTCTTTATTGTAAGTTTTATATGAAGTTCAATAATAATATTTAAACGCATACTTTTTATGATTAATGAACTATAAACAAATCAATGAGTAATTTTTAATTTTTTTTATTAATTCGTAATCATCATATCATATAGTATATCAATAAATTATCTCATATACCATATTATTATATTCAAAAGGTTTCTTTTTTATATTTATATATTCGCATACGAAGCGTGGCATTTATATTTTTGTATTGCAATATTAATGCTTGTAAGAATACCACTCTTTCGTGGTTTTAATTTATCTAAAAAATGGAAAGGTCTCGGCGTTGAATATCTGGGAACATCGAAATTACCATAGGCACCATAATATTTGCCAAGCCAGTTAATGATAAAGAGGGGGAAGCTTTAATTTTTATGAGGATTCTTCTCATGTTTGTTCCTGTAGGTGAGAATGAGGATTGGTTCCAATATTACTATTATTATTATTTTTCTTTTAAATTTCCGAAGGTATTCCCGCCATGCACCTGGTAAACATAGTAAAATCCTCGTCTTATTAGGGTTGTTTATTGAATAGAATTAAACCGAATCGAAAATCTAACTAAACTAAATCGAATAGTAAAATGTAGTTTTTTTTATTTTAGGTAGGTTTAGAAAAAACCTAAACGATTACGACTTGGTTCGAGAGGTCAAATCGAACTAAACCGTTTGAACCTGAACCGAACCGTTTCATATTAAAAGAAATAAAAATAAATAATAGCCATTTTACTTATTTATAACTTTGAGCATTATATATTAAGACTTGTATTACTCTAAGATTAATTCAACGAAATACAAAATTCTTATCATGTGATACATTTATAGGAGCAAGTTTTATACTAGGTTGCAACATCTACAACCAACAACACTGAGATAATTTAGAACTTTAAACTAATTAGTATAACAAAAATTTATATACATTATAAAGGATGAATATTATAAGTAAATGTGGAATTTATGCAAAAGAATAATTTTCCCAGTTAGTGTTATAGATTTATTAAAAATATATGTTATTTTAAATTAACATTGAAAAATAATTTTAAAACGAGATAATATTTGTTTTTTGAAAATTTTACACATATGACTTGATATAATGATAAGTGACTTTAATTTTTGTGTGATATTTCTTAATCTAAACATCTTTTTTTTTTTCTTGCGAATTCAAGTGACTATTAATATTATTTATTAGAACTAAATCTTTTAAAAGCAGTTCAAACCAGATTGATCCACACTGAATTGCATGTGAAGTGGTTTAGTTCAAAACCTCAAACCGTTGAAAGCAGTTTGGTTTATTAAAGGTTTGAACCAAATCATTTTAAATGTGGTTCGGTTCGTTCAATCCCTCAACCGAACCGAACTGAATCATGAACATCCCTATGTGTTATTATTATTTTTTTCTTTAAGTTTTATTACAAGTAAATTCAAACACTTTCCGACTCAAAGTCACATAATACATAATCCTAGTATCATCAAATAATTTAATTTAAATTCTAACAAGTACAAACAATGTGGCAAATAATAAAAAATTTCCACTCAACTTGACCTAATTTAATCAAAGTAATCCTCCGATTGATTGAATATTCAAAGTTGTCATCTAAAACATAAAATATTTTCTATAATCAATGTATTTAAATATAATTTTATAATAACTAAAATCGTAAAATTTAATATTTAATATTTTCAAAAATAAAAATAATTGATGTAGGTGAAAGTTATAGGAATTAGAAGTTTAGTGAAGGTTTTTGTATATAAATAATCTGATAATTCAAAATTAAGAAAATGGAAAAAAAAAAAAGGAAAAACAAGGTGAGTAGACGGAAAGAAATGGATGTGTGTGTATATACATTTATACACGTGTTTGTATGTGTTAGGAAGCCTTGGTCGAGAAGAAAAAAAGTCAGAAAATAGTTTTTGACTTCAGAATTACCGGCGTGATTCCTAACTTGGGGAGCAAGCGGACTCACAAAGGACGATTTAGATAATATATATATATATAATATAACACACATTTGATAATACATACGATAAATACATATTTAATAAATTTTTTAGATAAAAAATTTATATATCTATTATATTAAAATCTGAACACTATAATATATTTAAAATTTTTAGTTTAAAACTTTTTTTTAAGCTATAATATCCATTATAATAAACTATAACTTATTTATTTAGGATTTAAGTTATTAGTTTGATATTTTATAATATATTAATAATTATATTATTTTTAATTTGACTTTACCTATATTTTATTATTATAAAATTACGGGTCTACACAAAACAAAGTGTATTTCATTTACACACCTTGAAAATTGACCTCAGAGGTTAATTATGATTTCTTCTACTTTGCTCCTTTACATAAAGTTTAGGATGCATAACAAATGTTTGCTCCACACGTGCCTAACGTTCTTACTTTTGAAATTATTCATTTATTTTCCTAAATCTCAAAAAAAAAAAAAAAACTTTTGAAAGTCATATTATAATATTTTGCACTTAGAGATAATATAAATTTTAAAAAATTACTAAAAGCTTCTCCGTATTATTTTCTAAAGGGTCGAAATGGTTATATGAAGACTACTTCTTCTTCTTCTTCTTCTTCTTCTTCTTTTTTTTTTGGGCCATACTCCATTACATATAGAGCAAATTGTAATTATTTATAATTTATCCTAAAGTCCATATATATGTATATACATAATAGATTTGATTTTAAATAATTCCCCTAAGCATTGAACTAAGTATAGATATACCTTGTCAATTTTCAAATTATACAGTAAACCCCTGTAAATTTTATGAATTGAAAAGATCAAGGTTATCTGATATACACACTAAATTCGAAATTTAAGGGAGTTAATATATATTTTAATAAGTCTGAAGGAATATATATGCATGACTAGCAAAGTTTGGAGAGGATAGTTTGAAGTCCTAATTAAGGGTAAAATGCTAATTTATCAAAATAAAAAAAAAACATTGGTAATATTTAAAAGTTTAAAATATATAGCCATACAAAAATAAAAATTTATGGATTTATTAATTCGTTTATTTTTAAATTATGTTAGAATTCATCAGTCATCAATGACAACTATAGAAGGAATTTTTCTCAATGGAATATTCTGTTATTAATTACAAAAACATATTTAATTTATAAGATATAATTTTGATACGTAGATATATGAGTCATAATTACTTTAAAAACTATCAATTACTTTATCTACATATTAAAATATAATTTTTAATTAACCATCGCAGGCACACATATATATACGCCCGTATTGTGTAATACCGTCAAATATTTTCCCTTAATTCACAGGTTGTTTTGTGTTGTCCTTTTTCGTGGTGTGCTAGGTCGAGCCACTCCACACCTGCATGTAGTATCCTCGTTTATCCGCGCGTCTCAAATCTCAACCACCCTGTTGTGCTCGTACAGTACTTATTTACTGTGCATATGTATACAAATTACGACATGGCAACATATTGCAACCTCTTCACTGCCGTTTCACTGTCCAAAATACTCAAAAACATGGTCCCACAATACTTCCTTTGTACACCTACTTTAATTAAATCAAAATTATATGACGACATAAATCACTAAAAATATTAAAAATCATAAAATATTAAAAAAAAAAAAAAAAAAAAAACAACCACCAAACCCATCACCTTTTTCTTTCTATATAAACCTCTTTATACATCAATTCTACCATTCACTCCCCTTCTCATTCACTCGCCTTCTCATTCAAAATCTCATCTCTTTCCCTTGCACATTTCTTAGCTTTTAGAACGGACCTTTTTAAGAAACTCTAAATGGACCACGCGCCGATGAACAACCTCAACTCCACAAAAAACATCGACAGTTCCGCACTCGCCATGGCATTCACCCGTTCCATATCTTTTTGGTGGTTTAGCAGCCATGTTAGGTCTAAAGCTTTTAGCTCTCCAATCCTAGCATGCTTCCTATGGAAGCTTTCTGGTTACTTAGAAAGTGGATGACAACAACAGTAACAACCAAAACACAGACCTTGAAGCTGGTGAAGGCAAAAACAATGATGAAACAAACAACAAATCCACTGTCTTTGAAGAGAAAATCTTGGTAATCATGGCAGGTCAAGCGAAACCAACTTTCCTAGCCACACCTGTCTCTAGTAGACAATCTTCGTTTGGTGATAATAGTAATTGTGGAACATGTATTTGTGATAAGAATGAAAAAACGGAGCCCCAAGAAGCTGAGATGGTGAAACAGAGCAATGATGTGTTGGAGAGCAATGAGAGTTCTAATCAGAGAAACTAAAGCCATTTTCTGATACCCTTTGAAGGGAAAATAAAAACCCACGTCTCGAGGTTCAAAACTTTTTTCCATGTCTGAATTGTTCTGGAGGTGCCTTGTGACAGGAGCTTGAGCCTGCATCTGTCACTGGATTGGTCTCTTTCTCTTATTTTCCTCCTGTTTTTTTTCTCTTCTCCTTTTCCTGATTCGGAAAATGTATATACTTTAATTGAGATTGAATGAAACAACTAGTAGTACTAAGTCTTCTCAAACAGTTTCATATTTGTTTAATTTTTCAGTTCATGCTAATTTTTTTTTTTTTTTTTTACAATAATCTATCTTATCATCTTAGAAAATCAATTTAATTATGGATGGATATTTATTCTTCCGCCATAAGCACATATATAGAATAAGATTAGTGCTAAACACATGTAAAGCAAATAATATATATGTCATTATATATTGATTCTTTATCTAGCCGCTTGAATTAACTTTACTCTCGAGATAACTAAAGTAACAAATTTCTAAACTCCTGTCTATCAATTAAAACTAAAAATTAAAATTTAACTCTGTAACGAATCCATCCAAATGACACCGTTTTGTACATATCGAGTAAAATTCGGAAAAAAAAAAAAAAGTTATCATTACAATCCAAATAACGGTTGAATTTACAAGAAGCTTATCATGATCTGTATTGAAACATTACAAAGGTTAATGTAACTTTTCATTTTATGTGTATAGTGGTTTTGGCAAATCCAGGGACTAAGACAATTCCGGAAATGAAGCAAGGGGCTCCTGTTTTGAGAAAGATTAGTGGCTTGTTACACAAGTTTGATGTTGAGAGCTTATTGGGATTGAATTAGGACCCCTCTCTCTCTATATATGTATACGTATAAAGTAATCTATCATAATTGGACGAAAAATTTTTATAATCTGATGAAATTACTATCATAATCTAGAGGACGGAAACCTAAATTTAAATAACCAATAATAGCAATAGTTGTGTAGGCTGTGTGATTTTCAGTTTGGGAAATGGGTATACACGTGTACGGTGGTGGGATGAAGATAAGAGGTGTACGTGTACCTGATGCGGCGTGGTGAAATTGCACAAAGACAAGGCTATAAGCAATGTGGAGTTTTAAGGAGTTTCCCTTTGATGAAGTGATAGACACAGTGTTATTTAAGCTTTCATAGCCTTTTCCCTAGGTTATATTCTTTGTCTTGCAATGTGGCATCTGCAACAAACCATTTTTGAGTTTTGTGTCCTTGGCATCTTCTATTATCATTAAATGCTCTTGGCCTAAGATTCTTACTCAATACTCAAATTAGAATGCGTACTTGTTAAATATAAAAACTATTGGCCCAAAAGAATATTGATATAATTTATACATTTTCTAATTAACTACCTAAAGTTTTTTTTTTTTTTGGACAAACAAAAAATTTTAGGTTTTGGCCTTCAGCTCTAATCAGCCACCTGGAGAACCCGACTATCCTCCCACTTTTTTATGAGAAGATCACCAAGACATTCTTGTCCGAAATTGATAATTTGGTATCTAAATTTTATCATTATTTCTATCAACTATCTAAACATTGTCGAAATTTCGTCATTAGCTATTTTTATATATTTTTTGTAATTAATTATCTTATCTAGTTATTATAAATGAATCTGAAAAAATTGTACATGAAAAATTGACAATTTTGATCTTCAGATAGTAAGCTGTATAGATTAGTTTAGGCAGTAAATGTTATGAATTCAGCAAAGTTAGTCAACCATCATTGCTTCTATACAAGCTTGGGTTTTATTTTTTTCCGATGACAATTTTATTTTTAACCTATCATACGACTGTTTAATAAATATACACAAGCAATATATGGTAGATTTATTGAAATGTTGGGCGGTTTTAACAACTGGAATAATCGAGGAAAATATATTATATAACTTATTTATATCTTAGTGCACTAGGGTAAAAATAAATATCTACATCAAATATAGTGGGTTCATGATTGATGCTTGCCTTTTGGTTTTCCTTCATGCTTGCTTACGATCCATCGACTTATTATCATTATTATTAAATCCCTCCACTGAAAATGCCATATCATATTTGGTTTTTAGCACTAGTGAAACTATGCTCATCTAACCATCATTCAATATTGGACTAATGCATTTTTATTATTTAAAACGATGCGATGACCCATTTTTTACCGGCACTTTTATTATCAAAGTCCTTTTGGTATTTACACAAGGTTACTTAATAAAAATTATATAATCTAAAAGTGTTGATTATATATGTATATCATGGAAAATATATAATTATATATATAGTGATAGAACTAGATGGCATAAAGTTTTGCTTAAAAAAACAAAGATATAATTATATGGCTCGTTTACTTCGCTGTATGGAATAGAAGATGAATGGAATTCAAACTCAACGGGAATGTGATAAGGCTATAATGATTATTATAATATTTGTTTAATATAAAATGTTAAACAAGTAATTATTAGAGTAAAATATAAAATATTAATAATTCCCCTTATATCTATTATAGAGAGAGGATAATTGTATATGTAATATTTTCAAAATAGGGCTATTTATGAAAAATTTGAAACATAAACCATTGAATGGTAATCCATAAGTGTGGGGACATGGATCCTTATTTATCATTTTATGTAATAGTACTTCATAATGAATTGTTATAATAGGAGCTTTACATGGAACGAAAAGGAAATAAATAGCTACTCATGCCAAGTGAAGAGGTTGATAGATTTGAAGATACTAATAAATTCACTTCAGGAGAATTTAGGTTACAACTACTACACTAAGTTTGTTAGGAGAGTTTTTAATGTGGAATTCCCTATGATACAATTAGGTTTTAATACTTGAATAGCAAAAATTCAAGTAGTAAACTATATTTTTGGATTTACATGAGATATTTCTTTATAGTAGTTGCTTAGAGAACTGAGAGTGCAGGAGGGAAAAAAAACACAAAGAAATTTGTGCAAAAATTTGTAGTATATTAATGAAGTGGCCCCTTTTATATTTGAGAATAAATCATAGCTTTTACCAAGAGTCATAATGTTCAAGTTTAGAATTATTTCCATTAGATTTGAGTTAGATCAATTATAACATGATTTAGATCTTTAATCATGAATGGATAAGATCTAAACATATAAAATATTACAAAAATTTAATCAAAAGTTACAACTTTTCATATTTTAACATTATAAAAATTCTACAAATTTAATAAGTCTAGATTAATTTGCATTGTCACATCAACTATTGATTTTGTTCTCTCTCTCTCTCTCAAGAGATAATCAGGTAGGATCTTTCATATGAACTCTACAATCACCATTTTTTACTCATGTTCAATACCCATATCATTGAACTTTCCAAAAATAATAAAGTTTACATAAAAAATACGTAGTTAGCGGATTATTTTAATATATATCATCTTAATAATGCCTTCACAATACCATTTTTTTTTTCCCAGCGAAAACAGATACGTTATTTCAGACATATAACAACATGCGATCACTACACCAACTGGTGGTCCAATTTCACAGTCAAGACATAACACGTAAGCTAAAGGGCCTGGGGATTTAAATCTCAAAAATACATGTACAAAACCCTTTTTAATTAATGCTATAGCCTAATGGATACAAGTGTTAATTCTTCTAGAAACAAGAGTGCATAGAAACTAAAGTATGATTTAGGCTTGGTTATATCTTAGAATTAGATTTGGGATCCTTCTTTTTCCTTGAGTCCAAATAAAACATAATTGATGAATCAACTTTGACACGGACGACTCTTGGCCATTGTTTTATGGTGCAATCTGCTAAACTTTGCGTCCGACACGATTTCAGTGGTTCCAAAGACACGTTAATCAATTGACTGGAGTTCTGGTCACTTTGTCTGACGTGCAATCTTCAGGCCGCTTCCACTTAAGCAGCTTGGAGACACTTGTTGTTGGAGTTGTACTAGATTCGAAGCAGTACGAAGTATATGTTATTGGAGTTATTTTGCTATGTAGACCGAATGGTGCATAATATGGTTTGTGATTGGCCCGGACACTACTCGTTGATGGTAATTGCTACCATGCTGGCTATTTGTTCCAATATTTAGTGGCTTGAAATGAAAATTCATGCAAACAACAATCATCATCAGACAATTAAATAAAAATGATGTATGGGTAAGCCACCAAGGAATGATCACCTGTCCAACAATAATTCATTACTTTCTATGTGGGAAGCTGGCTCCATCTTGCATTTGGAATAGTGACTTCCACATACTAGCTTGTACATTAATCATTCATTGGAGTTGGTACAGATAAGGATATAAAGTGATTGTGGTAATAATTCATGGTTATTGATGTTTGTCAACATTATACAATTAATATAAACTAACATCATTACTTGCCACATCCTGATTGGATCATCGCATACATATTCTTGTTTAGGGCAAAAACAATATTAGTTTACAACAAGAACCAAAGTTACATAGCATGCAATCTTTTATCATAGGCAATATGATGATTGATGGTCATAGGATTCCTCTTATCTCTTTCCCCACTTATCTTTTATTTTTTTTTTTAAATAAAGAATATTATTAGAGGGTTTACATGATAAAATTGCTTAATGTATACCATATGGAAAATACTTAAGTAGACCCAGTTTATTGGTTAGGTAATGCCAATAAATGAATGAATAAATAAATAAAATATAAAAGAAATAGATTGGATCTCTTTATTTTATCATTTTGTTGTTTTGGACATTATTATCATTAGGTATAATTAGAGCATACAACATAATATTTTAATTATAAGATTTTTATTTTATTTTTGTATCCAATATATGATAGTGTGTATATATATATATATATATATGTGATAAGGTATTAATAAGGAGGTTTAGTAGAATGACGGAAGTTTATTTCTGAACGAAGAATAAAAGGGAGAAAAAGCAAAAGAGAAGGAATTATAAAAGGCTTTAGTTGCTTTCTACTACTAGCAAGCATATAAATGTAAGGATATAGGAAGAGAGGATGCGGCAGCAAGAAAATGTGTATTGTTAATTGTTTCTTTCTAAATAAAGATGGATTGAATATTAAAGTATAAAGATGAAGCATATTGTACGGGCAATAGAGCATTATCCCTAGAAAAGAATAGTGAACATGATTGTACTACATCTTAGCAGTGATATGCTATAATGTTCTTCTCCACTTTAACGATAATACAATTGCATGCCAAGTGGACGACGTTCACAATTTTAATTTTTTTTAATAAATTTTATATTCCCATATTTATCCACTAATTTGATCTTTTTTTTTTTTTCATTAATAAATCTGAAACTTCCTTTTGGATGGTTCATTATTTTTCATGTTAATGTTTATATTCGTTGCCTCGTGCGTAGTATGCTCCTGCAGAGCTTCCTCATCCCGAAACTACTAATATAAGTAAAGAGCTGGAATAAAAAAAAAAAAATAGAATGCGAAAGCATAATATGTCAATTCGATACTTCTTCTTTTGATGATTTGCCAGAATGCATTGACGTTCAGTTTCCTGTAATGATGCCATATTACGGTATTAAAAAATAGTCTCTTGGTATATATTATATAAAGAGGAAGATTAGAGGAACATGGAATTCTTCCCCTAGGTGATCGAATTCTTTGGGGGTGTAAGCATCAACACTATGTTTGGATAGAAGGACAGATATGAGATGAGAGGAATTGAATAGTAAAAACTAAATTTATATATTTATGTATATGTATATTGGCCAGTATAACCTCTTTTTTTTTTTTTTTTTCATTTAAAGAAAAGAAGAAAAAAATGGACGGGATGAATTTTTGAGATAGAAATTTCTTCCATTCCCACAAAAAATCTATTTTTATCAAGTATGGAAAAGGTATGGAAGAAAAGTGGGCTATGTGTGGTACAATTCAAATATATTTTTTACGAAAAGATACCTTGAAATTTTAAGATTCTTTGACAATTTAACACGTTTAAAAGGATTTCTAATAAAGTTTTATTCATAATCATTTCTTTTTGTTTTCTTTTTTTGTTCCAAAAAATATTTTTCATTTTCTTTTCCTGTTTCTTCTAATTTCTTTTCTTTATCCCAAGCATAGCACAAAGTACATTAATGTTGCTATTTCAAAAGTGAAAATAATTCGAAAATAGTTGACCAAATAGAATAGGGAGGTTTTTATGATCTAATGATGAAACATATTCGTCTAAGGTATGAAAGTAATTTAGCATCGGATCTTTAGCTCGGGTATGTACATTATCCAGGCTAGCATTGGTAATTTTTGACACAACACAATACGATTAAAAATATGACTACAAAAAGAAATCCAAGACATAACATAGGACACAGTTATTGAAGGAATATATCGTGTTTAATAGAATTTCAATTTATGAATTTAACAATATATTATAAAAAGGAAAAAATAGAATTCTACAAGCTATTTATAGTCCTGTAGCTAGTGCTATAACTAACAAAATAGAAATAATAAAACCTAGATTTGCAACTGAACAATAACTATACAAAATAGGAATAAGACTAAACTAGGCTATTCTAAGAAAATAAGTTAAGCCATTTAGTCTAAGACTTAATGTCTAACTTATTCTTACATCCCCCACTTAAGGTGGAGTCGAAGAAGGCCTAACTTGAAACAAGAATAGGACAATTGTGGTGCCGGAACTAATTGCATGAGAAAATCTGCAAGTTGATTCTGAGAAGAAAGAAACATTCAAGAAACCAAAGCACACATGATCATGAATAAACTAGGAATCACATCAATGTGCTGGTACGACTATGGAAGTATGGATGATATGCGAGTGGTTAAGCAACTTTATTATCTGTAATAGACAAATTGGCAAATCAAAAGGAACTTTGAGAGTACAAAACATAAGAAATGTAGAGGACCTCTTAAGCAAATGTAAGACTTCTTTATTCTGATTCAACTGAAGAGTGGAAAACGTGTGCTGTTTTTTACTTTTCCAAGAAATAAGGCATTACCCAATAAGATGCAATAACCAGAAACCGGTTTCCTATCTACAGGTGAAGCAACCAATCATAATAAGAAAAACCTTGTAATCAGAGATTATTTGAAATAATAGAAAAAAACCAAGGTCTTTTATCTCTTGAGATATTTAAGAAGATGGAAAGTTGATTGTAGATGCATGGCATGGGTTTCAATAGAAATTGACTAAGCCAATATACTGCAAAGAAATATCTGGTCTTGTAAATGTGAGATATAATAACCAAACAACCAAACATCTATAGAAACTAGGATCATCAAGAGGATCAGTAGAAGTAGTAGTAGCTTATAATCTGAAGCTAAAAGTGTCCTAGCAAGCTTACAAGTAGACAACCCAAAATCAAAGAGGACATCAATGATAAACTTGCGTTGATTTAACATTAACCAGAAGCTAACTTGCACAATTCAAGCCCAAGAAGAAAAGTGCTTCACTCAAATCTTTAATGGTAAAAGCATGATATAAATTAGATTTTAAAACTTCAATAGATGAAACATTACTTCCAGTTATAAGCATATCATCTACGTAAAGTAAAACCACTAGAAATCCTTCATCATTAGAGTGTATAAATAAGGAATAATCATGCTATGATTGAGAAAAGCCATCTTCAAAAGAAAAGTGGAAATTTCTAAATTCCACTGTCGTGAGGCTTGTTTATGGCCATATAAGGACCTTAACTACCTACATACTTGACTAGGTTAAGCTTTATCATACCCTTGAGGTAAAAACATGTAAATTTATTCATCCAAATAACCATAGAGAAATGCGTTATTGATATCAACTTGATAAAGAGGCAAATCATGCGTAATAGAAACTAATAACAACACTTTAACAATGCTAAGTCAAGCAACATGAGAAAAAGTCATATGATGGTCCTCACCCTCTACTTAAGTAAATCCTTTATCAACTAAATGTGCCTTATATCTCTCAACACTGCCATCAGCTTGATATTTAATTTTGTAGACTCATTTACATCCTATGAAATGTTTTCCTTTAGGCAATGTTGCTAGTTCTAAGTATTATTAGCCTCTAGTCTGTCAAGTTCCTTTTGCATAGTCTCAACCCACAAGCTATCTTGTGATGCTTGCAAATAGGAATAAGCTTCTCTAGTAGTTAAGACATGTGCCAAAGAACCAACATATATACTTAGAGGTATAATGGGTAAAAGAAGAAGAAGAAGTAAACAAAGGATAAGTGATAGTAGGAGATAAGAAACACATGTTATGTACAAAATGTACATAATCATGAAGCCACTGTGGAGGCTTGGTGGATCTGCTAGATAGACGAAGAATAGGAACATGAGGAGAAGGAATATGTGTATGAGGATTAAATATAGGGATATTAGAAGGTAAGACATCAGAGGAAGAACAAGTAGTTGCATCTTCAACTAACACAAAGGGATGCATAGAAGAGGAAGGATCAGAAGGATCATCAACTTGAGATATATCAAGTTTCTTATAAGGAAAAACATTCTCAAAGAAAATAACATCACGGCTAATATAGAACTTCTTAGTAGAAACATCAAACACCTTGTATCCCTTTTGACCTTTATTATAGCCAACAAATACACACTTAGCTCCTTTAGCATCAAAATTTTCCATTCTTGGTTATGTGTTTGTTGCATAACAAAGATATCCAAATCTCTCAAATGATCATAAGTAGATGGACAACCAAACAGCATTTCAAAAGGAGTCTTCCAATTAATATTCAACATAGGCATATGGTTGATCAAATAAGTTGCAGCAAGAATGCATTTATCTCAAAACTTTAGGTAAATTAGAATAAGACGTAAGGCTCTAAAGTGTCAAGTAAACGATGCTGCTTACATTCCACTATACCATTTTGTTGTGAATTGTATGATACAGTTCTTTAAATGTTTAATTCGTAGTGTAGGAAACATAACCTGACATTGTGAAGAAAGAAATTCTACCCCATAATCATTTTGTATGATCTTTGCTGTAACATGAAAATGATTGTCCACATAAGCAAAATCATGCATCAAAATTGTTAACACTTCTGGTTTAGACTTCATCAAATATGTCCAAGTTCCTCTATCATAATCATCAACTACAACAACAAAGTATTTGGCACCATCAATTGAATCCACATGATATGGATCCTAAATGTCCCCATGAAGTAATTCAAAAGCAAAACTTGATGCATGGTTGCTTTGTGGAAAGGAAAGACAATGATTTAGTAATCAAACAAGTCTCATAGGCGAAAAACATCCAAGTTCTAGTGTTTTACACTAGGAACATGACAAAGTTTTGAACAAAGGTATGCCTTAATAGGGCAGAAACAAGTTTACATCCAAAGAAGCTAAAGGAGTTTGGTTTGAAGTATACAAGGAGTTTCATGAATTAAAACTACTAATTTCATGTACAAAGGAAGAAGGGGAGAGTTCATGATGTATAAAGTCATCTTGAAGTTGAGCTAAAGCAAGAGTATTTCTACTCATTCTAGTCTGAAAAACAACTTATTTTGAGTGAATTGACATTCAAAGACATGTACGAAAGAAGTCTATTAAGAGACAATAAGTTTTGCATGAATTCTAGAACGAACAACACATTATGTAAGAAAAAATCAGTGTTTATAGCAACTAATCTAATGATAGTAACCAACTTGAAAGATCCATCTAGTAAGGAGAGTTTAATGGGTATGTGTAGATTGTGTGTATAGGATAGGAGAGACTTAAATGGAGTAATATGGTCAGTGGACCTTAATCTACTATCCGAGAACACAATTACTATTATTAGCACCCAAATTAACCATAGAGAGATGCATGCCTATATTAGCAAAATGCACCATGTGTTATGTTTCGAATAATCTAATTGCACTAACTACACAGAGGTATTTCCTTACTGATTTCTCATCATGCGCATCACTTCCTTATAAATATTTTGTGGCAACTGAGAGTCTATGTGTTTTGAATCTTAACTAACACCTTCAACAACATTATGACAAATGGTGTAGCTAATGAAGAAGTAATCATGCCTCTGTTTGATCCATCATCCGCATGCTTTATTGCCAGATTTGCTCTAAAATCCTTCTTATTTCCTACTCCTTTATGCTAGTCTAGATGGCTAATTAATTTGAAGCACTAATAAATCAATGTCCATCTTGATGACAATGTTGACATTTCACTTTATTTCTATGATAATCTTTGTTTTTAGATGCTCCTTGTCGATTTGTGGTACAAGTTACATTACGAGCATTCATGTTTAAGTCACTGCCTATGCTAGAAACCATTTGTTGCTGCTTTTCAACTTGAACAACCAAATATAATGCTCTATTAACAGTGGGTAAAGGATTCGATGATAAAATTTGATATCTCACTGCCAACCCCATAAGATTGCATCAACTTATTTTGTGATCCAAACTCAACAATATCTCATTTAGTCCACATATACAATACTATACTCTACCATCATCTACAAGTAGGTAAAAATTTATCGATTACGATTACCATCCTTTCGATTAATTATAGTAGAGTAGCAATACATTGTGTACCCTGTCTAATATCTGTTATATTTCATGTTGTGATTGAAAATCAATGGTCCAATCGTTAGACATATTGCTCATAAATCTCATTCCTCATATCCATAACTGAGATTGTGCATATATAAAGCTCTATGACAAATAACTAGTCATGGAATTAACAGTCAACACCTAACCATGGTATCATAACGTATCCATTTAACTTTAGCTTCTAATGCCACGTGGTATAGGTCTAGTCTTATGGTAAAAAAATTTGAGCATTAAAGATGATGTTCCCGATAATAATACTTGGATTATCTCAACCTATAGAAGATATAGATCAACATTTGCATCTTGTTATTGAACTTTGATCTCCTTGTAAATTCATGATGGATTCTTAAAGAAAATCATCCACATGAACAAGAATTCTAGAAAAGAAACTAACTTTGCTTTGATACCATGAATAATATATTGTGTTTGAGAGATTTCAATATGAAGAATTTAGATAAAGAGTTAAATATAAAAAGAAAACAGAATTCTACAAGATATTTATAGTCCTATAACTAAAAGTACTAATAAAAGAATAACAAAACCTAGAATAGCAACTGAATAATTACCTATACAAAGTAAGAATAGACTAAACTAAGCTATTATAAGAAAAATAAGTCTCATTTATCTTATACTTTAATTATTTGTGACTACAATGAAATCATATACTTTAAATTTGGCACTAAACATGACTTTTGGATACGATATAATAAAGACTATTATGATCCGAATAAAACAGACAATGGCGAAAACAAAAAAGAAAAATAAAGAACACACAAGATTTTACGTGGAAACCCTTGCGGGAAAAACCACAGGTAGAGGAGAGAGCGAAATCCACTAGTGTTGAAGAAGGAGTACAAGATGATATGTATACAAGTGATCTCATAGACCAAAAACACTCATAAAACCTAAAAACAACAAATAAATTCATATATTTATCGTGTAATTCGACACAATGGTCAAAAGCTGAAAAGTCACCTATTTTAAATCTACATCAGCCAAAGGTTAGCGGCTTATGTCTCAAATGTTGTCGGTGTACCCGATAAAGGCCAACAGCTTTAAGTTGGCCTTGAAAGTTCACAGAACTAAAATCTTAAGCATTGTCTTCCAGGCTGGTTGGGCATAGACTATAGGCTGGCAGTGTTGCCATGTAAGCTGACGGATTTGAGCCAGCCTATCTAAAACCTTGCTCTGGGAAACTAATTCAAAATTGAAGAAGCATTCAAAGGTCAACCCTAAGGCCGGTGGCATAAATCCTAAAGCTGGCGATGTAGGCTTTAGAAGTGGTAGTTTTCAAAGAATTTGGTCACATATCCAATAATCTCCACCTTGACACAATTTCAGAAGTAAAATCAACAAAAGCTTCAATCTTTAACACAAACAACAAATCATTCTCCTCCTCTTACACAAACCCTTAAATGGGATTAATCAGCAAGCAACACCAACAAAGTCTAGACAATGCTTAAACTTGGCTATAGAAACTATCTTGGTCATCATATCAGTAGAATTATCTAGAGTACTAACCTTGCTCATAGCAACATTACCATAAGCAATAACATCACGGACGAAATGATATCTAACATCAATGTGCTTCGTCCTCTCATGATACATGATCCTTAGTGAGTTAAATTGCACTCTAACTATCACAAAAGATTGTTGCAGTTTTCAAGTCATTGCTGATTTCGGCAAATAACCCTTTAAACTAAATAGCTTCCTTAAAAGCTTTTGTAATGGTTATGTATTTGGCTTCGGTTGTAAATAGAGCAATTATGGCTTGCAATGTGGCTTTCCAACTGATAGCGTAGCCACCAAGAGTAAATATATACTAGGTGAGGGATCTTCTCTTATCCAAATCTCTAGCAAAATAAGAATCCACAAAATCAATAATTTCATTTCTAGTTCTACCAAAATATAGGCAGACATTAGTAGTACCTCTTAAGTACTTGAAAATCCACTAAACTGCTTTCCAGTGTTCTTTACCAGGATTTGTCATATACCTGCTGACAACACTTACAGCATATGAAAAATTTGGATGAGTACGGACCATGACACACATAAGAGATCCTACAACACTAAAATATAGAACCTGTGATATATAATCGACTTCCTCATCCGATTATGGAGACAAATTAGATGAAAGTTTGACATGTGCTACTAAAAGTGTATTGATAGGCTTAGCAGCCATCATATTAAACCTACAAAGAATCTTCTCGAAGTACGCCTTCTAACTAAGATGCAACTTACTTGCTTTTCTATCCCTCCAAATTTTCATTCAAAGTATCTTCTTTACTACTCCTAAGTCTTTCATCTTAAACTCTCTACTCAATTGAATTTTAACTTTTTCAATCTCTTCTCTATCCTTGGTTGCAATCAATATGTTAGTAACGTACAAGAGTACATACACAAAAGATCCATTATTAGATTTCTTGAAATACACACAGCTATCAAAATTGCTTCTTCTGAAATCATGAGAAGTCATGAATGAATTAAACCTCTTGTACCAGTGCCTGGGTGACTACTTCAACCTATAAAGTGTGTAAACCCCATAATTTTTCACAATTCTTAGAAAATAATCCTAGAAGTTTAACACCAATACCGAGACTTTGAAAATCAACCCAAGTTAAAACCAAATTCTAGATAAGGTCAAATATGAAAATTCTTAATCTTGAGAAAAAGATAACTCTCAAAACAAAATAGAAAATCCAACAATCGATTGATTTAACATCCGTACACCAATCAAATCATCAATCCAATTCTTAACACACAAATCAAGATTTTATAGCCAAATAACGCTCGACAACAAAATACTAAAACCTTCAATCCTTTGGTGAATTTTATAATCAAAATTTTCAGTTACCAGCAAAAGTCAAATTGAGTCAACCCATAACCTTAGACTCGGTTAAACGACCCCGAGAACTGAAAAATATTAAATAATCACAACTAAAAATATAAAATAAACCATAGATGTTAAAAAAAAAATATAGCATGGTCAAAACCTCAAAATTTTATGATCTTACAAATAAAATTAATAAGCCGGAAGTCAAACCGGAACCCTAAAAGTCAATAAAGCCTACAACAATCCCTAATGATCAGATCTGGCAATCCCATGCACTTAAACCCTAACGAAACTAAATTAATTGTTGATAATAGTTCGTAATAATATAATGAAGCTTAAAAATATCAGATTCACAAATTTCTAGTGTCATTTGTATCCGAACGGGATCAATTTTCGAAAACCATGCCCTGATACGCCAAACGGAAAAAATATTTTGTTAATACCAATAAACTCATAAAAATATGAGATTTTCAAAAATATCAGTTTTAAAATTTTTCGGCAACTAAAAATTACAGATATCAAATTTGTACTCATATTTTTATTACAACATTTTATTTATCTAGTCTACTATTCATTGTCCTATCTTACTATTTATTATTATTCACTTATTTCTACTTTTCCTTGTTACCTATTCTTACTCCCTATATACCTATTTTTTTACTTTTTACTTTTCCCATATAACTTTAATTCACATCGTACTTTACATATTATTACATTTCTTTACAAAAATTAAACTTTTATCACATTTTCTCTCTCCCTCTTCTCCATGCCATCCACCCCTCTCTCTCCTTCCCTCCATTTCATTTTTTTTATTTAATTAACTATAAATTTCCCTCAACATTTATCTATAAATACCACATTTCCCTCTACTTTTTTCACACACTCAATTACCATAACAAAATCTCCCAAAATCACTTCTCAAATCCTCTCTCCACAGTTCCTCTCTATCAAAACTCTCTACAATCAAATTCTTCCAAATTAAAGTCTCTCTCTACAAAATCCCTCTCTATACATAAACCATTTACCGCGTATCACTACCCACATAATCTACATCTATCATCTTCATCCTTCAACCAAAACACTCTTAGGTGAAAGCTTTCAACCATATACTTTACCCATGTCACGTAACTTAGCATGACTATGGTGTTGTTTTTTAAAAATCACATGAGTTATAGAACCAACAACATGTTCATGTTTTATTCTTGCACATGAATTCCAATTTTATCTTACTGTTATTATGATATTATTATTATTGATATTATTGTTATTATCATTGTTACCATGTTTCTAATCTAACTCTATATTTATATTACTAAGTACATGTATATCTATATATTTTTAGAGCCTAATACTCACTAACTTGCTTTTACTATTAATGCTTCTGTTATTGCTTTTATTATTATTGCTTTTTCTTTTCTTTTTCTTTTTAGGACTAGTCTATTCTTAGTTGTGGGATGCCTTAATGAAGCTAAGGCTCCCAATATTTGACCGGGTTACCTTGATGATGCTAAGACTCTCAATGCTTGACCGGGTTGCCTTGATGAAGCTAAGGCTCCCAATGCTTGATGGGGATACCTTGATGAAGCTAAGGTTCCCAATACTTAATATTATTACATTGCTTATTATTATTATCTTGCTTCTTACTTTTCTTTTATATTTTCATCATTTTCATATTACATGCTCATATACATGCATCCTCATAATGATATTGTCTCAACAACATTCAAAATGGAATTTTTCTTTAATAGAGGAACTTGAAACTAAAACTTTTTTATTCTGTAACTAGTCACTAAATAAAGAAACTTGTTAACAACATCTTAGAAAATATATTTTTACAACTTCTTCTCAAAGTTTTCCCAAAGTTTTCCTAAATGTCAATAAGGATAATTTTACCGAGGAAACAAAAGAACAAATGAAATCAAACTCTCTTTATATACATCAAGATTTTGTTATTACTTATCTAGGAAAAATTATTTTTACAACCTCTTTTCAAACCCACCAAGACTTTTCTTAAATAACAATAAAAATGATTTTTCTCAAAGAAGTTAACTAACAAAATAAATATTTTCTTTTATTATGATAAGTCACATAAAGTTTATTAAAACTCAGTAATAATAATTATTTGATAAATAAAATTTTCTCAAAAAGCTTACTTATAGGAATTTTTACCAAAAGTAATAACTAAACTAAGGTTTTTTAAATTAAGATAAAATCAACTCACTAAATTATAAACTCATTTAGAAAAATAAAAGTTTGCCAAGGTTTATAAATGATAAAATCATTTTCAAAGAAATAAAAGAATATAAATAGTAGAGGTTTCAAAGACAATAGATATTATCAAAAACTTAAGAAAATATTAAAACATGATTTTCTTCCAAGTAAAATTGGTCAAAGAGTTAAAAGACCAAGTTTTAGAAATAAAGTTTATTTTTAAAGAAGTTGAAAAATGAAAATATAAAAGACTTGTTTATCAAAGTCATTTCTTTAAAAGAAAATATACACAATTGAAGTTATTATAAGTTATCAACAACTTAATAAAACTCTGGAAAACTTCATTTTTATCATTAAAAGTAAAATTTATAAAAGACCAAAGCTAAAAAAAAATTATTTTAGAAAAGAAATTAGAAAACAAAATAAGAATATACTTATAATAACTCAAGAAATTATGAAATTCTTTCAAAACACTTAGGAAAGAAATTGCTAAGATACAAGTCTTCAATACCACAAGACATTGTTTTATGAAATATAATCATTGGGACAACACCATTAGAATCTTGCATACAATATGAGTCTATACATATATATTTAAAGGATTTTTCCAATTATACAAATATCTACATTTTGATATAAGTATTTTTGGATAAAAAATGTTTGCAAACTTGTGTTTTGAAAACTACAATTTTTGTAATAAATTTTTACCCTATGGTTTCGGAACCCAAATAATTTTATATGGCAAAACAAAACCTTAAAAATAAATAGATCTTTTCAAATAGCTAGAAATCGGTATATTATATGCAAAATTTCCAGTTAAAATGAGCAAGTTATGGCCATTTTAAGTTGGAATTTCATTCTATGCGATTTTAACGAACATAGTAAAATAGAATTAGAAAGTTTAAGTAGAATTTCTACGAAATACTCATCTCAGGTATTTCTTTTGTCTAGGTGAAAAGAAATACGAGATTTCTCTTCCTGAGGATTACTACGACTAAGAAGATTGCAAAATGGATTATTCCTCTTAATTCCATTACTGGTGCTTGTAGAATAGTGACATTAGTATACTAAGAAAATATAAAAATGGACATGTATGTGGAATCCGAGGATATGTATATATGTGATTCTATGCTCATGTGTGAAATGAAAATTAAAAATATCGCAACTTCAAATTGTTTGTTAAGTATTTTGTCTACTTGTATTTGTGCTTGCTTATTGTCTGCAAAATTTTTGATCGCCCCAAGAAACCTTAATAAGGTTTGACTTAAGAAAAATAAAATGTTCATGCATAGCATCCATCGAGTCACATCCATCTCAGAAGGTTGCTACTTCTATGCATAGATTTGGATTGGCTGTTATCATGCTGGGGCATGAGCCATGTTCCTTTTTAGAGAATCCAAATTGCTCAAGGAATGCAATTCTAGGTTTGAAGCTGAGCCAACCGAACGCTTTGGGTAGGGACTTGGGGACTAGTAGTAAAGGTCAAGGATATTCATCAACAATTCCCTAACTTTCGACACGAGGTAAATCCGTTATATATAATGTTTGGATAACTATATATATATATTTGTGTCATTACGTAATTATTGCATAGCATGCATAGCATATACATGAAAATTTAATTAGACTTGTTTGAAACCATGATGCGAATGAAAAGTAATACCTCACTAAGCTATTGTAGCTTATACCCCCATAAATTTTTATTAAACAGGTCTACTCGTGGCTCTATTCAAGGATCATGACGTTAAGGAAGTCATAGATGGATTTTAAACTCTTGTGGAGGTGATGGGAACATAGGATGAAGTTATTTTATCAATTCTTTATATGTAATGAATGCTATGTTAGTATTTTGGAGATTCCTAAAGAAATATATTTATATAGATTTAGACAATAGCGGGGGTATGCCCCTAAGATATGTAATCAATCATATTTATGTTTTATGATAAGCATTCCTTTTGTCTTATTACTTGATCGTTATCAATGTAAATTGTGCTACTTCGATATGTGCCCTTGTTGTGATGTATGCCTTGTACATGATATGAAAGCCTTTGCGTGACTAAGATAGTCATTCTTAGGCTTTAGTATTGTGTACGGTGGATTGTCACGTTTAAGGTATCCCTCGGAGCATGACAAAGTGACTTCTTTAACATGCAAACGTGGTCCTCCTTTCTTGAGACCACAAAACCCTTTGGATGCTACATGTAGATATCTTCCTTAAGCTCTTCATGCAAGAAATCTTTCTTCATATCTAACCGTTCCAACTCAAGATCTTGCAAAGCTACAATACCAAATAATGCTCTGATAGAGCTGTGTTTTACAATAGGAGAAAACACATAAGTGAAATAAAAACCTAGTATCTAATTGTAGCCTTTTGCAACAAGTCTTGTCTTGTATTTAGATTCATCAACACTTGATGTTCTCTCTTTCTTTTTGAAAACCTATTTACACCAAACAGTCTTCTTCTCTTTAGGAAGCTTCACTAAATCCCAAGTTCCATTTTTATGAAGGGATTTCATCTCCTCCTGCATTGTAATTCACAACTTCTGAGTAAATAGATGACTCCTGATTTGAATCAATATCCTCTATAACATTGAGTGCATAAGCAACAAGATCTGCCTTTGCATATCTCTGAGGAGGCCTAACTTCTCTCCTAAGTCTGTCTCTAGCAATGGAATACTGCTCCTATGGTGGTGTAGAGACAGAACTGCCATGTGTTTGTAATTTAAGCTAAGAAGTAGTCTCTTATGTAGAACCTGAATCAACTTGAAAATCCACCTGCATGCTTGATTTATGCTGTACTTTATCAGATGAAGTGTTAGAAGACAAGTTAGATGGCATCACTATCTCATCAAAAATCACATCTTTACTAACAATGACTTTCTTCAATTCAGGACACCACAATTTATATTCCTTGATGCCAGGTTTAAAACCAAGGAATATGTATTTCAGAGATCTTGGCTTAAGCTTCCCATCATGAACATGAGCATATGCAAGACATCAAAAAATTTTCAACTCAGAATAATTAGTAGGAGTACCATACCATACCTCTAGTGATGTCTTCTTCTTAATAGCTGTAGATGGAGACTTGCTAATCAAATAACATGTTGTAGAAGTCGCTTCAGTCGAGAATGATTTCATTAACTGAGCATTAGAAAGCATACACTTGACTTTCTCCATAATGGTTTTGTTCATCCATTCTACTACCCAATCTTTTTGAGGTGTACCCAGAACTGTTTGATGCCTCAGAATTCCCTCTGATTTGCATAGAACATTGAAATCATTAGAACAGAATTCAAGACCATCATCGGTGTGAAGATAATTTACCTGCTTCCTAGTTTGTTTCTCAGTCATAATCTTCCACTCCTTAAATGTAGGTAAAACATCACTCTTTTGCTATAAGAAAAATATCCAAACTCTTCTAAAGAAATAATCTATAATTGTTAGCATGTAGATAGCATCTCCACTTGAAGGTACTCTAGATGGCCCCCAAAGATTAGAGTGAATGTAATCCAAAGTATCCTTTGTATTATGAGTACCTATGGTGAATCTAACTCTTCTCTGCTTCCCAAAGATGTAGTGTTCACAAAACTTCAACTTACTGATGCCTTACCATTAAGGAGTCCTCTTTTGCTCAATTAAGCCATACAGGCTTCACTCATATGCCCTAGATGCATACACCATAGTTGGTAGCATCTTTATCTAATAGAGAAGAAGAAGTGATGCATGCATTACCTACAATAACCGAATCCTATAAAACATATAAGTTAGTAGTCTTTTTCTACCCTTTCATCACCACAAGAGATTCTTTACTGATCTTCAGAACTCCATCTTCACTAGTGTGTTTGTACCCTTTAGTATCAAGAATACTCAGAGAAATTAAATTTCTCTTCAAGTCAGGATTATGTCTCACATCTCCAAGTGTTTTGATAACACATCCAACATTTTGATTTTTATGGTGCCAATACTTGTAACATTGCAAAAGAACATTATTTACTAATAAGACAACACCTTCGGAAACCTTTTCATATGTTGAAAACTAGTCTCGATTGGGACGCATAAGAAAAGTACAACCAAAATCAATAATCCACTCCTTACTGGTTGAGGATTATCATTGGAAGGAACAAGAAGTTTTCTAGTACTGTGGTTTTCAGCTACATTAGCTTTAGCATATTTTTCTGGTTGTTTCCCCTTTTAATTTTCAGCAACTCTCTTATTCTTATTCTGCAACTTATAACATTCAGATTTGATGTGTCCTTTCTTCTTACTATTTCTGCAAATTTTATCTCTATTAGAAGACTTTGACATTTACACTTGAATTACCAGAACTACGTTCTTGACTCCTACCATGAGAAATAAGCCCTTTGCCTAAGGCTCAGATTTAGTCGCCAGATGCTACATCTTCTCAAAGAACCTAAAGCTTTATAGGCTTCATCAGTAGTACAAGAATCATGACTATATAAAAATGTATCTCTAAAAGTGGAATGAGAAGAAGGTAGTGAACACAACAAAGTTAAAGCTAGGTCCTCTTCATTATACTTAACCTCTAAAGTTGCTAAATCAACAACAATTTTCTTGAAAGTGGTTAAGTGATCTTTTAGAGACCTACCTTTTGACAATCAATGTGAATATAGTCACTGCTTCAAAAGCATTTTACTAAAACTCTTCGTCATACACAACCTTCCAATTTCAACTATAACGTAACAGCTGTCTTCTCCTTCAACACATCATGTAAAATTTGATTTGATAAATGAAGATGAATTTGAGAAAGGGCTTTTCGATCATTACGTTTCTTTTATTCTGGTGACCAAGACGCAAGCATTTTATCAAACCCTGATAATGCATCATCCAAATGCATGTGTGCTAACACCGCTTGCATCTTGACCTGCTATAGTGAAAAACTTGTGTTGCGATCCAACAAAGGAATGTCATACTTCACTATGGCCATTGTGGAGAAACACAAAAAAAAAAACAAAAATTGGCTCTGATACGACTTGTTATATCCGAATAAAATAGAGAATGGCAAAAACAAAATAAAAAAAAAAACATAAGATTTTAACTGAAAACTCTTGTGAGAAAAACCACGGGCAGAAGAGAGAGCGAAAATTCATAGTATTGAAGAAAGAGTACAAGAGGATATGTGTACAAGTGATTCACAGACCAAAAACACTGATAAAACCTAAAAACAACAAATAAACTCATATATTTTGTTGTAGGTCGACACAATGGTCAGAAGCTAAAAAAGTCACCAATTTTAAACCTACACTGGTGATGTACCTAATAAAGGCCAGTGGCTTTAAGCCTACCTTAAAAGTTCACAGAAATGAAATCTTAAATGCTGTCTTCAAGGCTAGCTGCACACAGACTATGGGTCAGCGGTGTTGCCATGTAGGTCAGCAGCTTTGAATCAACCAATCCAAAACCTTACTCTCAAAAATTAATTCAAAATTGAAGAAGAATTCAAGGCCAGCCCTAAGGTCGGTGGAGTAAATCCCAAAGCTGGCGGTGTACGCTTTAGAACTAATAGGTTTTAAAGAATTTGGGTCACATATCCAACAAAGACATTAACCCAACCCATTAACATAGTTGTCAGTACTAATTAAGGTTGATAGATTTTTTTATATATACATTTATATTTGGAAGAACAATTTGCTTAGCTTTTTCTTTTAATAGAGAGTGTTACTAAGAAGAATATGAATTTACAAATTTTTCACTCTAAACACATTCAAAACCAATTTTATTTAAATCAAGTCCAACTCTCATTTTTAGAAAGTCTAGAATTGGAATTAGTTTTCCAATTATTAATCCATAAGTAGAGCAAACCCTCATAGATCAAGTGATTGAAATTTCCTTAAAATCTATTATTATATTTTATGATAAGCTTATAAATTTTTGGTGGATCCTTATTAATTATATTTGTAATTTCAAAAAGGAGTTTTGTATGTTTCGTATATCTCTTAGGTAGTGTTTGGCTGCACAATTTTTAATGCAACCGAACTAGACAAGGATTGTCGTACTGTGTTTGGTTTGCAAAATTTATCTAAGACTAAACAAAACTCTTTCTGTGATACTGGATAAAATTTAAAATTTGTCTTTTATATTTTATGATATAAAAATATTTGAACTGAACAAAAATAAAATCTATTGATAAGAATTTTGTTCAATATTGTCTAGTACTATGCATACGAAACATGATATATGAGAATTGTACTATCTAATATTTCTTATATTATATTGTCTAATCATCCTTATTATATTCAGTTATTACAACCAAACGCTATCTTATGAGTTTAAGTCAATATTAATATAGGTAATACTATCATATATAGCTTTCACAAGAGCACAAGCTTCCTTAAAACTTCTAATTATGGTACTAAACCCTTTTTAAAGTCCTGCATGGATACGAACCCTCGCAGACACATTTCCTGTGAAATCTAGATCTGGTCTTTTTACAGTGTGTGAATCAAGCATTATAATTTAGAACTGATTTGGCTTAGAAACACTCACCGTGACTTGCAATTTATAAATCCATCGATCAATGGATGGACCTGATTATCTTAGAAGACACATTTCCTGTGAAATCTAGATCTGGTCTTTTTACAGTGTGTGAGTCAAGCATTATAATTTAGAACTGATTTGGCTTAGAAACACTCACCGTGACTTGCAATTTATAAATCCATCGATCAATGGATGGACCTGATTATCTTAGAAGATGCAGAATTCGAGTGGTTTTTGTATGATGTTCTTTATATAGGAAATGGTAAGGTAGTTTTTAAGAATCTTCAAATCATAATATCAAGGCAACATCTAGCTTAGTTATAAATAATAGAGAGATTTGCAACATTTTCCATAATTGTTATACATTAGCCAAGCACAAATGTATTAAAGTCTTAACCCACATATATATATATATATATATATATTAATTAAACGTGGTAAATAACTAATTAAATAATTGCACCTGGAAGCTCTTCTTTGGAATATCATTTTCAAGATTAAACAATATAACATATCCTCATATTTCTGATAAAAAAAGATTTATTAGTACTGTTATAGAGACTTCAATGGGGGAGAAGTCGTACAAATGAACCTCATAAAGCAACAAACTAATGGGTTAGTCTTAACATCATATATAATAAAAAATTTTAAAATATTAGGTTAATATGTCTTTTCTTATATTAAATCCTTCACATAATCTTATAAATCTTTGGTATTTTTCCCATATAGCACTTTTCTTACCTCATACTCACATGCCAACAAGTACTAAGATACCACATATATTCAAATGATAAACAGTAAGTAAAGTACCAATTTTACTTGGCTAATTGGTGGTGGTAATCACTAGTTCTTACAAAAATTATATCCATTTTTTTTATACTTCATAGTTAATATTACTGCTCAATCACCAGGTAGGATATAATAACTTTAAAGCTAAAAAAGTTGATATTACCGGCTTCTCACCAAGTATCATCACAAGTGTGGCGGGGCCATAATAATGTATCGAAAAAATTCAAGAAAAAATGTCTATGGGTCACCTAATTTTCCAATGTGGGAAAATTCAAGAAGAACATTACATACAAGATAGGACAAATAGGCGACAATAATGGATTCAGTAACCATGTTTGATGTCTAGAGATTCTTCTTTCTGTCTCCTAACAAATTTTCCCGCGAAGCTCGATATATCCTTTTTTATCATACCACTGCAATCGAACAACGAATTAAGCCATTATTAGGTGGCTTAATCATAAAGAAAAAGAAAATACATTGAAATTATAGAAAATAGAAAAAAAAAAAATATATATATATATATATATCTAAACTGATATACACACACACATATAAACGATTTCCAAAGGTTCTCAATTCTTAAAATAAAAGATTGTATACTTATTAGATTAAAATGAGAGACCTCCCTCCATAGACATAGAAAAAGGATTATTGAAATACCCTTAAGGAACCGTAATAAGAAACCACTAATAAAAATGACAAATGTAATATTTGTTCGACAATTAAAAGCACAATTCAAGGATAACAACACAATATACACGTTGTAGGGTAAGGTTACTATAACTGGCCAAGCACGTGCAATAAGTATCGCATTGGCTTGAGAGAAGTTCTAAACTGATAACAAGTATACAAATGTTGCAGAGAGAGGCATGGGAGGAGGAGCAGGTAAACCTGGTTTCTCGATTGCGTGAATGTGACAAAAGATCAAATCAAATAGATTCAATTCTTCTTGTCTCATTCTTCACATAGTGGTTGCTTTAATCATTTTGGTGTGATTTTGACAGAGTTTCCACATTGCTCTTGACCTTAACAATGCGTAGAATTCTAACCTGAATGAGCAGAGCAGCCTCCTATTTATAAATGTTGGAAGCTGATGCTAGCCTTTGCATTGTTTTTAAGAATCCGACGATTAAAATTGAAACCTTCTTTTCTTTAGTAGTGGGTTGAACTGGAAATTGCCTTAATAGTTTTTATTGCATAAAAGAAGCTATTTTTAATATAAAAGGATAAAGACTTATTTTAGTCCATATAAGCCTATGATAATTAAATAAAGCCTAAATTTATCTAGAAAGATATTTTTGGAGTCCATTTTTCGTACACAAGAAAGCTGAATAAGGCCAAGAGTGAAATAAATTGGTTCGATGATCCCTATTTCAAGTCTACCAAGTTTAATCTCCTTACAATATCCCTTGTTGGATTCGATTTTCTAAACCCTATTATTAGCCCAGAAGATCAGTCTGTGACATTAAATTGGATAAAAGCTCAACTATTGAAATGATCCTCTACACATATCTCCTATACTATTAGTACTATGCTTCCTGTTTGGATATACTAGCTTGATATCATTCTGACATCATTTTCAAACCAAATAGATACTGATATAATATCGATGAAAAATTGACGGTTTTACTCATAAACTGATCAAACCAAACCAATATTGAATCGATACAAAAATAATACCAATAAATTACAGGTATTGATTTGATATAAATTCAATACCAACAAAAATCTAACAATCCAAATAAGTCTGCTCAATGCATAGCATAACGTTATATTAGATGTCTTTATGTTTATTGTATACGAGTATTACACCAAAAGAATGGTTTTTACGATTATATTATTATTTATGCTATTCGGCATTTATTTAACTATATATCTTTGTCATACCATCGACACTACAGTCGTTGCAACTGTTATAGCTGCTACATCACCAATACCAGTAAATTTTACCACCGATAATGATTTCTCACCACTGCAACAGCATCATTTAGCGTAGCGATAGTGCGTTGAATAACAATGGTAAGTATCAAGTGATAATTATATGAAAGCATAGCAATGGTGATGGTAATGATAGTACGAGATGGTGGTGCTTGTATTAATGCAACAACACCAGCAGAAGTGGTGACTGCGATGAAGTGATGGAAATAATAGTAGTTGATAAGGTTTTTGATGTGATAATAAGGATGAGATAGGCAGTATGGTCATGGTAGATGAGCGGTGGTGGTGTCATTATGATAGTTATATAATGATATTGATACCCATTTCGTACTAGTGTGTTGGATGATGAAGGTGGCTGTGAGGGATGGAATCCGAACTTGTTTTGGTATTATAACATTTACAAACAATGTTAGATAGCATTATATAGTTCTCGAATCTTGCTAGATAAGCTAAATGCAATTCATTTAAAAACTTTGAAATTCATATATTCTATTGAAAAAAAATGATTTATGTATTAAAATAAAGCAAACTAACTTGAATGTTACAATCCATCAAGGAGGCATGGCAAATGGGTCACGGCACATAGGGCAGAGTTTGCAAACACACTGGCTTGGCATGGCACATGAAGAAAAAAGACAAAAGTATGAGCACATGTGGGCCAGCATGCTCCACACGAAATAAGTGGACTGGCATGGAATGACACGCAAAGCAGGTGAACTAGCACGAACGCCTTTTTTTTTAAATAATAAGATAAAAAAAATAGTGATTTGTGTTTTTTATTTTACTATAAATTTTATTTAGTTAATATAATTTGTTTTATTTTGTTAATTTAATTAAATGTATTTATTTTTTAATAATATAGTATTTTTCCATATTTTTTTTTTGAAATGATTTCAATTGTATTAAGAAATTAAATTGAAAATTTTTTAGCAAATAAATGAATGAAATTACTGAATAATTGTAATTATATTATATTAAATTCTAGATTTTCTTAATTAATTTATTTAGAATAATTGTAAATTATTAAATAAATAAAATTAATAAATGCATTGGGATAGGTAGAAAAATTAATTTTTATTAATTAATTTGTAAGACTTTTAGTTTTTAGAAGGAGAATGTTAAAAAAAAAAAAAAAAGGGTCATGAAGCATATACCTCCCACCTTATCCTTGACCATGTCATCCTAGGATCCTTCAACCTCACCCCACTGCTCCACCTTGTGCCTGCAACTGTGACTTTGGTGATGATAATGACTCTTTTGATCCCAAGTCACTATCCTTGAACCACTAAAATTGTGGATCCGTTTGCTTCTGTCATTAGCATCAACAACAACCCAGCCATTGAAGCACACCATGCTTCCATAGCTTCTGCTTTTAGCATATGACAGTGTGAATTGAGGATCCGCTTGCCAAAACTAAAAGCTAACTCTAATGAAACTATTAAAGCTAGGGGAGTCAAAACATTCTGTACCACTACTATCCTCCTCCCTCTCCCCACCCTCTTTGGGCTCTTCCTCCTCGAGTAACTGCACCTCATACACCAACATGTCATTGAAGACTTCTTATGAGTTCTTATGGCTGCTCCTAATATATTAGGCAATTTGTTTGCTTCTCTTGAAGAAATCTTAAGATGAGTAGCAACTGATGTGCTACAGCTGGTGTTTTGATCATTTCTTGTTATGGCAATGGGAAGAATCTCTATGTGGTCGGCTTGTCACCATCATGTTAAAGTCGTAGGATTTAACCTTTCCATTTATGCTAAAATAGAAGAAAAGGTCAAATTCCTGAAGGATGATATTACAAAGAGGTTGAGCTTCGGGTTTGATCCTGAAACCATCTAATACTATAGACCTTGTAGTCAACCACAATAGCCGTAGGGAGATGGGGATGAGTCCAACGGTTTAGGCTTGGACTTAAACTTTGATTTTAACTTATCATCAAACAATGATGGGATGGAGGACGCAAGACACAATCAAGCCTAAGCACAACATCAACAACAATAACATTTAGGTGGGTTTGACATAGGACACATAATGTAATGGCTGGATCAAATAACCAAGATCCAAGAAGAGCATAAGCAAATGCTCAGAGAAATGAATTCCTAGCTTGATTAATTTTTCTAGTGCATGGGCGACCATTGTAGGGTCTATCCACCACTACTACCATCATCCCCTGGTGCGATAGCCGAGGTAGTCAACAAGATGACTAATCGTATCATTCTCCCTATTTTTCTTATATGAATTAATTTTTTTCAAATAAAATGTTAATTAATAATGTATTTGCATATTATTAGTAGTATAACAAATTTTGTTTTATTCATAATTTAGTTTCACTTTATATTAAATTTAAATTTATTTATTATATTTACATTTTAAATTTTTAAAACTAATTTGAGTAAATTCCATAATTTAAATTCCCAAAACCATTGGAAAAAAATGCAAGTAAGAAATAACAAAAAAAATATACAAATCCTATGAAACCCGACTTGATAAAGACGCGTGACATGGCATGCAAATAAATGGGCCGACATGGTACATGAAAAAAAAAAAATGCAAGGCATGAAAACACGAATAAGTCAGGCACACAAAAGCACACAACATGCAAAGGATGCATAATTTGACACGTGAATGGCACGATACGACACGACACAATGACCATGCCTACTATCAAGTGATCAATTACATATTTTTAATACTAGCTTAAATAAGATTCAACAAAATACAACAAATAAATATAAGGAATTAGATTTCTTATTTAACTCGATTTTTTGTACCAAGTATTAGGATTTTCTTGAAATCCAATCCAAATGCTTTAAGATTTTAACATTTTTAACAAAACCAGTCCTAAAATCTATAATCTATCCTAATAGTTATTTTTGAGTTATTTGGGATAATGTATCCTATGATACTTGACTTAGTAATAATGTGGTGTTGGCAACAATGACGTCAGGAAGGTTGTCATGGTGGTGTTAAGGTGTGTTAGGATATAATATTTACATTTGTTTTATCTAGTCATGCGTTTGTCACGTATTTTAGCATAGTTTGTTGTTTTAGTATTTTGGTTTGTTTTCCTCTGTGATATAAATAGAAGTGTCATGTACATAGTACAAGTGACTTGACTTGACGTTACTTTACCAATACAAGTTCTCTTTTCTAAATCTCTTTCTTACAAACCCTAACTGATAATCTCACATGGTATTAGAGCGATTCAAAGTGATTAGATCCATGTTTTTTCATTTATGCTCAGTCTGCTAGGGAACTTAGGTTTTGCCTTCTTTTACTAATGAATTGACTGTAAGGACTAACAAGTTGTGTTCTTAGATTGTTGATTTAAGTGCCTTTGATCACATTACTCCTTTTGAGACCTTACTCATCGATAAACACATTATATCTTGTCCTATTAAATTTGTAAGATTGGTTGGAAAGGTTAAGTTGAATGACACAATAACCTTAACGAATGTTTTCCTTGTTCCTGAGTTCAAACACAATCTTTTGCCCATCAATAAATTCTTGATTCATTCATCTCTTACTGTTTACTTTACTAAACTTGTTGTCACTTTCAGAACTAGAGGAGTAGAGCACAAGTTGTTACTGCTCATGTAACACCCCTAATTTTATTAAGGTATTACTGCCACGCATAATACTTAAATAGTATATGCTTAGACTTCCTAAAATGATATGTTTATTTCGAACATTTGCTAAATGGTTTTAGATTATGAAATCATTTAATTAGGTTCTAGGAATTACTGGATTTATAAGTCACGAAATAAACTTTACAAAATATTTAAAAGATCTCTACTCCTTACCAGAAAAGACCAATTTTATAAGAAACAAAATCTTACAAAAACATTTCATAATCTACTATCATGAGTATAATGACATTTACAAATATATAGGCATCACTAGGCCCTTTGAAAGAATATTACAACTTGAAAATATAAATCTAGCTCTTAAAACAAAATGAAAACAAATAGAAATACAAATAAATCCATCGACCCTACTTCACTCATACCTCTACTCAAACTTCCTGGATTGCCTATACCTGAGTCAAACATAACCATCATCATCACCATCAACATCATTCAATAACAACAACATCATCATCAACAATATCAATATCATCATCATTCATCAATCCTCATCATCATCATCCAATCAACAATACCTGGAAAAAATAATAACAACAACAGTAATGAGCCGAAGCTCAGTACACAAAAACACAAGCACACACGGAATGTCACACAAGCTTAACTAAATGAAATGCAACAAACAATAAGTTATTATCTTTAATTTAAAGTAAGCAAATCAACATTGAAGTACTCACACTTCAAAACAATCTAGGAAAACGATTTACCATCTTTGGCCAACTAGCGCAGCAATAATGGAGGGGCGCGTTTGTAGCCTCCGCAGGTGACTACCCCAGGGTTGGAATATAGGGGTTCTGAGTAACCGCAGCTACTTAGGGGGTTGATATAAGCAACTTGGATACTTATATCTCTAATATCCAACCAAAAAAGAGAAATTAGTCTCATCTAAGACTCATAGCCATTACACTCTCACTCATCCTAATCGATAACATCATTCAGTTTAATCATCCCCATAAAAGTAAACTAGATCATATTACTTCTTTCCGAGCCTAAGTAGACATTACACTGATACCATTTGCCCCATCGACTACCCGCTGAGCCACTTATTGGAAGTCATTGTATCATGATGGGTGGCCTAAGCACCTAAACTACCATATCCACTTGGAGAAGGTTACCACTATGGACCAGATTCAATGGCACACGCACAACCATCATTCATCAATTATTAAGTCAAGTTTAAGTTTCAATTCATTTTTAGGATGCCTATCCTAACAATCATAACACAAGTTACTGCGTACTTGTATATTTGAAATCCAAACAGCTTAGAAGGGAAATTAGAAGCTAACTCAGATGATAGATCAGGTATTCATATTTGTAAATTCAAGAATTAAACACATATAACAAGCTAGACTAATTATCTATTTATATCAAACTCATTTTGTTAAGACTATATTTGATCAGACACTAAATAAGAACCCCGTTATAGCTACAAAGATCGCTTCGCTAAATACGGATAGTTCTCTTTTGTCTGTCAAAATATTTCTTTTCCTTTTTTATAATCTCTTATAAAAAAAGCATCAACAAAGCATTCATATACTAAAAACATTCATTTCCTAAGCAAACAAACATTTGAAAAAATATATTCCCCATATAATTTATGGTATATCCTAACTTATTATTCTAAGCCAATTATAAGATATTAAACTCATTTTAACCTAACTTAGTTAAGATTGATTATACTTAATCATTTAAGCCACTTACTAAGATAAAATAATTAAGATTAAACAATCTAATCCATTTTAGCTTGCTAAAATCTATTTAGTCAAGTTAGACTAAGAATGATTAACTAAGTTCATTTTATATTTGAGGTTCATATTAACTTAAGTTTATATTAAGTTAATCTTAGAAAAGGTGATTAAACTTGATCAATCTAATTCATTTTAATTCATTCAAGTTCATTTAGTCAAGTTGAACCTAGATTTACTAGCGAAGTTCATTTTATAATTAAATACACACATTTAACAAGCAAACACAAGTTTTTAACTTTGTTTGGAAAATGTAATAGTTGGAAAGAAATAAAATTCTGGACTTGATGCCTTTTGAATTTGCAAAAACCTAAAATCTTAAAGTTGTAGATCTCTTTTTAAGTTTTCCTTAACCTTTTGAATCACCTCAATCCAAGTTTGTATGAAAAAGTTATGATCAAAATACGATGATTAGAAGCTAGCAATGGCAGAGTATGGATATGATTTTTGAAAACACAGATCAGAGGCTACTAAGAGTCGTGTCACACCCATGATTTTTAAAAATTAAGGTTAGAGGCCAATAAGGGGAATCATGCGTGACTTCCAAGAATCATAACCCGAGTCTTGTAAGGGTATAGTCACGCTCGTGAATAACAGATTACATGCAGTTGCGAACTCCCCTATTTTTCAAACTTCATTTATCCATTTGTACATATCCTTCATAACTAAAACACCACAAAAGAAACATACAACTCAACATACTCACTTAACAACACCAAATACATAAAAACTCCACATCCTAACATCAACAACTTCCATAACTTCATATTTAATATTTCAGCATTCATTACTTCATCAACTCATTCTCTACCATTTTATCAAAATCTACTTATAACTAACATCAATTCATCATATATAAACAAAAACAAGAATCAAAACAACTAAAACAAATATACTTAGTTTAGGCAAGAGCATGCAACTTGGTCTCCTTCTCTACACTTCATCCTCTTCTTCTTCTTCTTCTTCTTCTTCTTATTCTAATTTGATTTCCTTCTCCTATTTTATCTTCTAACTTTGATTTCTCTTCTTGGAATTGAGATTTAGAGAGATAAATTTAAGAGATGGAAGAGGAAAATAAGAGGAAGAAGAAAAGAGAAAGAAAGAAAAGAAAGAAATTGCAAGAGAAGGAAGAGAAATAGAGGGCAGGAGAGAAAGAAAAAGGAAAGGATAAGGATAAAAATTAGGATATTTTAGAAGGGGTATTATGTTTAAACCTTTCTGATAATTATCTTTAGTATCAAAACTAATTTGAGAATATATATTATAAAAATTACTAACTTATTTAGAACATACTTTAGAAGAACTAATATTTAGATTGGGTTTTCATCTAAAACTGATATTTTTAAGCAAGTAATTGATTTCAAAAATTAATAATATTTTACGAAATGAAATATGACTAAAGTTTAAGGGTTTTGGAGTTTTCAAAACGTTTGAAATATTTGTTTTGGGATTTAGCATATTTGAATTTGGAATAAAAGGAGTTTAAAATAAAGAATTACGTTAAAATTAGATAGTTTGATTTATTATAATAGTTATTAAGAAAAAAAAGATGATCTTATAAAATATTTCAAATCTCAATTTCAATAAATATATTTACTAACTTATTTACATCAAATTATCTATTTATCTTTTATTATTTACTTATTTGATCCATTTAAACTATCTATTTTATATTTCTAACTTAGTTAAGACTTAGGGTTTTTCAACTCAACTACAAAATGGTCTTTACATTCTTCATACAAATATTGACAAGTCAACTCAAATCATAGATGTTTCCACTTTGATATAATTCCATACACTTACATAAGTCCTTGAATATTTTACATTTGTTACATACTAGACTTGTCACACTTTGATTTCTACGCTAGCCTCTTCCTTGTTGTAAACATCTAAATATGTCAAACTTTCATTGTGAAACTTGCTTTTTAGCTAGGTCTCACTGTCTTCCTTTCTCTAGAAGTGATAATGAATCAAGCTTTGCTTTTGAGTTACTTCATGTTGATGTATGGGGGCCTTATAATGTTGTTTCTATGGATGGACATAGATACTTCATTACAATAGTTGATGATTTACAAAAGGAAATTGGACTTATTTGTTGAAGATGAAATCAGATGTTGTTTATGTGTTGAAGTACTTCTTCGTTTATGTGCAAAATCATTTTCATATTACTCTTAAGCATATTTGCATGGTAATGGTGGAGAGTATTTATCACTACAAGAAATTTTGGCTTTAAAGACAAAAAATTCTCTTTGAAAGTGAAAAATCTGTCTCTAAAAGAATTAGCGACGATAATTTTTGAGACAAAAATTTGCGATGAAAAATTGTCTTGGAAAACTTATTTTCCATTGCAAACTTGCTACGAATTTTCTATCATAAATCTGTCTCTATTTTATGATTAGTTATTTTTAAATATTCAATTAATAAATAATAAATAAAATTATTCCGTCGCAAATCTGTCTCTGATTCTAAGATAAATTATTAAAAAACAATTCACATTTGCCTCTTATTTATCCTTCCCAGAGGTCACCCATCATTAAATGCTACATGCTAAACAAACTTAACATTAAAGTTTTCACAAGCACTAAACCGATAAACCAATTGATATCTTTATAAATAAAGTTCCACTACTCTTTCTTTAAGAGATATCACAATATACAATATTATAAGTATAAAACATTTTACATATCTTTTATAATTTATTTTTATTTTATAATTTCATTTTGCCTATTTATGATTTTTTTATTAATATTTTATTAAAATAATATATAATATTTATATATACTACGTTTACATTTTATAATAATTATTTTAAATTATATATTTATTATAAATATATAATATTTTTACTAGTATATTATAATTTTTTGCCAAATATGATATTATTATTAAAAAATATTATATATTATGTATATATAAATAATTTTATACATATAAATTTATATATACATTTAATGATATATATAATAATTATACTTTTTAATTATTTATTTAATATTTTATATTAACTTAATAAATTAAATATTTTAAGTAACATATTTATTTTTTATATCATTTTTGTTACACTTAATAAATTATAATATATTATAAACAATATAAAAATCTATTTTTCATTAATATATTAATAAAATAATATATAATATCAATTTAAATATATTTAACTAATTATTTTATTTTATATATTTTATTATTTAAACACTATATTTTATATAGCATGTAAATATGAATTATGTAAGATGTATGTGATAATTTTTTTTATATTCAATAACATATGAATAATTATAATAAATATAGAATAAAAAATATCAATAATATGAATATATATTTTTTATTAATATATAATTAAAATATAATTGTTATTTATATATTTATATATGTTTATATATACTAAGTTTGCATTTTATAGTAGTTATTTTATTTTATATTTTATTATTGAAATATGCTTTTTTAAGTAGTATTTTATGATATTATATATAACATATTATATTATTTATACACTTTTATCTAGTTGTATAATTTAATTTTTTCTATTTAAGTTATTTTGTAAAAGAATATATAATAAGATGTAAATATAATATTTGTACTTTAAGTATTATTTTTAAGTACTATTTTTTATTTATACTTATAATATATATGTAATATAATAAATAAATTATAAATAAAAAATATATAATTAGTTGTAAATAACATATGATTATACATATTATAGTTGTTATATAATAAAATTAATTTGCAAATATAATATAAGTCCTTATGATATAATACACATTTATATCTATATTGTATTAGATATGTATAATTAAAACTAAATTTTAAACATAATTATTTATATATACATATATAATAATTTAGTTTAGAGATAGATTTGCAACATAATTAAAAAAAAATAGAAATTGGCGCTAAAATAATTTATTTCCCTCTAAAATCAAAGAGAAATTTGCAACAAAAAAATTTCCATGCAAATCGACATGTAATCTTCACAAATTCTGTCGCAAAATCGTATAAAAATTAAAAGATTATTTATCATTTATGTCATTACAAATATGTCGCTAATTCATTTTTTTAGAGACAGAAATTTTTCGTTGCCAATTTTTTATCTCTAAAGGCTAGTTTTCTAGTAGTGACCCAAGCATTGTTAAGACATATTTTATATTCTGGAATAGTACATCATCGAACTATTCCTTTCACTCCATAGAAGGATGGAAAGGTGGAACGAAAACATCGACATCTTCTTGATACATCTAGAGCTTTACGACTTCATGCTAGTTTACCAAAAGAATTATTGGGAGAACTCATACTAGCAGCAACTTATTTGATAAATAGAATGATGGTTGCTAATTTGAATTGGAAAACACCATTTGAAATGTTGTTTGGTTTTGCTCTTTCATATGATAATGTAAGAATTTTTGGATGCTTGCGTTATGTGGCTATTTCTACCTTTCAATGTGATAAATTTGATCCAAAGGGCATGAAATGTGTTTTTGTTAGATATAGTCACACTCAAAGGGGATATAAGTGTATGATCTTGCTACAAAGAAGATATTTATGAGTAGAGATGTTGTATTTGTTGAATATGAGTTTCCATTTCGGCAAACTGATGCCTTTACTCCTTTTGATCATCATTCTTTTGTTTCTACTCCACATGTTTCTTTTGATTCTGATGCACCTATTCCTCTTTCTTTCTGATTCTATTGTTTCTCAATCTGATGTCATTGTTCCTACTCATTCTACTCCATGTGATAAATCTCTTCCTAATCAGTCTCCTACTCTTGCTTCTACTGAAACTGGTCAGTGCCCTGCAATTGATCCTCCTAAAACTAGTCAGTCTCTTACGCTTGTTTCTACCAAAACTACAAATACCTCGTCTTCCTTACCTTCTCTTCGTTGGTCTATTAGAATCACACGTGTCCCATAATGGCTTAGATGACCATGTCATTCTATTAATAATTTGAGCGTCCATTCTTCCACTAGCAAATATCCTTTTTTCCTAAAACACCTTTATCCTCTTTTCCTCTGAGTATGTGGACTCATCGCAAAATGTTTTAATAACTAAAGAACCTTCTTTTTGTGTTCAGCAGTCAAAGATAGTAACTAAATAGAAGCAATGCAAATGAGCTAAATGCTCTTGAAGCTTAATCTACTTGGGAAGTAACTAATTTGCACTTGGGAAAAGAGCTAATGATTCTAAATGGACATATAAAATCAAGTATAGAGCTGATGGTAGTGTTGAAAGATACAAGGCTCATTTTATTGCTAAAAGATTTATACTCAGATTGAAGGAGAGGACTATCATGTCACTTTTTCTCCTGTTGCAAGACTTGGGACAATAAGGATTTTATTGTTATAGCTATTGCTCGTAATTGGCCTCTTCTTAGATGTTGACATTATATAACGCCTTCTTACATATGTAATTAGAGGAGGAAATCTTTATGCCTCCACCTATAGGATATAAGAAAGCAAAACTAAGCCAAGTTTGTCGCTTGTTAAGATCACTTTATGGTCTTAAACAAGCTTCCTGTCGATGAAACATTGAAATTTCCAAGCTTTTGTTACACAGGGGATTTAAACAATCACAACATGATTTTTCTCTCTTTACTCAAGCTTCTTCGGATAGATTTCTTGTTGTTTTACTCTGTGTCAACTACATGGTACTTACTGGTACCAATTTTTTTGCTGTCTAGGATCTTAAATCTGATCTTCTTCAAGTGTTCACCATTGACGAGCTTAGTGAAGCTTGTTTCTTTTTAGGACTCAAGTTCTGTCGTACTAATTCTGGTTTACTCTTGAATCAAAGGAAGTTTATCATAGATATTCCTTTGATTGTGTCTTATTTGCTTGTAAGCCTTCATGCACACCTTTACCTTTTGGTGTGAACCTCGGCACATCTCCTCTTGACAATCCTAGCATGTATTGGTTGATTAGGCGACAATTGTATCTTACACTTACTTGCCTGTATATTTCCTTTGCTGTACCTCGTCTTAGTCAATTCATGTCTCATCCTTGTTATACTCATTTGAAGGCTACCTTTCATGTGCTTCGTTATCTTAAAGGCACGATTGACTTGAGTTTATTTTATCTATCTTCTAATGACTTGCATTTGCTGGTATTTTCTTATTATGATTGGGGAGCTTGTCCCATTGATCATAAATCTGAGTCTAGTTACAACATTTTAATTGGTGGTGCGTTAGTTTCATGGAAAACGAAGAAGCAACTAATTGTGGCAACTTCTTTCGCCAAATCAGAGTATCGATGCATTGCTTCTGCTACGAAAGAACTATTGTGGGTCTCCTACATACTATGTGAGGTTTAGATTTCTATTTCCCTCCTTATTACACTTCATACGGACAATTGAGCAGCCAAGTTACTTGCTAATAATCCCTACTATCATTCTTGTACAAAACATATTGACATAGATGCTCACTTTACTCATGATCACATCTTATTTGGTTTTCTTTGTCTTTCCCATGTCTCCTCTAAGGATCAACTTGCTGATTTCCTGACCAAAGCAGTGAAAGATGCTCAAGTTTTTCATTGTTGTTCCAAGTTGGGCCTTGTTATCGCTCCATTTTGAGAGGGGATGTGAGGATACAATATTTATATTTGTTTTATCTTCTCATGTGTTTGTCACGTGTTTTAGCATAGTTTACATTTTAAATATTTTAGTTTGTTTTATCTTGTACATAATACAAGTGACTTGACTTGACTTGACTTTACTAATACAAGTTCTCTTTTCCAACCTCATTCTTACGAACCCTAATTGATAACCTCACAAGGTGATGAGAGAAAAACAAGGATTAGTTTAGTATTTTGTTGGGAAATTATATTTTGTCATCTTTTCAAATTTTCGTACCATTAAATTTGATGGACAAAAAATTTAAAATTATTCATCCTCTAAGATAAGGTGGAATTGTCTAATAAGTAGCAAACTTAATTCATAAACTAAATAAGTTATACCAAGTTTTGTCATATATCCAATATTCAAAAATATGCAAATTGAACACTCCTTAAAGGAAAAAGGTAAGTCACATGAAAACATAGAGTTAATTCGGTCATAATACTACGTCGTGTCCACAAAAAGTATTTACGAAATGTTCTCAAATTGTGAATGGCTTGCAACGTGAGAACTAGACTTGTACCCCTCAGTTATTCAAACCCATTTTAACCGAGATTAAATCAGTAAAACTCAAATTTAAAATAAAACTCATTTATATAAACAAGTTGAACTCAAACTCCAATTTAGATTTGCAAGCTAACTTATGATTAATCTCAATTAGGCTCACAAGCATACTCATGAGTAGACTCAATAGACAAGCTTGTTTAACCAAAAAAAAAAAAAAAAAAACAAATATCTAAATAATAAATATATGTATAATTTAATATTTATTCATTATTTAACTCGTTTATTTATATATTTACTTTGAATATTTAAATATATATATTTTTATATTTTACATTATCTTTAAAGTTCGTAAATTAATATGGTTCAAACTCAAAAAACAAGCTCTTTTATCTAAATAACTGAATTCGAACCTAAGGTTTAGGCTTAATAAAACATTTAATTAAAGTTTGAGTTTGATAATTTTAAAATAAGATGAGTTTGAACTTTCTAAAGTTCAGCTTGACTTGTTTGTAACCCTAATCCGAATGGAACGAAGATTATGTTAATGATAATCCCCTTCGTCCTCCATTGGATCAAAAGGTCGAGGTTCATCAAAATCCATATTATTTCTATCAGTCCAATTAATTTACATAACGTGCACGTTATTCCATTTTCTTAGACTATCGACCTCGTCGAAACCATGCAACAAAGTATATTCTTTCATTGATATTCTTATCTACGCCTATTTCTATCACCTTGATAAACTACATATGTTCTCTTTTTCGGATTATGCTCCAACCTCTATGGTTAGTGTTAAATTATTTTAACATTAGTGGTCCATGTGACTTAAAGTATGACTTAATGTAAAGGCCTAATATGATGGCATTTGGGCATAATAGTAATTTTTTAAGTCATAGGATTTAAAATCCTTCCTCTCTCCCTAATTAAATATAATAGACAAAAAAGGAAAACAACGTATCTTTTCCATTAGAGAAAAGGAAAACAACGTATCTTTTCCATTAGAGAATTTTCTACACCATCAAAGAAAAATCTAAAAGAAAAAGGGTAGAGTAGGAGAAATCAACAAGACAAAAGATTGTGACGGATTTTCTTCTTTCGACTGGAAATCAAAAGCAATGGACAACGGTATGTATCAAATTACTTGTAATTGATTATTGCAATTTCATTCAAAGATCCTGCGGCAAAGAAAATCATAGAAAATTTCTAACAATTGGTATCAGAGCGGGTATGAATATTGCTTGATTTGTTGTCTGAATCGTAATTATATTGTTCGTATAATTGTATTCCAGTTTCGTCAACGTGTTTCCAGTTTGGCTTTATTCTTCGGAATAGCATTTTTTTTTGTTTTCATGAAAACGGAATCGTCTTTTTCCGTATGATCCACGAATCGTCAAACGGAATAGACGAATCGTCATTTCTTGCCATTCAAACAGAAATTAAAGAAAAAATTAGATTTTCGGAAACTCGGTTTGGACAACGAAAAGGCAGAATTCGGAAACTGGAAATCTTCCTCGAAGTTTTGGAGATTTCGGAAACTGGAGTTTTCAGAAACTGAACATTGAAAACGGATTTTATGGAACGTTTTCTGAAAATTGATATTTTCGAAAAAAAAAAACGAAAATTTGACATGGATTTTGAAAGAATTGAAAACGGACAAACTGGAAATTCATTCCTACGTTTTGGAATTTACGAAAGAATTGAAAACGGATTTTCTTAGATTTTCTGGAAATTAATATTTTCGGAACAGAAAAGACAAAAGGAAGCATTTTGAATTGATGTTTTCCTGGACGCAATTCAACCTAAAGGAAACGGAAATTGATATTTCTTCGGAAAAGAATCCTTTTTCTTAATGCTGGTGTCAATGCTGCCAGCATTGAAAGGATATTCGCCAGCGTTTGTCCGATGTTGAATGTTCGAAAATTTTTTATTTTATTTTATTTTGCATATATGTCATATATTCCTGACATATCTTCCGCATTATTGAGATTTTAATGATTGAAAAGTTTGATTTTGTTAAAATCATATTAGTGTAAAGCAATGTTTATTGTAATGAAAGCTTGTTAGTCACCAAAGTGGCCTAGCTTGAAAGAATTTAAACATTAAAATTTTATTTTATCAATTGTTCATGTTCATGTGATGCTAGTAAATGATATAAAGGTTTGAAATGAACAATTGTGATCGTCAATTATAATGCTAGGAGATCATCCAAAGATGGATCATTGCCTATAATTAATGATACTAAAAGTGATTCATTGATATACTGGGTGAATATGATTGTATATCCAAAGATAACATACATATTCACTTAAGTATGATTGATTGATCTATCAAAGTATATTTATCCAAGCATCATTATTGATTAAAAGTTATGCATTAAGGTATCACCCAAAGGTGACCTTAAATACATAGTTAAAGTTTACATTTATTGAATCCATTTAAGTTAAATCAAAGCATTAATGTGTACATTTGGATTATGTTTGCAGCTTCTAGTAATTTATTCGCTTTGGGCAATGGAATGATCAAGTTCAATGGGCTGAACTATGCAAATGGTCCGAACAGATCCAGTTTCAACTGGGTATTTTGGATTTGGACTTAGCAATTATTTCAAATGAAAAGCCTGCAGCCATAACTGAGACTAGTACTGAATCTGATAAGTCTCTTTATGAGGCTTGGGAACGGTCTAATAGGCTGAGTTTGAACTTGATGCGAATGACGATAGCTGAAAATGTTAAGCCGTCAATGCCTAAAACCGAAAATGCAAGGGAATTTATGATGAAAATTAAAGAGTACTCACAATCAGATATAGCTGACAAGTCTATTGTGGGGAACCTCATGAGTGAGTTGACGACCAAGAAATTTGATTGGTCACGACCCATTCATGATCATGTGACAAGTATGGCTAATCTAGCAGCAAAACTGAAGTCAATGGGTATGGATGTGAGTGAGTCCTTTTTGGTTCAATTCATCATCAACTCGCTTCCTCCTGAGTTTGGTCAATTCCAGGTGAATTACAACACCATTAAAGAAAAATGGAACCTTCAGGAAATTAAGGCCATGCTAGTTCAGGAAGAAGGGAGATTAAAGAAGATGAAGGATCACTCTGTTCATCTCACTGTTCATAATGATGCTGGTAGTAGCAAGTCTAAACCATATAAGAAGAATAAGAAGAAGAACAAAGCCTCTATGAAAGTTAGTGGAGGTCAGATCCATAAGGATCAGAAGTGTTTTTTCTGCAAGAAGATTGGTCACTTCAAGAAAGATTGTCCAAAAAGAAAGGCTTGGTTCGAAAAGAAAGGTATGTACTGTATATCAGTATGTTTTGAATCAAACATTATTGAAGTGCCTAATAACACTTGGTGGTTAGACTCTGGAGCTACTATTCATGTGTCACATATTATGCAGGGATTCCTTTCGATCCAGCCCATAAGAGGAACTGAACAGTTCCTTTATATGGGGAACAGAATGAAGGCACGAATAGAAGGAATCGGGACGTACAGATTGATTTTGGATACCGGTGTCACCTGGATCTAGAAAAGTGTCTCTATGTTCCTGAATGTACTAGAAATTTAGTTTCTGTTGCAAAGTTGGATGAAGTAGGATTTAACTTTAAGATTGGAAACGGTGTATTTTCATTGTATAACATTCGTACTATTATGGATCTGGTACTTTAGTTGATAATTTATATCGTTTTAATCTTGATGTTATGTATGCTGAATCTCTGTTTCTTGTTGAGCATAGTATAGGTAACAAACGTAATGCACATAATGATAGTTCTGCTTTCTTATGGCATCAAAGATTAGGTCATATATCCAAAGAAAGGGTATTGAGGTTGGTGAAAGGTGAAATCTTACCTCAATTGGATTTTACTGACTGGGATATATGTGTTGATTGCATAAAAGGTAAGCAAACTAGACACATATCAAAGAATCCTGCCACAAGAAGTAATGAACTTCTTGAATTGATACACACTGATATTTGTGGTCCTTTTGACATTCCAACATGGGGTGGTGAGAAATATTTCATCACATTTATTGATGACTACTCACGATATTGCTATTTGTATCTACTGCATGAAAAGTCCCAATCAGTGAACATCCTAGAGGTGTTTGTAAATGAAGTTGAAAGGCAGTTAGATAGAAAAGTGAAAGTAGTGAGGTCAGACAGGGGTGAATATTATGGTAAATTCAATGAAAATGGACAATGTCCTGGTCCATTTGCAAAATTCCTTGAAAGTCGAGGCATATGTGCACAGTATACAATGCCTGGTACACCGCAACAAAACGGTGTGGCTGAAAGGCGGAATCGCACACTTATGGATATGGTTAGGAGTATGTTAAATTACAGCACTGTACCTTTATCCTTATGGATGCATGCATTAAAAACTGCTGCATATCTGCTAACAGGGTTCCTAGTAAGGCAGTCCCTAAGACTCCTTATGAACTATGGACAGGTAGGAAACCCAGCTTAAGGCATCTTCATGTTTGGGGTTGTCCAGCAGAAATAAGGATATATAATCCACATGAAAAGAAGCTTGATGCAAGAACCATTAGTGGTTACTTCATCGGCTATCCTGAAAAATCAAAGGGGTACAGATTTTATTGTCCTAACCATAGTACAAGAATAGTTGAGTCTGGTAATGCTCGGTTCATTGAAAATGGTCAATTCAGTGGGAGTGGGGAATCACGAAAAGTGGATATTAGAGAATTTCAAAAGGAGACCCCTACACCCAGTGTTTCTACTCAAGTTGTTGTTCCTTTTGTTGCATCACAGTCACGCAACATGCTAAGACAACAAATTGATGTTCGAGACACACAAAGTGAACATATTAGAGATGAACCAAGTGACAATGTGCAAGTCACAAATGAACAAGTGATACCACAAGAAATGGCATTACGGAGGTCTACAAGACAGAAAAGACCAGCTATATCGAATGATTATGTGGTTTACTCACTTGAGCAAGAATCTGACTTAAGCATTGATAAAGATCCAGTCTCATTTAGACAAGCCATGGAATGTAATGATTCTGAAAAGTGGTTCAATGCCATGAAGGAAGAGTTGAAATCAATGGATGTAAATCAAGTCTGGGAGTTAGTAGAGTTGCCTGAAGGATCAAAACGAGTTGGCTGTAAATGGGTCTTCAAGACCAAGCGAGACTCAAAAGGCAACATCGAAAGATACAAGGCCAGACTTGTTGCCAAAGGTTATACTCAGAAAGATGGTATTGACTATAAAGAGACCTTCTCTCCAGTTTCGAAGAAGGACTCCTTAAGAATTATTATGGCTTTGGTGGCTCATTATGATCTAGAGCTTCACCAAATGGATGTAAAGACCGCCTTTTTGAATGGTGACTTAGAAGAGGAAGTTTATATGGACCAACCTGAGGGTTTTATAACCACAGGACATGAAAATTTGGTGTGTAAGTTACAGAAATCGATATATGGATTAAAACAAGCTTCCCGACAATGGTATATTAAGTTTAATAATACCATTACGTCATATGGTTTTGTAGAGAATACCGTTGATCGGTGTATCTATATGAAGGTCAGTGGGAGCAAGTTTATTATATTGGTGTTATATGTCGATGATATTCTTTTAGCTGCTAATGACATGGGTTTGTTACATGATGTAAAGAAATTTCTCTCTGAAACTTTTGAAATGAAAGATATGGGTGAGGCATCTTATGTGATAGGAATAGAGATATTCCGTGATAGATCACAAGGATTGTTAGGATTGTCTCAGAAAGGCTATATCAATAAAGTGTTAGAGAAATTTAGAATGGAAAATTGCTCTGCAGGAATAGTTCCAATTCAGAAAGGGGACAAGTTCAGTAAATTGCAATGTCCAAAGAATGACTTGGAACGAAAATCAATGGAATCTATTCCCTATGCATCACTGGTTGGAAGTTTGATGTATGCACAAACATGCACTCGGCCGGACATAAGTTTCGCTGTAGGAATGTTAGGCCGATATCAGAGTAATCCAGGATTTGATCATTGGAAAGCTGCAAAGAAAGTACTTAGGTACTTACAAGGTACCAAGGACTACATGCTTACATATAGGAGATCAAATCATCTTGAAGTAGTAGGATATTCGGATTCAGATTATGCTGGATGTGTAGACTCGAGGAAATCTACATTTGGTTACATGTTTCTGTTGGCTGGAGGAGCAGTTTCATGGAAGAGTGGAAAGCAGTCAGTCATCGCTACTTCCACTATGGAGGCTGAATTTGTGGCATGCTTTGAGGCCACTATTCATGCATTGTGGTTGCGGAACTTTGTCTTAAGGCTTGGATTAGTCGACAGTATAGCTAAGCCGTTAAGAATCTATTGTGATAATTCTGCAGCTGTTTTCTTTTCTAAGAATGATAGGTATTCTAAAGGTGCGAAACATATGGATTTGAAATACTTGTCTGTTAAAGAAGAAGTACAAAACCAAAGAGTGTCAATTGAGCATATCGGTACTGACCTGATGATAGCGGATCCGTTAACTAAGGGTTTGCCACCAAAAACATTTATTGGACATGTTGAACGGATGGGCATTATAGATAGGTCCTCATTGATTTGATATTTGATGTATATATATATACATATGGTTGTATTGCTCATATTGTTATGACATTTGTGAATTCAGTTAAAGTTGTGGTTTTGCTTGCTTATTAGTTATCTACATCGAGTTGTATACAATTATTGTTATGAGATAACTAGTAGCCTAATTGGAAATAATGATTTAAAGGTTTTAATATTCCTCAATTAAGTTATCATGAATTATGATGACCTTGTAATACATGGAAGGAATCACATCGTTAAATGGTGTGTGACCGCCATGATTCAGTCATTTTAATTCAATCAAGAATTATGACTTGATGCATTCTAAATATGGTGCACACTTAATTGTTAGTGAATCATCAAGTCGTAACATGGACCAAGTGGGAGATTGTTAAATTATTTTAAATGTGACTTAAAGTATGACTTAATGTAAAGGCCTAATATGATGGTCATTTTGGCATAATAGTAATTTTTTAAGTCATAGGATTTAAAATCCTTCCTCTCTCCCTAATTAAATATAATAGACAGAAAAGGAAAACAACGTATCTTTTCCATTAGAGAAAAGGAAAACAACGTATCTTTTCCATTAGAGAATTTTCTACACCATCAAAGAAAAATCTAAAAGAAAAAAAAGGGTAGAGTAGGAGAAATCAACAAGACAAAGGATTGTGACGGATTTTCTTCTTTCGACTGGAAATCAAAAGCAATGGACAACGGTATGTATCAAATTACTTGTAATTGATTATTGCAATTTCATTCAAAGATCCTGCGGCAAAGAAAATTATAGAAAATTTCTAGCAGTTAGTTGTTGATTATTATCTTCTTATATAATATTCATCTGTGTCTTATATAATCCGATCTAGTTCTATCACTATAAGAAAATTATGAAAAAATGATTGTAATATACAAGTAATTAATTTAATTATTAGTTGTGGGGACATTATTATTTTTAGTAAGTACCTGCTATAGTGATTTTTTTCTTGTCGTAACTATGACTTATATATTATAGAAGTTTTTTCAAAATATGTGATATAAAAAGTATTTGTATGTCGTATTTAGCCGGTTGTTTATTAATTATGTGAACTTTGATATTTTTAATTTTGGTAAATGATTAAACATTTTGAGTTCAATGTCAATGTACAACCTTTGTTTGTTAATTCCGTCTAAAACCCTTTTAACCATTTTAAACTATCATATGCCTTAAATAATTATTTTGATGAAAATATTCTACTTTAAATACATGTAAGTAGTTGAAATAATATCTCACTAGATAGATTGAACACAGATGGCAATCCATAGTAGTTCAAAAATCACATATGTTGAGTGGAATATTTTTATTAAAATAATTATTTGAGATACATGACTATCTATAGTTGGTCAAAAAAATCCAATTGGACAAATATTCCAATATAGAGTTAATATAGGATATGTAAATCATCGAAAATTCTATAGTCCCTTCTTTAATTTTGACGAAACTGGTCCATACTATTTAATAGCTCGGATTGAGGTCCAACCATGATTATACCTTTAAAATAGTTGATATGTTAATTATATTATATTTATTTTAATAATTAAACGATTGACTAGACGGTCCTATTGATGGTGCCATAGAAGTTCTTGTAAATGATTTCTAAAAATTTAATTAGGTACCAAAATCAATAATCTAAAAGTACATGTGCATGCAGTAAATTATATAATTGGTCAATTTAAGTATCAAACATGAAATTATAAAAAGAAAAAGTAATAAAAACTTACTAAATATAGAATCACTATTATAAATTAGCAACCGTAAAATTTGTCCTAAATTATAATTTGAATTGCACGGTGTTCCTTTGATGTATTATAATTTTCAATTGAGAATTCCTAATTTCTGCTTGTGAGGATGCTGTAATAGTAGATCATGGAACACAAAATTTTGTGCTATCAAGAAACTAAACCACTAACCCAATCAAAAATTGAAAAGGCATTATTCTTAGGCGGAAATTCAAAGGGGCACAGGTTGGTGTATTTGTGGATTTCGTTTCATAGTGAGGCCTCCAACTTTTTCAATCTCATAATGCTTACGCTTGCACAGCTCTAGACGTAACGAGCATGTCCAACAATACAAACATCCATTAAAGTCTCTATCAAACTCAAAAACATTCTCAGATCTTATAAACCATGAGAGCTACTAAACATAGTATTGCACATTTTTTGGCTGGCCTACTAGCTTAGGCAAAATTGATAAAAGATTGCATATACACCTCATAGACTATATCGGATTCATTGAAACTTCAGATAAGATATGAAAGTAAAGAACTGTGCTCAATACTAACAACAAATAATAATTGAGACGTTTCAATGCAACCAACTCTGGTTTTGCGGGGTAGATGTTCAATTATGGCCATTCTTTTTGGGATGTAAAAGCAAAAATAAATAATTTAAACTTTACATGTAGAAATGGATATACCTCCTAATGGCTTATTGATATGTAAAAATGATATCTATGTTAATTGAATCCACAAATTCATGTGTCAGTATTAAAATCTCATATCTTAAAAATTTATAGGATAAGGAAAAAAAAAAAAAAAAAAAGGATAAATGATAGATGTAATCATTCGTATTCGATTCTTTTTTTTTTTTTTTCAGTCGTAATTGGGAGACTTAAGGATTATGTTTGGAATGAGGAAGATCAGAGAATGGAAAGAATTTGTTTGAAAGTTTTTGCTTTTTCTTAGTTTAGAAAAAGGAAAGAAAATAAAAATAATAATAAGATAGGAGTGGGGGAGGGGGATGGGATGCTATGGATTTAGAATGAAAAAACTATATTAACAAAATGAAAATTATATTACTTTCTTTTCACTCTTTTTTCTCCTCACAAAATAATGAAATTTATAAAAAAAATATTATCAAACTTGGGTTGACCCTAATACGATCCAGAATGGATCAACCTTTTAATTCTTGGCCTATAATATGCTTGGCTTCAGCTGGCCGAATGTCACAACATTACCTTTTTTTGTTTTTACTTGTTCTACTTTTCTACCTCAAATTAAATCCTTCACTCCTTCCACACATAGTATAAAGGCTTAATCTTTATGGCAATGATTTAAGGTTGTAAGACGTGGCATAACGTCAATAAACATTCTAATTATGTGTGATAGAAAGGATTGTATCTGTATCCATAGCTGAGGTCTGCATTTGCTGTCTTTTGGAAAGTTACGAAAATTACGTCAATCTTTAAAGGTTTTTCTCGTGTATTACACGGGATAGGAATTGACAGTAAGCTGTCATTCAAAAGGATATATGATCTTACAATTATTTATTTATTATTATTTTCCTTTGATTTTGCGAACATTCTTGAAAGTATTTCACGTTACAAGACAGCTGAGGACGGAAAACATATGTATTCGACACACGTGCTTTGACCAAGATTCAACCAAGATTCCATATATGGACCATGGATGTAGCTAAGTAGTTATAGTCGTTGAAGATGTGCAATTGCTGACATCCCAAGTTTTTATTTATGTTTTGCTATGGGTGCCGGAAGGACACACCTGTGGAGCCTTATTAATTGAATTTTCATTACAAATTTATGCGACTTCCCATGATAACCTATGTGCCCTTACAAAGAAATCGGAAAAGGAAAGTTTACTTGATTATTATTAAGTATCTGTCTATATGGGTTATCAAACACTTCACACCATACAAGGGCTACTCACTTGTCTAAATATAATAAAGGTGTAATAAATAAACATTCCTAATGAATTGCATTGGGATGTAATTGGTTGTGAATACATATGACATTGCTCACCTGAGTGAATTAAAATGAGGAGTAACACATGAATTGATAACACAAATACCAAAAACGTCCCTACCTATGCTATACATTTACACAACGTCCTTGTTTTGTAATATATATTTTACAAGATATATGATTAAAAATATATCTATAAGTTTTAATATATTTTAATATATGTAATATATATTCTATATATATTAATAGAAAATTTTATTTTAATGTTACATTAATTGAATATTTCATATGATATATATTACATAAAACAAGGAATAGTACCAAGTTAAACATAATGTTATTAATATAAAGACTCGGGAATTTGAAGAAATTTGTTTAATCTTTTCACTTCCCTTCTTGCCTCATCAACTAACAGACACTTCATAACATGATCTATACTTTTCTCCAATTCCTCATGCCAATCTCAAAGCTTTTAATAACAATGATAGCTTAGATTGCTCCATCTCTAACAAGCTTCATTTCCTTTTTGTACAAGAATGAGTGGCATTGTGATGGCATGAGTGATCGTCTTCTTCATCTCTCATCGGCAACTAATCTGCAATGTTCTATATAGGTGATTCTTCTCTATGCAACTCTTCGATGACTTCCTCAACAATTTGTGCATCTTGACTTGTGGCTCGACCTTTTTCATATATCATGGAGAACTCTTCCAACTAGGGGAAGCACTTAGTCATAAGAACAACAGCATCTCTATGGCTCTTACTAATAACTCTAATAAAAACATATTTTACTAAAGGTAGTAGTGAAGGAGGCGCTTAAAATGCTTCAAGCTAAGTCCTAAATCATTTCTTATATTCACAAAAATTTAACAATGATATATGAAATCATGTGTCTCAACAACAAGTAATAATAGATAAAAAAAGAAATAATTATCAATGGATGAGATCAACATCTAAAATTACGAACAAGTATGGTGCAAATTATACTTCAATTGACTTCATATGTAACACCAGTCAAATAACATGTAAATATTAAAGCTATGATTAGCATCTAAAACTAAGATTATAACTTATTTCAATTTATATAACTACAAATATTGTATGTTATACTCTGAATTCCTTATTAGGCATGTTAAAACTTAAAGGAAAAAAAAAAACCAATGCGGGAACTCAAAGTCAAGTATAAATCATCCCTGTAGAATACATAGGTTGAAACACCAAGAGAAGCTCAAAAAATAACATCATGAATCAACTTGACATTGTAATTTATTCATGGTCCACGCACAGTTATAACCAAAGAAATTTATTTATTGTAAGCCTCTAGGTTTCTCAGTACCTTTAAAAGTGAACCTTAGAAATAATATAAGAACCAAAACCCTAAAATTGATCCTAGTTGATCTTAAATTGTAGAAACCTATACAATTTTAGATAAGTTAGATAACCCCTAAATGTTTGATGAGTAAGATAAGAATAGAAAACCTTAAATACTAAACCCAGAAAATGAGTGCCACAAAAAATAGAACGAAAATTCGATAATAGAAATCTTATTTAAATGATTTGTGTATCTGATCACTAACATAAAAATCAAGACAATATATTTAAATAATTATATAATAATAAAATAATAAAGTAATTCCATAGTATAGTAATAAATTGTCAGTCAACAATTTCATAAGTTAAACTAAACAATTTCCCCATGATGCATAATGCTAGGGATGAAAATGCAAAACACTATACTTGATATGTTCATGTTTGACTTTATGTATACTGATCTAACTTTTATATGTATGTAAGTATATGAATATATATATATATATATATAACTTACAGCATATTGCTCATTAATCTAAAAATCGCAATGCAAATTATTTATTCATATTCTTGAGATTTGTCCTTAATCAAAGTTTCAAACTTGTCTATATTCAAGTAAAAAGGGGACTTGTCTATCTCAAAGTCCTAGGGATCCTTGTCCTAATTCTAAGACTCCCATTTTATTTTATTTCATTTTATTTTATGTTATCTTGGTTGCTTGTCCATTTCAAGTCCCGAGAAGCCTTGAACACAAGTTAAGACTCCCATATTTTATCTTTATGATTCTTATTATTGTCCTTACCAATCTTTTACTTTGTGTTCATGTTAATATCTCAATATTCATAAGTTTAGATTTTCATGTTCATAATGCTCATAGTGATGTTATAATGGCAAAATAATTTTTTGCAACCTCTACATATTGATGATGCTTTATTATGCAAAATAATTTTCTAAAACTCATTTTTATACATGTGAAGAATCATCTATCAAAAGAAATATTTGGAAACAAAGCCATTATCTTATTATCCTTTAAATGCCAAGAACCTAGAAAAGGAATTTGGAAAATACAACTTGAAAAGTTATTTTCTTGAAATCACACCAAAAAATAAAATCTTGAAAATAAAATGATCAAAGGAAACTTATTAATAAATCGCCTTAGTGTGTCAAATTTTTTATGAAAAGTAAAGCAAATAATAAAGTCTCATTTTTTCAAGTTCAAATCACTCAATGTAAAGCCTAAGAAATAAACTTTCAATATAAGTTTTCGAAGTTTATTTTCCATGAACCTAAGTTTCCTAACTCTTTACAAAAGTTATTTTAGTGGAAACTTTATTTTGAGCAACATCACTAGGATCATGCATCTATTATGAAGTGTTACTATGTTTCATTTATGTTTAAGTATAAGATTAATAAATACTTGGCTTAGAGATTCTATATAAGGTAAAACTGAAAAATATCAAAATAAAGTTGAGTTGAAGTCTAGACTTAATCTTACCATTCTATTCCAAGACCTAAATGACCTTAAATGTTTGAAATTACTTTGGAAATAGACAGAACATTCAAAGTAGATAAAAAAAAATGACTAATTAGATGTGAATATCAAAGTTAAAATAATCAAGTTATGACTGTTTTAAAGTTTTAACTTTGTAATAGGAAAATATAGCGAGAATAGTAACTATAAAAGTAGAAGTTTAGATGAAGTTGATCCAAAACGCTCATTTTGGATTTCTTCTTGTTCAAGTAACAAGGATCCCAAAGCCATGAATTTTGAGGATCACTTTGACTAAGGATTGCACTATGAATGTGTGGGTTTTCCTTATGATTTTGCTACCTTGTTTATGCTTATAACTAATTGCACTAAATCGTTAAGAACAAGATAAAATAAATACGTATGGGGGTCATGGGTTGTGTTGTGCTTCTATGCATGTGTGATAAAGGATATTAAGCATATCAAAATCCTTGTTATGATTGTTTATATATATTCATTTTAACTATGAGTATTTGTATGTATGATGAATTGCTTGATCACCCATAAAAGAATCATAATTCTATTAGACTTTAATTAAAAGAAAAAGACATGCATTGCATGGTCAAATCACATGCAGAAGATTGCTACTCAAACATGAGGAATCGAAAGGTCTGCGTTATCAAGCCATAAGCTTAGGTTTACCCTATCTTGAGGAATTAGGTTGCTCGGGGAATGCATTGTCAAGGGGAAGTCATGCTAGACCAATCGCTATGGGCAGGTGCCTGGGAACTAGCAGTAAAGATGGAGGAGGTTTTTAGAGAAGAGTTCCCTAGCCTTTATTACTGAAGGCATAAATCTGTCATATATATTGTTTCCGAACAACTATATATGCTTGCTTGTTTCAGGTGTTTGTTACATGAGCATAGCATATACTTAGACTATCAAACTTGGTTTTTTATTATTGTTGGATACGAATGATAGGAAATATCTCACTAAGTAAGTTATCACTTACAACCTTATAGATTTTTATTGAAATCGGAATATCTATGGTTATACCCCTGGACTTCAATGCTTAAGGTAATTACTAGTGGACTTTTGGAGCTTTTGGAGGAGTTAAAGAAGAAGAGGAAGTGGATTCCTTGTTAATCTTTCATGTCATATTTGTAAGACTCTTTTATGTGTTTAGGAGACATTTGAGGATGATTGTAACATTTAATTTATATGTGGATTTAGCGGGGGTATGCCCCTAAAACTGTGTAACCTTTGATGATTAAGAAATATTATGTTAAGCTATCTTGCTTGTGCATGTCTGTTATCTCCTTGAATTATACTACTCTACTAATGTTCCTTTTGTTGTGAAATACGCCTTGTGCATAATATGGAAGTTTTTGCATGACTAAGGTAGTCATTCTTAAGCTTAAATATTGTGTATAGAAGACTGTCACATTTATGGTACTCGTTGGGGCATCATTGTTATTGTATACATGCTAAGCTTGTGAATCCTAATGTTAATAACAGACAAACTTGGTGTAGAACTGCTTGAACAAGCTAAAAGAGTTGGTGAAATGCAACAAGTAGATGGTAAAAGTAATTCTAACTTATATGAGATTATTTATTTTGAAGATGATAGCTACAATTATAAGAAATAGCAACATGTAGGTACATATTGCATAATCCAAGGTCAATAGATCACTTCGATGATCATAACAAGATGAGGGAGATTAATGCTCACACTCAATTAATCCAATACCAATGCAATATGATTAAATAGAGTACACTGATGAATGTAAGACCACTTAATCCACTAAACGAGAATCATAGCAGCAAAAACAAACATGCTACAGTCAGTAGATACATATGGTTTAGTATGAACTCATTCAAAATTCTAATATAAATCTCAATTGAACCACAATGTATTTTTCAATTTTATTTAACCAAACATATTAGATTATGAATGACGAAATTTCAAATCTAACTAAAACCCAAAAGGCAAATCAATCAAAATAATATAATCAATTCCTTGAACTAAATTAAACTAGTACACCATACATCTAATATTCACATTACCAACTCGAATGGAGAAAATAAATAATATTCTTCTATTAACTTTGTCAACATCATAGCCACCATAAAGAATGTTAACAGCAATAAACTATAAAAAAGCAATAAATGACTTGTTTGGAATGCACTTTTTGTCATCCAACAAATAAGAAATGAGTTTGTCTATTTCAATAAACTAGTAGTGCCACAAAAGAAAAACAAATATTTAGAACCCGCAATCAGGATAAGGTGCGGTTTGGAAAAAAGTAGAGATGATAACTAAAACTTGAATTCATAATATAATTTTGGAGAAATGAGTTTATATACCAATAAGTAGGTGTCTTATACTTGCTTTTCAACAATCACCATCTTCGTGACTAGATCCCATTCAAACCCACTAGTTGTTTTCCCATAGCCCATATGGTACACCATACTCTAACCTTTCTTAGGTTCTAATGAGCAATTCAACATATATGGTTTCGCTTGTAAACCATAATTAGGTAACTTGGTGAGAAGCATCCTCTTTAATTCAATGAGATGTCCACCTAAAATTCAATGTTAGTATCATATGTTCCATTGTTGTACAATTCTACCATACATTCAACTAGTGCATTATCTTGAATAAATTTCTACTGTCTTTTTACATAATTTGTTACTTCAGCTTCCTTTTATGGACATTTCATTCTTAAAATTATAGTCGAATAAACATAGATATCCACAAAGAAAACAACATAATAATATAAGAATAGCAACATGACAAATTGCAATAAAAGAAAAGAACATAATATCAACATTAGAATTTCATACTTCAAACGATAAATCATAAAGTGTTCGGATACAAATGTGAGTTAGTAAAATCCCACATGAGAAACATGAGACTTATGTGAAAGGTTTATAAGAGGGAAGACTCATTAACCTAATACCTTTAGGTTTTTGGGTTATATATGGTGCCAAACCCATTAATATCTTCTTTCACAAGATCCATTAGTTGAATTTCTCCTTCATAAACACTCCCTATCTCCTAATAAGTGGCATTAAAGCTGATGGATCGATTAGGAAACTCCTATAGTTGGCTGTCTATATAGAAAGAAGAGCTTTCTAATAGTAAGTCCTTTGTGAAATCCATGATGTTTAGGTGAGCAGGTGGGGAGCAAACCACTCACAAAGCGGGTTTAGTAGAGTTAATTTGATAAGCTCTTGATAAGATCATAAGGTTTATACCAAAGAGGGAGTAAAACCTAAGCTGTTGTAGAGACTCACACTTGAGGGAGAGATTTGTTAGGATACAAGTGTGAGTTAGCCAAATCCCACATGAGAAATATGAAACTTATGTAAAGGTTTATAAAGGGAAGATCCATTAACCTAATATCTTAAGGTTTGTGGTTATATATAGTGTTAAACCCATTAGTATCTTCCTTCACAAGATCTATTAGTTGAATTTCTCCTTCATAAACACTCCCTATCTCCTAACATAAAGTCACATAGAGCAACAATGCACCAAAATGAATGTATATGGAAAGTCTCATCTTACATCTCATATCAAACATTGAGCAGCAAAACAGTTATATTAGTTTAGACATTCACTTCATCTATTCTAACTATGATTTCCTCCACTCCAATTATTGAAGATTTGAGTTGTTAGCTGTTGTATTCAAGTTGTCCTTGCATCATTACCCCACAAAGCTGCAATAAGTTCATCTTCATTATTGACATTGTTTTCTTTTATAGAATCCATGCCATCCTCAAGAGGGTCAAAGTCTATTTCCATCATAATGAAGTTGTGGAGCAAACAATAAGTATTTTATGATTGTAAATTCTTACTGGATTAGACGGACTTAATAGAATACTCCATCTCATTTTAAGCAGGTTGAAACACCTCTCAATCACATTTCGAGTAGATGCATACCTCATATTAAACAATTCTTCAGAAGATCTTAGTTAACAACCTTGATGCCATTCATTTAAATAATATCGTTGACCCTTAATGGCTCTAATAGTTCCTTACAATTAAGATACCTCCATCAACCAGAGGGTAGCATCTTATATAAGTGAAAGAAGGTGAATCATGCATTAACTAGTATACTTTTTCAAGAAAACTAAATTTAAATATAGGGGAAAATGCAAAAACACCCCTTAAGCTTTTGAGGTAGCATAGATTGACCCCTTGAACTATAAACAATTTGCAAATAAGGACATCCTATTCCTTTTTTGTTTCCTTTCGTGCACATACAAATCTATACAAATTCTATACGAAAAAGTACACCATGAACTGTAAAATTTTTATACGTTTTTGATGGAGAAGTAAAAAATGTCCTTATTTGCACATTATTTATAGTTCAAGGAATCAAAAACCAAACTTTCAAAGTTCATGGGGTCAATCAATGCCATCCCTATTGTTTAAGGGGTGTTTTTGCATTTTACTCTTAAATTTATGTAAGTTACAACAAATCATATCCTATGGTACTTTGAGACCTTTTTTCCTAGTGATTGCATTTTTGAATATTCTACTATCAACAACTAAGCCCTCCACCCTGACAACACATTAAAAAAAATTATAAAATCATATTTTGTGTACAAACACCTAATACATTAGTTGCAATCTCATTTTTCTTAGTTCTACATCAAGGTTTGTCTTTCATTGCTCTTTGATTGGGATGTTCGTTCTATTCTAAACACCTATGCATATCTAGATAAAAGAAAAATGTATATAAATTTTAAAATGATTTTTATTGAATTTTTGTTAATTTAATGATCAAATGGGATTCAGTACATTTTGAAAATATTTACTCATTATTACTCCAGACTACCTAAAATTGTACTTAATCACTATTCTTCACATGGTGAGCAAGTTTATGCAAGATCATTGCAACTTGCCCATCCACATACATATTCGTGGTTGATTTTAACCCCCTTTATTTCCCTTAACATCTCACAAAGTTTCAAGAAGTATGCCTATCTAATCTCAATCATTCAATACATGTGACATCATCACTATGAACAAGTCTCTAATATATTCATGTTTTGGTAGGAATCTAAACTATGAGACCATACACGAGGTGGTAGGAATGTAACCAAAGCATATGAAAACGATATTATGTGGCATGCAATATTACAATATATCACACCTAAAACTAAAAGAAAACAAGCGATTTTCTTTTTCCTTTGTCAATCATTAACATACAAACACACTTGATCCATCAATGCAAAAGTACAAATATGCTTATATAAATCAAGTTGTATCTTAAATTTTTGCAAAAGGAATAGAATATATAAAATTAATTAATAAGTTCATATCCTTAACATGCTTGAAGGATCATTTAATTGTAAGATGATCGTAAAAATTTGAGAAATTATGTTAAGGTTAGGAGTCCTCCTTCAATTTTTTTAGACATTGATTTTTGTTTCACATGATAAGTCTGTAATTAACATTTGCAAATTTTTATTGTATCATATAATAACGCATTCCTAGATTTATGTCAAAGAAGTGAGGGCAAAGAGTATTCAATTTGTTTCATCTATAGTCACACACACAAGTCCATTAGTCATAAGACATTGCACCATCACTGCTCATAGCTCACCTAAGAGAATGATCAAGTCACAACATTCACGTCATTTTCTGAGGATGATACTCTACTTCATCTTAAATCTTTAGAAAGATCTACTAGATTTTAGAAGAAGGATCGGCATATGTAATGTTAGCATGAATTCTTCATTCCTTATAGGTTGTCGATTCTTAGGTAAGATGAAATATATTTTTTTTTATAGAAATGGTGAATGGTTGAAAATAAAAAAAGTATACAATAACCTACTAAATCATTAGGACACAAAAATATGTCTAGGTCGATAGAATGTTCTAACTCAGACGTATTTCAAATGTATTTATACAAGAACAAGATTACAAAAGACACAAGAATTATGATAAAAAGCTTGATTGTCTATTTCTTCATTTCTATTAAGCATCAACATCACCATAAGAATAATGGCATTTAGACATATTATATCTTGATTACTCAATTTCACCTAATTACTACAAACTCTTTAATGTGTATCTCTTGAACTTCACATAATAGGCTCTATTGAAAACTTTATCCATATACCATCAGAAAAATTATGTTACTTAATGGTGGTGTTATTATCTAATAATAATGACTAAACAGATAGTTATTCATTTTCATTCATAATCATTTTCATTTAATAAAGTTGCTAAATAATTTCCACTACAATTATGGGGGTCCCAAGAGGTATTACATATGAGTTTATATTGATCTCAAATTTACATACAATCATGAACAAAACATAGTATCATTTCTTTTGACAATATTTTCACTAAAATCCTAGGGGTCTCAAGTGGTATTATATATGAGCATAAGTCATGAATAGAACAAAGTATTATATATGAGTCAAATTTTCAATCCAAACTCCAAACCAAATTGTAAATCAAATCGAACTAAATGGTTAACCAAGAATCTAAACCCAATCAACCCTACTATGTAATATGCATTGAAATCAAAATATATGTGGAGAGAGCTAAGCTAGGTCCTTTGAGTAGGAAGAAGACGATCAAGGATTAGGGTTTTTCTTTTTTTTTTTTTAAATCGCCTTGGTTAATGGAAGTAAAATGATACTAAATCTAAGGTTATTTTAGGGAAAATAAAATGTAGGATGGGCCTGGATAGTCATTCTTAAGTTTCAACCAAGAATCCCTATTCTTTGTTTTGAGTAATAGTGATTCCTATTGAAATGTGATTTTAAGGATCAAATGACAAATAAACAATGTAAGAGCAAGTCAATAGGAATAAAAAGGTAATGGAGTAGGAATTATGCCCAAGTGAGCGAGCCATAAATATTTACTCACTCATAACTAGCAGAGCTACACATAATCATCACAAACTTTCACAATTCAAAACACTCAGCTTTTATCTTTCTTAAAAAATTAAATATCACATTTAAGGCATAACTTTCACTCTTAAAAATAAAAAACAAACTTTTGAGTAGTGTTTTAGAATGATTTGCAAAGTAAATTGTCAATAAAATTAATCACTCACTTTTTGCAATTTAAAGTATAAGAACAAAAATTATAAGGAAGTGACATAAGAAAATTAATTGTAACTTAATGTGCTCATCCTACTTCTTAAAATTTGCCTAACATCTATTTATCACTTCTTCAAGTCATTTGGTCGTTGGCTTATTTCTCCCAAAACTCCCCTTACATCAAATGCTTTAATAGCTAGTTTCATGATGCCTAGAGGTTAAATGCCACAAGCTAATGTTTGGTCGTGATCTAGAAATATTTAGTCATTCTCTTGTGTTCAACATGTTATTTGCATGCACAAAACACATTTACCATCCAAATGCCATGCCTTGGCATCTAAACACCAATCACTTTACACATGATTATAAGCACTATAATTATGTAAAATATAGTGATCGTTTGGATGCTAGCTATAGTTACATGATTTGGACATTTTATCATTCTAACATCTAGCCACCATGCCTTGGCATTTGCAACTGCCATACAACGAAGTCCTACAACACTTTAACAAACATAATCACAACTACATGTATATTGCACATTTCAACTCATCATAAAGCAAACATGTTGAGCCAATCAAAAGTAATTTTTGTATAAATGTGAAATACATTTCTTCAATAAATTTTGATTTAAACCTTCTGATTCAATAAAAAGAAGGCATTCAAAGAGTTCGAGGAGTGTTTGTGAGGTTTAGAAATAGAATTCTAAAGAAAAAGAAGAGATCTATCCTTATTTAGAAAAGCTATTGGATTCATTACAAATTATTATATTGAGTCTATACTCATCATATTCTTTTCTTCTTTATTATTATTTTTGTTGTGAGTTTGATTATGAACTATCTATTATTGATGAATATTATGAGTACCTAATTATTTAAGGGTAAATTACATGAAAATATATCAACATTTAAGAGTAAGTTCATTTAAGATATCAACATATCAAGCGGTTCAAAAGAGGAATCAAGTTTTGAAATAAATTCACTTAAGATATCAACGTTTCAAGTGATTAAAAAAATGTATTAATATTTTCAAAGTAAGTCAAATAAGGTACTGATAATTGGCCATTACTAAAAATTTATGAAATTTGATTGAAAACTAATCAAAACAATGATACAATAAATGAACTTTTCAAAACGTTGATATCTCATTTGACTTACTTTATAAAATGTAGATACCACTTTTTAACACTTGAAATGTTAATACCTTAAATAAACTTACTCCCAGACCTTCTGGTATAATTTACCCAATTATTTAATAAGTAAGTGTATTAGCCTAAAGAAAGCTATGATTCAATTGAAATAATTTTCATTGTCATGGCATATAATTATGTGTGCTTATTAGGTTTTCTAATTATGAGTGTAGACAAATAGGATTAAATGATATATATATATATATATATTTATTTATATATTGGATAGTAGTTTATATATATGAGTATATCTTCATAATTAGACAAGGCTACATGCAATATTGAGTACGTGATTACATAAATTTACCAAATTATAGTGAAACCTAATAAAGGAATTCATACATCATAAATAATTAATTAGTAAGCATGTTAATTGATTAAAGTAATGTGTCCAAGTTATTTGATTAAGAAATTCCAATTAATTAATAGAGGATTAATGATTGTGGATTTCAGTAAACTCTATTGTAATCAACAATAGAAATTTCCACGGTATGAAACAATGGAAATAAATAAATTGAATCTAGAATATTAATCATAGAGGTAACTCTAATGGTGTTTGAAAATGCCTTGGTATGATTAGATAATTGAGATCAATTTGATTAATTTAAGAATAATAATAGTATTATAATATTAATTATTTAGATAAGATAACTACTAAGCAAGTAATTACTAGTATTTGTAGTAGTCTCCTTGTGAGATCAATACTTGATCTAGTTAACTATACTATGGTAATACAATAGGTGTGTTTGTCTTATCTAGATTATGGGCCCCTATCTATATCCATAATAATGTCACAAGGTTCGTACACCCTTCTCCTTATGACTCTCAAGGAAATATTCGACCCACAAACAAAGTGTAGCCTTCTTCTCACTTCCTTTAGTTGCTTGTAGAGTAATTATTAGAGAGGGTGAAAATTTTTCTTCATAAAGCATTTTAGGGGAATGGAGGGGGGTAAAAGTCTTGTCATGATGTTTATTCACCAAAAATCATGGAATGACGTTTAGGAGCATGAAAACATCATTAAGTGTTAGGATGATCCCGTTCCATGATGTAATAGAAGTTTGTACCAAAGTATTCTAGTAGAAACAAGGGTCACTATGTCATTATGTCATCCATACATGAGATACTTAAGTGGGAGAGATGACTATGATGTGATAAAAGAGGTCTAAAAGAGATATAAATACCTCACCATGATAACAAGACTCTTATGCTTACTAATTATACATATAGTTTTTAAGCAAATTTATAGTATCTATAAATAAATTTGTAGCAACCGTAGTAACTAAGTACCATAAATTAGATAAATTGTAAATGTAGCTTTAGGTAAAGGAATCCAAGGGAGGGAGGAAAGGAAAAAAAAAACGAAAAGAAAAGAAAAGAAAGAAAGAAAGAAGAAAAAGGGTTACCGCTAAGCCTAAAAACTTTGTATCTCCATTCTCTTCTATCTTTCTTAAAGTGGGGTTACTTGAAACACCATTACCATGAGATATTTACCTAGAAAATATATGTCAACATAATAGGTAGTAAGAAAGAAGGAAAATTACTAGGAAAAAATAACATGAGAGAGCAAAAGGTAGGGTTAAAATTTCACCTTTAACTAGTACAAGACATTCAGACACAATACATAGATTTTATACTCTGTGTGATATGGTCTCATTGTGTGTATTTATGGATTATATCCATAAGTAGAGTCTTATTGTAATAAAATTGGTAATGGGGTAGACTTAAATTAGAACATAAACTATAATAAACTCGTGTTCTCATCCGGTTGTCAATGCATTTATGTAACATCCTAAAAATTTAATCAAACATTAAATCAATTAAGGCGCTACCACCACGTACAATACTTTAAAGTATTATACGCTCAAGCTTCTTTTAAAAGACTTTGTTTATGTTGAACATTGCCACTCAATTATAGGTTAGGAAATCGTTAATTAGATTTTTAAATAATTGGATTTAGCAACGGAAAATCTATTTTATAAAACAATTTTTAAATAAAAACTCATACTCCTAACCGAGTAAACCAACTTTCTAAGAAACAAAATTTTAATAAAAATTTTTACAATCTACTCTTAGGGATAGATAATCATTTACAAACATATGGGCACCAAAAGGCCTTTTATGAAAAAAAAAAATTATAAATAAATCCAGTCTCTATAAAACAAAAAAAAAAAAAAACAAAAAGAAAACAAAATAACCAAAAACAGATCCATGCTTCTAACTCACTTCACTCATCCTCCTTGAATCAATAGAAGCTCCCAAAACCTGAGCCAAACAACATCATCATCATCCATCATCACCATCATAATCATCATCCTCTTTAAGAGATCATCAACAACAACACCACCATCAATAACATCATTCGTCTTCATCATCAATAAAAAATCTTGTAAAAAGAACAACAATAACAAGGATGAACCGAAGCCCAGTATATAGTAACACAATCACACATGGAGTGGCACATGAGCTTAACTAAATGTAATGCATCAATCAATAAGCTATTATCTTTTAATTAAAATAAACAAATCAATATTGAAGCGCTCACACTTCGGAACAAGCCAAAAGGAATATGGGGTTCTTGAGTAATGCTCTCGATGCTCAGGGGTTTGATATAGGTAGTTTGAATCCCTATATCTCCTAAGTGATATATCCGAAAATGAGAAAATAGCTTCATCTAGGGGTCACAGCCATTACCCGACTCTACTTAAATTTAATCCAAAACATGAATGTAGTTCAGTCGTTCTCATAAGCGTGAACTAAATCGTAGTATTTTCCTCCAAGTTTAAGCAAATGTTACACCAATACCCTTTGCCTCATCAGCTACCCGCCGTACCACTTAGGAAATTCATATCTCAAAGATAGGGGTAGCTTAAGTGCCTAAACTATCGTGCCCATCTCAGGACAAGGTGCTGCTCCTTGGACCAGATACCGATCTTCCACTCCAGGGCAAGAATCGAATTTCAACGGCAGAAAACACAATCAACACTCATCAATTAATTAAGCAGTCTTTAAGTTCTTAATCCATATTAGATGTCTATCCTAGTATCTAACAAGTAAGTTACTACATACCTCTTATATGAAATCCAAACATAGGCTCATATGCCTTCTCGGAAGATAATCCAGAAAATTCAGAAGCCAGATTCAAATATCTGTTTAACAATTTAAACTCTATAAGAAACCTAATAAAAATCCACTTATCTCTAACTTGTTTTATTACCCTATTTGATCAGACACTAAATAGAAACCCCACTATGGTTACGAATACCACCACACTAAAATACGGACAGTTTCTTTTTTGTTTGTCAAAAAAATTTCTTTTCTCTTTGTTTATAGTATTTTATTACAAAAGCATCAACAAAGAATTCATATACCAAAAAAATTTATTTTCCAAGTAAACACACATTGAAACAACATATTCCACATGTTATTCAAAGATCATCCTAATTCATTCATCTAAGCCAATTACTAACTACTAAGCTCAATCTAGCTTTACCATAGCCAAATTGATTAAAGTTAGTCATTTAATTCATTTACTAAGTCAAGTTGATTAAACTTAAATAATCTAATTCATTTTAACTTAATGAAGTCTATTAGTCAAGTTAAATCTAGGTTTATTAACCAAGTTCATTTTATAACTAACTTCTATATTTAATCTAATTATCTATTAAATCTATAAATCCACTTAGTTCATGCTTAATTACATCAATTAACTAATATAACATATTAATTATCATTTATCTACTTTATTTTATCCTAACAAGATTCGTTTCCTAAGCAAACATACATTTAACAAGCAAACATGAGTTTTTAACTTTGTTTGGAAAATATATTAGGTAAAAAGAAGTAAAATTTCTACTTTGATACTTTTTGAATTTGTAAAAATTTAAAACATGAAATTTAAGCTTTCTATAGCAACTTGAATCACCTTAATCCGATTTTGGATGAAAAAGTTATGATTAAATTACAAAACATCATCGCAGTAGGGAATTTCGTACCCGAGGCTAACTAAACCTAGGTCACGATCATGATTCTTGGAAAGCTTTATAAAATGACTTCTGGGATATAAATCACGCCCATGATTGTTGAGTTTCAAAGTTTTGTGACTAACCCGAGGCTAGCAAGGCATGGATCATGGCGGTGATTGACAGATAGTTTGCGAAAAGTCACTTCTGAGTCAAAAATCATGCCCATGATTGCCTAAAATTGTCTAACCTCAGCCTACCAAGGTCTCAATCATGCCCGTGATTCATCAAATTTTACAAAAACAAGCCTAGCAAAGCCTTAATCATGCCCGTGATTGATGGTTTCTCTTGAGTTACGAATTTCCTTGTTTTTCAAACTTCATTTTATCAAACTTTTACACATTCTACTTCCATTGTAACATCATAAAACAACATATAACTTATATTCATAACTTCTAACACTTCAAGTCCCATTTCTCATCATCAAAACACATCTAACTACAATATCAAACCCCATATTCACTATTCATCATCTTCCTTAACAACTCCACATGCATCCATCAACAATTCAACACATAAAAACATATACAACAACTAAAACAATTATACTTAGCTTTAGGCAAGAACATGCAACTTAGTTCTTCTTCTCTACACTTTATCTTCTTCTTTTTCTTATCCTAACCTTGATTTTCTTCTTCGTCTCTAACTTGATTTCTCGTTTAATCCTTCTCGAAACTTGAGATTTAGAAAGATGAATTTAAGAGAGACAAAGAAAAGGAAAGAACAAGAAGAGCAATAAGATACGTGAAAAGAGAGAAGAAAAAAGAGAGAGAAGGAAAAGGAGAATGAGAAGGAAGATAGGGGAAAGGAGAAATAAAAGAAAAAGAAAGGATAAGAATTAAATTATAATATTTTAGAATTAAGATATTGGGTTTAGAACTTTCAGATCAATATCTTTAGCTCGAGCAATATTTAAAAGATGATTTCTGAACTAATGGGTTAGAAATAAAAAACTTAAAATAAGAATTTAATTTAGGAATTTAATTTAGATCAAATTGACATTTAATTTGAGTTCGGTTTAAGAACTGATATTTATATAAGCAAATGAACTCAAATTTTGTGAAGACTAAGGAATTGAGATTTAGGCTAAAGTTCAAGGGCTTAAGAATCCTCTAAACATTTAAATAACATGTTTAAGGATTTAGGAATCAAAATCTCAAATTTCAACTTAATTAATTACTAATCTAATTATATCAACTTGTCTAATTACACCCAATAATTCATTTGATTTATTTAATCTATCTAAATTCAAATTATAACTTAGGTGAATGTTTGGAGTATTTCAATTTGAAACAAGAAACATGACAGTACATGATAAATTAGAGAAGATGTAACAAAAACTTAATCAAGAAATGTACAAGATGATGGAAACTTTTATGGAATTTATTTGTGCGACAAAAATTATTAATTTGTGATGCAAATCATGTGATTTAAAAACAATCTCTATGTCATACACTTCAAATAGTTCAAATGAGTTGTCATCTTCCTTTAATAGTAATTTTGGATTCAAATTTAAAAGATATGAAGTAAGAGATTTTGAAATTTAATGGGACCAATGCGTTAGGATGGATCTTTAATAAAAAAAAATATTTCTTCAATTGTAATCAAGTAGTTGATGAAAAAAGAATCACAATTGCATCATTTACAATAAAAGATAAAGTTTTGTAGTGGCACTGGTGGGTGTATATAATAGACAACTCAATTCATGGATAAATTTTAAGAAAGTACTTAAATCGTGCCATAGTCCTTTAGCTTATAAAGATGTGCAAAGAATATTGTTCAAACTTATTTAAGTAAATTCTATTTATGCTTATCATACACAATTTGATGCATTGTGCAACTAAGATGTTGGATTATTAAACAATCGTCTACTTAGTTGTTTTATTTTTGGATTAAAACCTATGTTGGGCAAGAAGTATAATTGCTAAACATTGATTTATTGCAAGCAATTTAATCTTACAATTTGAATAATTTGGTTCAGAATGCCCTTATAGGTTCTCTATTGTCAACATAATAAAGTTTGAAAAAAAAAATTCTATTATATCATTTGAATATTGTAACACATAGAAAAATAAGATAAAATAAAGATAAATGAGTCATGATATATATATATATAAGCTTACAACAAAGCCACAAAACAAGTTAAGTTTGGTTAATTTTGTTTTGGAAAATAATTATGAAATGTTGGAATTTCTATAATTTTCTGCAGATCCAACGCCGGCTTTTGGAAGGAGTACACCGTCGGCATGGAGATTGACGTAGGATATTCACAGTGACAAATTTTCTTACGTTAGAGTGAACAACGGAGTGTGTGTGTGTGTGTGATTTTACCGGTGTTGAAGTTGGATCAAAAGCGTTATTATTTAACGCTGAAGTTGAACGCCGCTGGCATTGAGTTAGGTTTTGCCGGCGTTTGATGTTCGGAACGACGCAATGGATTTTATTGCACGACGAACACCGCCTCCTAGGAATTCTACACCGCCGGCGTAGGAATTAAATTTGCCAGCATTTGTGCAAATTCTATAAATAGATGTGTTCGTCCGAGGCTTTTTTTCAACAGAAGTGATTTCATCCTTATTCCTTCATGAGAGAGAGAAGTTTGGGATATTTTATGCGTTCTAGTATGCAATCTTCATTCTAAGGCAGGTTTGATCAAAGGTGAGTGATCATAATCCATCTGCAACATGTTTTCTACGAATTTATGCATGATTTCTTAGGGTTTTGTTATGTTCTTGAAGGAAAATGTGGGAAGGATTAAGATCTCGGGTTTAATCTGTCTCGATTGGATGAGGAGTGAGTATTGTGATTTAAACAAGTAAGTATAATGTTCTCATACAAGATTTATGCGAATTTCATGCAAGTTCTAAGGACTTTGTGGTTGTTTTTATGAAGGAAACCCTAACTTTGGTTAGAATCCGAATTTGTAGGTGTGAGTCAGGTTTTGGTGATCCAAATCAGTAAGTTTAGTCTTTTCGTTGATGAATTTAAACAATGTGTGGTTATATGATCTTATATATTCTTGTTGTCATGTAATATTAGGGTTTTGGTGGACTATCGGAATTATGGACTTGTTGTGAGTTGTGATCGGAGAAGACGGTGCAAATTTTTAGAGATTCATTATCAGGTTAGAGTTTTAGGAGATTATGATATATTAGGGTTTGTTCTTTTACCGTGTTTTATACATCTGTTTATGTATATATGCTATTGACAGGATAATTAGAGATTTTGGTGTTTTATTGTTGGTATTGATCGAAGAGTTGTAGAGATTCGTGTTAGTGTTGTTGTTGTTGATATTGGGTTTGGTGAATTTGGATTAGTATTCCTGAGATTGAAAAGGTACGACCAATCCCTACTTGTTGTTCTTGCTTGTAAGATTAGTATTGCTTGATTGGTTGTAGGGATAGAACTTTATAATGAACTTAATTCTATTCGACTTAATAATTGTCTGCTTGGTTGTGTTTGGCTTTGACCAGTAAAGACCTAGTAGACAGTGATACTGATGAGGCACCCTGATGATTTATGTGTGAGGTTGTCTCGAGTAGACTCGTGCATAGAGATGATTCCGGTAGAATTAGGGAGAAATGGGGATGTTTGGGGAGTACCTACTCATCCATATATGTATATAATTACGTTATTTTCAAAGAGTTGGTTATTTTTAAAGAGGAGTCTCAGTTACTTTGACTTCGAGACTAGAGTATACGTAGTTCTGAATTGTGTTGATTTACTGACTATAAATAGATAACAAGCTGATTGCTTGCATTAGACTAAATGCATTTGATATATATACTTGTTGCATATGCATTTGCATTTGCTTTAAAGGATTGGAGTTATCATATTGGGCTTCGCAGCTCACTTTTTAAAATTTAGGTACAAGTGATGAAGACATTGTATATGATCTTTCGAGTTATTATCTGATCTTTGTTCAGGGGGATAGCGATAGTGGACCTGATTACCCAACTGAGAGTTAGATTTGCACTTTACAAGTTCATGGAAGAAGAGAAGTGTTTAGATATATTGAAGACTTGGAAATTATCTATTTATGTTTGATGTTTTATATAAAGACTTTAGGATTTTATGTTGTAGGAAGTTCTAGGTTGTAAAGAAGGTTTTCATGTGAATTGGTGGTTTGGTTTAGTTGGCTTGGTATTGCTAACTTGTATGATTGTTTTAAATCAGAAGTTTGTTTAGAAGCTATGTTCCAGGTTATACAGGTTGTGTTGAGTACCCTATGAGATACCTTATGTGTGTTTACAAGTGATATTTGAGAAATTTGTGGATATTAGAGCCTTAGCGTGTCCTATTCAAGAGAGAACACGTGGTGGGTTGTAATGACTTATTTTAGGGTGATACAGCTTATTTGGAATTAGAGCTTTAGGTTTGAATCTTTTATATTTAAGAAATTGACTCCTTAGGATGATGAGCTTTGGCGAGTGGGGTAGAATAAATTTGTTGTTTAGTTAAGTTGTTGTTCTTTGATAGATTTTGAGTTTTGATCTTAAGTTGGATATCTTGTCTGATATTCGTGTGTTTTGTTAGTGTCAGAGTGCCTCCTAGAAGAAGAACAATTGAAGTGGGTTCCTCCAGAGCGAGAGAGGAGGAAGTGGACAATAGGCAAGAGAAGCAGCAGACTCAGAATGAGAATTTACCATCACCACCACCTATAGGACAACAGATTCCTGTTGATGTTGCACAGCTTATGCAAGCTGTGAATGCTTTGTTGGGAGTGGTTGGTCAACAACAGCAAGATATGAGGAGGGACATGCAAATGGTGTAAGTGATGCTGAAGCTTGGAGATAGGAGACATAAAGGCTGAATGGGAATGGAGGTAATAGGGCTAGACATGCAAATGTTCTTAGCCTGAATAAATTTATGGATCCGGTGCCTAAGTTTGAACCAGTACCACGAAAACCCTTAGAGGCACAGTTATGGATGGAGGAAATCGAGAAAACTTTTTCTACTCTGGACATTTCAGAGAACAAGAGGGTTGAGTATGCCTCTTATTTATTGACTGGAAGAGCTAATAACTGGTGGTTGAGCACGTAAAGACACATGGCAGGAGGGGTGACATGGCAAGATTTTCAACAAGCTTTCTTCAGAGAGTTCTTTCCATATAGTGTTAAATAGAGAATGCTCTAGGAATATTATACTCTACAACAAGGGAAATGATCAGTAGAGGAATATGAGGCTGAACTGCACAAACTGATGAGGTTTCTACCTGATGTGTTGAAGGAGAGTGAGGAAGCCAAAGTTAGCAGGTTCATTACTGGATTGGAGCCTAAGATCCAGTATCAGGTCAATTTGATGGATTTAAGCAACTATTCAGCAGTTATGAATAAGGCCAAGACAGTGGAATAGGGCCCGAGCAGGATTAAGAGCAGAAAGCCTCAAAGAAATAAGATCTTCTTGAGCAAGAGACCAACAGCTAGTGTTTTGGCACAAGACAAAGGCAAGAGACGTGTTACTCAGACTTTTAGGTCAGTAGTGCAAAATTTTGACAAGAGGTACCTTAGATGCCTTGGGCCACATGACTTGAAGGAGTGTAAGTGGGTGGAAAATGCTTGCTTCTCTTGTGGGAAGCTTAGACACAAGAGTAGTGTTTATACAGATAGAGTCCTTCCACAGGTTTTCTATTTTAAGTGTAGACAGAAAGGACACCGAGCAGCGGATTGCAAAGAAGGGCAGTTTAGCAGAGTTTATTCTGGTCAGGGACAGCGAGCACTAGCAAAAGTATACGATCTTTAGCGTAGTAAGACATCCAGTGTGGACACTATTGCAGGTATGTTTCCTATACTTCAGCATAGTGCATTCATATTGTTCGATACTGATGCTAGCTTTTCTTGTGTTTATGAATCATTTGTAGATGTATGTGGTTTATCTGTTGAGCACATGTTTGATTATGTATTTATTAGTACACCTTTAGGATGTGGATCTGTGTTGGATATGGTATGTAGGATGTGGATATTGAAAAAGAGGGTAGACATCTACCTGTGGATTTGATTGTATTAGACATGTTGGACTTTGATGTGATTTTGAGAGTTGATTGATTAGCAAAGTACCATGTGGCGATAGATTGCCACAATTTAGTTATGGAATTCAGTTCACCTAATGGAGACCAGTTTGCTTATAAGTTGGTAGTACAGCGACCTCCAATTACCTACCTATGAACTGTGGGGGAGATCGATTTTAGCTTCTATGGTGAAAGAGGATAAGCAGGAATTAGTCTTGTATGATATACTTGTAGTATGTGAGTTTCCAGAAGTTTTTCCAGAGGATTTGCCTAGATTACCTCCTATGAGAGAAGTGGAGTTTGGAATTGATTTGATATCTAGTACTACACCGATATCAAAGACTCCTTATAGAATGGCCCCTACAGAACTGGTAGAACTTAAAGTGCAGTTAGATGATCTATTGAAGAAAAAATTCATTAGACCAGTGTTTCACCCTGGGGAGCTTCAGTTCTATTTGTTAAGAAGAAAGATGGAAGCATGAGATTATGTATCGACTACAGACAATTGAATCGGGTGACAGTGAAGAATAAGTAGCCATTGCCAAGAATTGATGATCTGTTTGGTCAGTTGGCATGAGATCTATCATCAATTGAGAGTGAAAGCCGAAGATATTCAGAAGACTGCTTTCAAGACAAGCTATGGACATTACGAGTTCGTATTCATGCCTTTTGGAGTTACCAACACAATAGTAATGTTTATGGACTTGATGAATCGGGTTTTTACAGAATATCTTGATATGTTTGTTGTGGTATTCATTGATGATGTATTAGTGTACTCAAGGAATAAAGAGGAGCATGAAGAACATTTGAGGTTGGTTTTAAACAGATTGAAGGAGGAGAAGCTATATGTTAAATTCTCCAAATGGGAATTCTGGTTGGAACAAGTATCTTTCTTAGGACATGTGGTAAATGGTAGTGGGATATTAGTTGATCCTAAGAAAGTCAAAGAAGTGGTTGAATGGCCAAGACCCAAGACGTTGTTAGAGATCAAAAGTTTTCTAGGAATAGCAGGGTACTATAGGCAATTTGTGGAAGATTTTTCTAAGATTGCCAGTCCGTTGACCAGGTTGACACATAAGGGAGTAAAGTATGAGTGGAGTGACAAGTATGAAACCAGTTTTCAGTTGTTGAAAGACAAGTTAGTGTCAGCTCCAGTGCTAGCCTTACTTGTGAGTGGTGAGGAGTACGCAATATACAGTGATGCCTCTATTCAGGGATTAGGATGTATGCTGATGCAAGGGGGCAGGGTAATTGCATACGCTTCCAGACAATTGAAGTCCTATGAGAGGAATTATCCTAATCATGATCTGGAACTAGCAGCGGTTGTACATGCATTAAAACTATGGAGATACTACTATACGGGGAAGGTGTAAAGTTTATACTGACCACAAAAGTTTAAAGTATATCTTTACACAAAGAGAGTTAAATATGAGACAATGAAGATGGTTAGAGCTGATAAAGAACTACGACATTGATATTCAGTATCATCCAAGAAAGGCAAATGTTGTGGTTGGTACTTTGAGTAGAAAGAGAATAGAAAATCTTGCAGCCTTGATTACGACTAAACAACGTTTTCTTGATGATATGAGGAAGTTTGAGTTAGAGACAGTCACGAGACAAGTAGATGAACGTTTGGATAACATGAGAATTTAGCCTACTCTTGTGGATAGAATCAAGACAGCTCAGATTGATGATCAGAATATCCTGGATATAAAGAGAAGAATGGATATGTGTTGAGTGCCAGGGTTTTATTTAGATGATGACGGTATTATTAGATACAAAGGTAGATTATGCGTGCCAATTCAAGGAGACCTTAAAAAGGAATTGTTAAAGGAAGCACATTACTCCAGTTACTCCATTTATCCTGAAGGAAACAAAATATACCAAGACTTGAAGAAGCTGTATTGGTGGAATAATATGAAAAAGGAGATAGCAGACTATGCATCCAAGTGCCACACATGTAAGAAAATAAATATTAAACACATGAAACCAACAGATGAATTGAAAGCATTGCCTATACCACAGTGGAAGTGGGAACATATTACAATAGACTTTGTTTCCGCTTTACCCAAGACAAGAGATAAGTTTGATTCGATTTGGGTCATTATGGATCGTCTTACAAAAGTAGCTCACTTTATACCTATTAAGGCCGGGTATAAGTTAGAGCATTTGGCACAATTGTACATTAAGGAGATTGTAAGACTACATGGAGTGTCGGCAACTATCGTATTAGATAGGGATGCTAGATTTATGAGGAGATTCTAGAAAAGTCTACATCAAGCTTTAGGTACAAAGGTTGTCTTCAGCACCGCTTATCATCCACAAACAGATGGGTAATCAGAAAGGACCATCCAAACATTAGAAGACATGTTGAAGGCATGCATGTTGGATTTTAAAGGAAGTTGGGATGAGCATTTGCCATTAGTGGAATTTGCTCATAACAACAGTTATCAAGTGTCGATTGGCATGCCTCCGTATGAAGCGCTTTATGGTAGGAAATGTAGATCACTTATTCATTGGGATGAAGTAGGGGAAAAACAGCTATTAGGACTAGAATTGGATCAGGATGCAGTTGACAATGTCAGTTTGATTAGACAAAGACGACAAGGTACTCAGAGTCGACAAAGAGATATGCAGATAAGTGAAGAAGACCCTTGGAATTTCAAGTGGGTGAGCATGTTTTACTAAAGATATCACCAACAAAGGGAGTTTTCATATTTGGATTGAGAGGGAAGTTGAATCCTCGATATGTGAGACCATATGAGATCCTAAAGAGAATAGGCGACATGGCTTACAGATTGGCTTTACCGCCTGATTTGGAGGGAGTGCATAATGTGTTCCACATATCCATGCTTAGGAAATATGTTAGAGATCCAGATGAAATAATAGCTCTTGAACCGCTTGAAGTACAATCGAATCTTACAACAGTTGAAAAGCCGGTGAAGATTGTGGAAACTAAAGAAAAGACTTTGAGAAGCAAAGTGATCAGATATGTAAGAGTACAATGGACGAATCAAACCAAGCGTGAAGCCACTTGGGAGCTGGAGGAGGACATGATATCCAGATACCCCGATATTTTCCCTTAGTCTAGGTAAACTTTCGAGGACGAAAGTTCTTTTAAGGATGGGAGAGATGTAACACATAGAAAAATAAGATAAAATGAAGATAAATGGATCACGATATATATATATATATATAAGCTTACATCAAAGCCACAAAACAAGTTAAGTTTGGTTAATTTTGTTTTGGGAAAGAATTATGAAATGTTGAAATTTCTACAATTTTCTACAGATCCAATACCGGCTTTTGGAAGGAGTACGCCACTGACATGGAGATCGGCATAGGATATCCATAGTGACAAATTTTCTCACGTTAGAGTGAACGCCGGAGTGTGTGTGTGTAATTTTTCCGGTATTGAAGTTGGATCAGAAGCGTTATTATTTAACACTGAAGTTAAATGCCATCGGTGTTAAGTTAGGTTTTGCTGGCGTTTGATGTTTGGAATGACACAAAGGATGTTGTTGCAAGATGAATACTGCCTCCTAGGAATTCTACTCCACTGGCGTAGGAATTAAATTTGCCAGCATTTGTGCAAATTCTATAAATAGACGCGTTTATCCTAAGGTTTTTTCAATAGAAGTTATTTCATCCTTGTTCCTTCGTGAGAGAGAGAAGTTTGGGATATTCTATGCGTTCTAGTGTGCAATCTTCATTCTAAGGCGGGTTTGGTCAAAGGTGAGTGATCCTAATCCATCTACAACACGTTTTCTACGGATTTATGCATGATTTCTTAGGGTTTTGTTGTGTTCTGGAAGGAAAACGTGGGAAGAATTAAGATCTCGGGTTTAATGTGTCTCGATTGGATAAGGAGTGAGTTTTGTGATTTAAACAAGTAAGTATAATGTTCTCATATAAGATTTATGCGAATTTCATGCAAGTTCTAAGGACTTTTGTGGTTGTTTACATGAATGAAACCCTAGCTTTAGTTGGAATTCGAATTTGTAGGTGTGAGTCAGGTTTTGGTGATCTAAATCAGTAAGTTTCGTCTTTTCGTTGATGGATTTAAACAATATGTGGTTAGATGATCTTTATATATTCTTGTTGTCATGTAATATTAGGGTTTTGGTGGACTATTGGTATTATGGACTTGTTGTGGGTTGTGATCGGAGAAGACGGTGCAAATTTTTAGAGATTCATTATCAGGTTAGAGTTTTAGGAGATTATGATATATTAGGGTTTGTTCCTCTTACCATATTTTATACATCTGTTTATGTATCTATACTATTGACAAGATAATTAGAGATTTTGGTGTTTGATTGTTGGTATTGATCGAGGAGTTATAGAGATTTGTGGTAGTGTTGTTGTTGTCGATATTGGGTTTGGTGAATTTGGATTAGTATTCCTAAGATTGAAAAGCTACGACCAATCCCTACTTGTTGTTTTGCTTGTAAGATTAATATTATTTGATTGGTTATAGGAATAGAACGTTATAATGAACTTAATTCTATTCGACTTAATAATTGTCTACTTGGTTGTGTTTGGCTTTGACCAGTAAAGACCTAGCAAACAGTGATACTAGTGAGGTACCCTGATGATCTATGTGTGAGGTTGTCCCGAGTGGACTCGTGCATAGAGATGATTCCGATAGAATTAAGGAGAAATGGGGATGTTTAGGGAGTATCCACTCATCCATTTATGTATATAATTACGTTATTTTCAAAAGAGTTGCTTGTTTTTTAAAGAGGAGTCTGAGTTACTTTGAGTTCAGACTAGAGTATAGGTAGTTCTGAACTGTGTTGATTTGCTGACTATAAAAAGTTAATAAACTGATTGCTTGCGTTAGACTAAGTGCAATTGATATATATACCTGTTGTGTGTGCATTTGCATTTACTTTAAAGGATTGGAGTTATCGTACTGGGCTTCGCAACTCACTTTTTAAAATTTTAGGTACAGTGATGAAGACATTATATATGATCTTTCGGGTTATGATATGATCTTTGATAAGGGGGATAGCGATAGTGAACCTGACTTCCCAGCTGAGAGTTAGATTTGCAGTTTACAGGTTCATGGAAGGAGAGAAGTGTTCAGATGTATTGAAGACTTGGAAATTATCTGTTTATGTTTTATATAAAGACTTTAGGATTTTATGTTGTAAGAAGTTCTAGGTTATAAAGAAGGTTTTCATATGAATTGGTGGTTTGGTTTAGTTGGCTTGGTATTGCCAACTTGTATGATTGTTTTAGATCAGAAGTTTGTTCAGAAGCTATGTTTCGGGTTATACAGGTTGTGTTGAGTATCCTATGAGATACCTTATATGTGTTTACAGGTGATATTTGAGAAATTTGTGGATATTAGAGCCTTAGCGTATCCTATTCAAGAGAGGACACGTGGCGAGTTGTAATACCTTATTTTAGGGCGTTACAATTATAATAAGAAATTTGTTAGTATTAAAGATAACTTTGACATTTGAGGCATCTATTTTTTGTCAATCATTAAATTATGATTTTGGGTTGATATTAGCTTTTATTTCCAATTATGTGGATGCACTTTCTTCTAAACTGACTTCTACTTTTGCTAAGTGCCAAGAAAATTTTTCTTCAGAGGCTACTTTGATCACAACTTCTAACTAAGCATCAGGGTTTTTGCTTAGCTTTATTCAAGATATGATAAATATACACATGGAGATTTGCAATATGATATCTTAGAAAAGAGATATTTTGAAAGTTACTTTGTTGCTTTATTTACATTTATTTTCCTAAATATGATTTTATCAATGAATTTAACTATGTATAAACATTCTTATGTAACTTGATTGAAATTTTCCTTTAATTATATTTGAAATTTTCAAACTCTACTCTTCTTGATAGTAGTGGCTACTTAATTCATTCGTGTGTCATATCTAATTAAAAGCTGTTGTGTACATCTATAATTTATTTTACATTTTTACTTTATTTAGAAAATATATAGCGATAGTCATTATTCATTAAGATCTCATTGTAATGTTTCTTAGATTCTTGTTGGTCCATATTTAGTAGATTCATTCATCATCTTTCTCTTAGATACATTATGAATTTAACTACTTAATGTAGATTGCAACAAAAAGTCTTCAACTTTTCATGTGACATACAAGTGAGGGAGAAGAAGAGATGAGATCAAGAAATGAGAAGTAGAAAATTGAAGTGTAAAAACCAAACTATTCTAAAAAATAATAATAATCGAATAATAAAAGTGATATATTGACTTTAAATTATATATTATATATATTATATGTCATGGGTTTGTCGTTTTGTGGCATAAGCACTACTACCGTAAAGATAATAGGGTTAAAATTCCCCTTCTTATTGTAAACTTAAAAAAAAGTTATAAAAACAAGGGATAAAATCACGAATGATACTTGAACTTTTGTAAATTATACAATGAGGTACCTAGATTATGACATTTATTAATTTTATACCTGAAAATATTGAAATTGATCAATATAGTATCTAAAAGAAATGATGGAGATACTATTAATATACAAAAAAAATTATTTCAGGTAGGGTAACATGGATCAATTTGGCCCGATTTTCACTAAAACCAAACCAAACCAAATCATAATTTATGGCTTTTATTTTTTTCTTCATAAACCAAACCATTAAATAACAGTTTAATTTGGTTTGGATTACAAATTAAATCAAAATTCTAATTAAAAAAAATTAGTTCTAATATTTTACATTTGTGTGGGTATTCAGATATTGAAATTACACTACAAAGTTCTTATTGTAAATATTAACGAAATGCTTTATAAATTCATCACATTCATAATCCATAATCCCTCATAAAACCATTTAGTCACTAACACAATGCACTTATGAACTAATATATAGTAAAATATAATCTATAGTCCTCTAAAAAATAATTCATACCACCATCTACTAACAAATTTGGATTACAAATTAAATCAAAATTCTAAATAAAAAAACTTAGTTTTAATATTTTACATTTATGTGGGTATTTAGATATTGAAATTATACTACAAAGTTCATATTGTAAATCTTAACAAAATACTTTATAAATTCATCAAATTCATAGTCCATAATTCCTCATAAAACCATTTAGTCACTAACACAATATACTTATAGACTAATATATAGTAAAATATTATATATAGTCCTCTAGAAAATAATCCATTCAACCATCTTCTAACAAATTTGGCCCAAAAAAAATCATCTTCCAATAAAAATCATTTATGAATAAAGTGATCTACTAACAAAATATACCATGAAAAATTTATATATAACAAAGTATATAACTCAATAACAAAATTCATACTCCATAGACTATAAATGATAAATAAAAAATAACATTAAGTTATCAATGAGGAAATTATTTTTGAACCCCAAAAAATAATTAAAAAAAATGAAACAAGTTATTGTTAACTAATATTCATCATATAATAAGTATTATAATAAAATCATAAGAGCAAATATGACCTTTAATCAATCATCATAACAAAATTTATAATTACAAGCAAAATATTTTTATGGTTTTACGGATTGGTTCGGTTTTACGGATTTTTCGGTTTACCCTTCAAACCAATCATAAATTTACATATTGGTTGAGATTGAGAATTTTTTAAACAATATTTTTAAAAAAAACCTTAGTTTTGTTTGGTTTGGTACAGTTACGAATTGATTCGGTTTAGCTGGTTTTTTTTTTTTGCACACCTCTACTTTTAGGTACAAATTTGATCAATTTTAAAGTTTAAGTACGTAATTACATATTTTATTAAAAATGAAGTATTATTATTGATATTATATCATATTGTTTGCATATATACTTTTGAACTAATTTATATTACTCTTCTCATTAATACCAGTCAAGCTATAGTATTGATGGGGAAAGTTGATGCGCCTAAACCATTACATTGACAATCTAAGTGCAATTGATATTAGTAAGTGCATTAACATGGCTATGTAATGAAATTGGTAAAATGAGATTCTTCCCACAACGATTGAGACTAGCTATTAGCAATATTGATTGTATTGATATTGGGTAAATTATACCGGAAGATTTCAATATTTGAGGGTAAGTTCATTTGAAAATCCAACGTTTTGAATTATTCAAAAGAGATCTCAACGTTTAGAGAAGTGGTTTAAAAAGTCACAACGTGTTGAGTCTTCTGAGCTTTAATTAAATATTTCTCTTGTTGACATATGTCAACGGAAATATCAATTGACCCAGTTCTTTAAATTGGGATTTCAAATGAACTTATCCCTAAATATTGAGACATTCTGGAAAATTATACTATTAATATATAAACAAACAAGAATGACTAATTTATATAGTCTAAAGTTAATCCTAATATATTAATATCATTATATTCAAATATAGTATATTTGATGATTCAATTTTGATCAAACTATTAAAGCGCAACAATTACCTCCGTCTTAAGTGTGAATTAGCATAGCTAATTAACTGAACTATCTAAAAAAAAATTGATTCATGAATTATTGTTTTGTGTTCAAAACCCTGACCTAATTATAATGTATAGGGTTAATGTCACGAAAGTATCTAAATTCTGGTAAAATATGTAATTAGATATATAAATTTTAAAATTGATCGATATAGTACCTGATTTTTTAAATTGATCAATTTAGTATATGAAAGAACTTTTCATGCATATCAGCAGTATTTTTGTAATATTGGTTCGTGTATATAAAAAGTAAACTTAGATATTAAATTGATTAATTTCAAAGTTCAAGTATCTAATTATATATTTCATCAAAGTTTAGGTACATTTTGTGACTGTTACTTCAATGTATAATTCCTTAGGTCTAACTTTTAATCCAATGTCATTGTGATTAAATCAATTGGATTGTTTTTTATTTTTTTAGATTTAAACTCATCCTAACATGCATTTCATATAACACATGTTCAATAAACAATAATCATAAATACACAAATATTCGGAAATTTAATATAATAATATGACAAATACATCAATCCAATATACTAAACAATTATGGTTTATTCGTGAATAAAATAGATCAGACACCATCTGGAAGGGGAATAATGGAATTAGAAAAAAAAAAAAGAAATGAAAAAATAAAAAAAGGAGTAGACAAGACTTATTGATTTTCACTGAAATGAGAAGAAGAAATTCCTAGCCTTCAATCTTTGAAAAATTTAACCCCTCCGATTATATTCAGCGTGAATTCCATTTAATAACAGAACCAAAATAAATAAATAAAAGGGAAAAAAATCTGTATAAAATAAAGGGTTAATTTTACGAATGATAGTTAAATTTTGATAAAATATGTAATTGAATATCTAAATTTTAAAATTGATTAAAATTTATCTGATATCAAATAAATAAATTTTAAAATTTATGTATTAAATTAATTTATTTTAATATTTAAATATTTAATTATATATTTTATCAAAAATCAAATACCATGTATGACATGTCCTAGCGTGTAAGTGTTTTGGAAGGACTCGACCTCTTCCTTTTTGACTAAGGTGGATGAAAATGGCTGGCCTGCCCATGCGCTGGATACGTCTGCTTCTCTTCTCATTGCTACCGAGCCGCTTGAGAAATTTTAATGGGATATTATTATAAATAGTATTTAAATTTTAGTAACACATATAATTAGGTATTTAAATTTTAAAAATGATTAATTTAGTACTTAAATTTTAAAATTAACCAATTTAATACCAGAAAAACTTTAAATTAATCAACTTAGTATCCGAAAGTATCTGGTGGAAGAAAAGTTCTTTTAGATACTAAATTTATTGATTTCAAAGTTTGAGTACTAAATCGATTAATTTTAAATCTTAAGAAACTAATTGTATATTTTATAAAAATTTAAGTACTATTTGGTGATATTAATCCAAATTTAACTGCATGGGTTGGGCTGTTTGCTTTTGCTGATAGGGCTGCGTCTTCAAACGTGTGTATGGGTTTCCAATTGAGACATCGACGTCTCATGTCAAAGGGCCTGCTAATTCGTGAAAGGCAGGACCCGTTATAGACCGCCCGTACAGCTTCAATCAAGAGTCATTTTCAGCTTAATTTAAAAAAAAAAAAATTCAAAATTCAAGATCAAGGTAAAAGCTTATCATCCAACCCATCTAAGTTTGAAGTCTTAGTATTTGCAAGCCTGCTCATTTAAGTCCACAAGCAGCTCGTAAGTTTTATTTAGGGTAAATTATATCAGAAGACCATAATATTTGTGGATAAATTCATTTTAATTTACAACGTTTCGAAAAGTTCAAAAAATGGTCACAACGTTTAATGAGCAAGTTTATTTTAAGTCATAACGTTTGGAGATAAGTTCATTTTAGGTCATAACGTTTGGACAAGTGGTTCAATTAAAGTCAACACTATCATGTATCAACAGAAAAAATATTTAATTAAAACTCAAAAAACTCTTCTTTTAAGGTCATATTGACATGTATCAACATGAGAAATACTTAATTAAATCTTATAAGACACTTTTCCAAACGTTATGGTCGCTTTTTAAGTTTTTGAAACGTTATCATCTAAAAAGAACTTATCTCAAATATTGGACCTTTCAGTGTAATTTACCCATTTTATTTGTATTATTTATTATATATATAATATGATTAAAACAAAAAGAAAATAATTTCTATAATATATATAGCCTAAACTTTATTTATTGTTAGACCGTTTGTTTAGTTAAATTTTCATTCATTTTATATATCTCCTTTTATCTCATATCTTAAAACTGCAAACTAATCTGAGTCATGAGTTATACTTATGAACTAGTCAAACTTAACTTTATTCGAATTTCCTTTCTAAATGAGCCTAATTTGAATTCAAAATAAAATATGTTTAATTAAATGATTGAACTCCAATCTGCAATTTTCAAATTTCATAAAATCTTGGCATAGATTGAGCTCCATAATTTTATAATCAGGTCAAATACAATCCTTTAAAAACTCATCTCAAGTCGATTCATCTGCATTATTAAATCATGGGGCATGTTTAATCTACTGCAGCTGCGGATTTCAATCGGGCAAATCCATCAAGACGAGTCGTGGATGAATTGGTGATAAGCTCAAACGGGAATTAGCTTCTGACTTTTGGTGATTTAATTCACTTTTTGCTTTCTCGTTTTGTTATTATTATACTTCTTCAAATATATATATATATATATATATTTTAAGCATTTTTTTCTATAAAATATATATATATAAATATATAAATATATATATATATATATATAACATACACACATATATAATACTAGCAGATAATGCACATGTGTTGTATGTGTAAAAAAAAATAAAAAAAAAGAGAAAAAGAGAAAAGAGTGAAGATGGTTTTTGTCATAGAGAGGAGAGAAAGAGAGTAAAATAACATTGAGGATAGTTTGTCATGAGAAGAGAGAATGAGAAGTAACTGTCTAATAAGATATATATAAAAATAATTTTTATACTTTAATTTTTTTTTTTTAATCTTCTTAACATGAATAAAGTAGATTCGCTCAACAGTAATAGATAAAATAAAAGTAAAATAAAGAACTTTTAAGACTTATTCAAACTTGACTTCGCTTTGACAAAATGTGACCTTCAATTTTCGATCGGTATCCTAATATTTGAAAAATGTAGGAAGTTGTAAAATTTTTTAATTTGGAAAGGAGATTTAATCAAAGGCTTTCTAAGGGAAGAAAAGACAACTAAATCTTTGTTTTGATCATACTGTTTGAATCGGTGAAATCAATACTCCTCTACGGATGTCAAATATTCAATTTTATTTTATTGAGATAATGGTAAATCATCTATTCAACTTTTATGCGGATACAAATTCATCTTACAAATTTTTGAAGTACATATTTGGATCCTCTAGACTTTCAACATTGGACATTATTAAAAATATTTAACGTTTTTTATATACATTTTGAAATTTTGAGAAGTAAATTTGCATAAATATGAAATTTTAACGAGTAAATTTACACATAGGTAAAGACTAGCCCTATTTGTTCACTTGGTCAAAGTTTAGGATCCAAAAGGGGTTTTATCCTTATATTATATTATGTGGTTTAGGTTGGATGTTAGTTATATATTATGTATTGCCTTAGGATGACTTTCCATATTTCTTCATTAACTTAGCACTACACAAGAGCTAGGTTTGGAAAGACAAATTCAATTTGACAATACTTATTAAAATTGGAAAATGCCATTACATAAATATGTTGATGTTAATATATTTTGTTCTCATGCTTACTTTCCTTTGTTTCTTTAAGTTTCTAAATAAAAGGAATATAACTGTAAAGGATATATAGTAAGTTTATGTTTTATCTTCTTTTTATAGATTCCACTAAGTTTGAGTATTCGACCTCACCTATATCTTTAATGCCAATTTAATATATATATAATATATAAATATATATACATGACCTAATTCTACCCAGTACAGCGGGAGAAAAAGAAATTTTCAAATATCACAGTTAGGTTGGTGAAGTGTCTATTATAATAAAGATGGCAAAAGTTGAAAGTTTCCTTGTATAGTCAGAAGATATGCATTGTGGACTTACCATAAATGAGGCTCTTATGAAGGGAAATTTAGCTGTACGAGAGCAATTAATGGTTAATTACATCGGAATTTTATGGATTTTATCATGTTTCCTTTTCAAGTCAACATATATGGAAGCTTCTATCAATCAACCATTTAACCATTAAAATAAATATAGTAATTGAAATATTAAATATTTTATTAGTTCGATCATAGCTGGATATAGTAAAAGCCATTGGATATTGATAGAACCAGTCTCATCAAAATTAATGACGAAACCAGTATAGTCAAAATTAATGATAAAACCATAGAATTTTCTTATATATTTATGTCTTCTATCAATTACTTTAATGCCAATTTTTTATACTTTTGTTTTCTCTCTTTACCACAAGTCCTTGTCGTTGATCCAATTCCTAGTGAGGTAAAACATTCTCAATTATATATGTTTCTGATTTGTGGTAACAGTCACCCTTTTTATTTGATGAATTAATCATTTATGTTTGCCTCTAATTTGTTTGTTCCCACCTGTGTATAATAAATCATGCAAGAATGGAGTAATAGTTGTAAAATTGTAGAGTTAAGGACTTTCATTGCATCCTGGCATTAGAGTTTGTGTGTTTTTCTATTTTTGAATGTGAATCTATACATCATTGAAATTTTTCTTCTTTTCTTTACTTTGGTTATTAATACCCACCCTCTTTCTATATATTGTTTTATTTTCTGGTGAGACTCGGTATTCACTTTTGAGTTTGAAATTTTAGTCCATCTATCAACTAAACTTTGGTTACAATTTTTTAATTTTTATTGTTTTCCTTCGGTGGGTATTAATTTGATGAGTGTGAATATTCACACAAGCTGGGTCACATAATTTAATTGGATGCCATGTGTTTTCACTTCATGAGAGGAAGAATGTTTATTCACTAGTTGGATGAAAATAAATTCACCTGTTGCGAAGAGAACCCCTTTGTCAAACTTTTGACTTAGCCAAAAATTGAGAAAATAACCTGTTTTCTGGATCTAGAGGAACAAGCATAAGATATATATTTATTAAGGCAGATAATTTCCATGTCTCAATTAAGATGTAATTATTCAACATCGCTCCTACATGCTTGTGAGGATACAAGAGCTCTTACACAAAACATTTCGCTTCATAATCTTTTTAGAGCTTAATAAAAATAAAATAAGAAACATAGAAATAATTAGATGTTGGATTTTTTTTTTTTTTTGGGTTTAGTATTTCAATTAGACATTATGAATGTTATTCCACGGATTAAATTGAAGTTTTTAGTTGTTGAACAAGAAAGGCAATATTCAAAGGCTTATTTGCTATTTTAATTTTCCTTTTTAAAATTATTTGTTTTTGTTCGTTTTTCTTTTTGGCTTGAATATTGTTGATTGAATACCCCTAGATTTAGTGGGTATGGGACCATTTAAAAGGAAGTATCTATTTAATTAGTATTAATGGCACTATAATATCCTATTGCCAAATTAATTATAAATGTTGACTATAATTGAAACCACAACACATGCATGGATATCTCTAGAATGTTATAATGTTGTCAATGAATTCAAACAAGTTCATGTTTATGAACAAGTGTCTTAAGAGCCCATCAGGAGTTAGCTAGAATATATGTAGTTATTCAACAAGGATGTTTATGTAATTAGAAATAGACATATTATTGCACAACAATTTATGAGAGCAATTCAAATATTGTTATTTAAAATTTCATATAATAATCTAGTTGTTCATATAAAATATTTAGTCCACAATATAACATGATGGTTAAAATCATGAGTCAATTCTTTGATTCTATGTATTATGATTTTAAGAGTTGTTTCTTAGTTAAAATGAATATAAAATCATTTAAGTGTATACTCTTAATAGAATCAAGAGTTTATGTATATGATTCTATCAATTTTATAGGATTTAATATGATTCTATGATTTTTATGTATAATTTCAACTTTAGATAGAATTGTGAATATGATGATCCTAATTTAAATTCTACATATAGCTAATTGAACACATGTTTTGAGTAGTGTCATCATAATTTACAAGAAAAAAAAAAATTATGTAGTGCATATAATTATGTATGTAGCATTACAAGTAGACTTTGACTCATACTATCTTGAGAAAAGCTATTTATTGATATTGGTATGTGATGTATATGGATTATTAATAGATATAGTGATAACATCATGGATAGGAAAAGCATGGAGATACTGACCATATAATTAAAAATTCTTGAAGTTTTGCTTTTATATGTAGTAGGAAAATGGCTAATTTGCAAGTGGACTATGCTCTTTATGGTTTATTGCATCTGGCCCAATTATAAGTCTAATACAATTTAAACCTTTTGAATTGATGAAATATTAATCTATTTATATAGTTATTGTAGAAGCCTATTATATAAACATGAAAGTCAATTGTCATGATTGTGGGCCACTTTCCATTTCTAGCAACAAAAGAAATGTTTTCACCTTTTATAAATGTCTTTAATGTTTTCTAGTTAATTCCAATGAAATTTTTTTGTATCAGTTGGTGCATTTATATTTACATTAATATATTAATTGAGTTCCTTTTCTTCTTGAGATACAACTTACCCAATTAATTTCATATGAAACATTTTTTTTTTAATAATAGAGAGGACAAATGCCTTTTTTATAACACTAATATATATATATATATATATATCATAAGTTTAAATAGGCGATAATTGTTTCATAATAAAGAAAAATTCTATAGCTTATGGCTGTTGAAATGGTTCAAATTTATTCTAATGTGACCGAAACCTTCTAAAAATTTTTTACATTAATTTTTTATATCAATTTAATTATAATAATAGTGGGGATACTGTCTCGTGATGAAACCGCGGAAGTTCCAATAAAGTAAGATGTATCACTTATCTTCACTTGCAAGAGCAAATAAAGGACATACTTATGACCGAATTAATATGATTTTAAAATAAAGTAAACACAATGCATGGTTTGCACGGCTAATTTGCAAATTAAAAAAAAAAAAAAGACACACATTGAGGCAATTTTATGTCTTCTTCATTATAATATTATAATATATTTGAGGAATCCTGTTTATTATATAATAACATGTGTTTATTTTGCTCTGTTGATGAGAATAAGGTGACGATTCCTCTAGTTTTGCACATGATGGCTTTTGAAAAAGAGAGTCTAAGAGTTGCTAGAAAACAAAAAGAGTGTTCAATTTTAGATGGCCAAACAAATGAATTTTTGGATTCCAAGAACAACACCTTGACTAGACACGTGGAGCAATGTTCTAATCTAAGAAAACTTGCTGGTGTCCTATCAAGCAAGTTCAAAGGTGTAGTATCTCAACAAAATGGTAACTAGGGCGCACAAATATATGCTAATCACCAAATGATATGGCTTCGCACATTCAAGACTGAACAGGATGTGGCTATGGCTTATGACAGTGTTGCTATAAAGATCCATAGTGGGGATTCACACCGTAACTTCCCTTAGATCGGTGATTCCATTGAGGAGCCTAGATTCCAAAGCACCTATAGTACCGACGTTGTGCTTACTATGATCAAAGAAGGTACCTACCAATCCAAGTTTAATGAATACTTGAGGATGCAGTCTAATGAGCTAAAAGACCATTTAACAATAATAATTGGTTTCATAAGAATGGAGGAGTGCTATGTAGACAATTGTTTCAGAAAGAGCTAACTCCTAGGGGTGTTAGGAAGCTAAATAGGCTAGTTATTCCTAAAAAATATGCCATCAAATACTTCCCAAACATTCATGAAGGTGTAGGAAAATATGGGGTTGCTAACAGGGAAGTAAACGATATGCAACTTGTTTTCTATGACAATTTGATGAGGTCATGGAGCTTTCGCTACTGTTATTGGAGTAGTAGCCAAAGTTTTGACTTTACAAAGGGTTGGAGTCGATTTGTTAAGGAGAAGGCTCTGAAAGCCAATGATATCATTACTTTCTACTTGTATGATTATAGAGAACCTTCAAGGGTACCCAAAACCTTGAGCATTATTGATGTATGTAAGAATGAGGCAAATGCAAAATATGCAGAGGGGATTGAACATAACACTTTTGCGGCGAATAGGGAGATTCAATTCAAATTTGGCAAAGATATGGTTTCAAATGATAATAAGAAAACTACAGATGATGTTGTTTCAGGACAATTCGTAGATGTTGTCCAAACAAAGGGGTTTAGATTATTTGGTGTAGAGATCAATTAGGCAAAGATATGGCTTCGCACATTTCCTTTTTGTTATTTCTGCTAATTTATAGAACATTTAACTATTTGTTTTATGTTAAGCCACCCTTAAAAGTTATATTTGGAATAGTGTTTTTATTTAACATATTTATTAATAGTATTGTTGACCACGTCTGCCACATTTCAACAAACTGAATTCGAGAGAGGATGATATAATGTAGATTTTATTTTTCATTAGAGCCTATAATTTTCCAATTAAAAGGCTTATTGTTGTCATTTATCATCGCACCAATAGGATAATCATAAAAATTGGAAGTTTAGGGTTGTAAGATTATTTTATAGGAATAAAAATAGATGTTTCCATGCACAATTTGTGTCAATAACTAATTCCATCAAACTATGTTGATTTAAATTGAAAATGTTGTCCCTTCTTTGTGCATTGGCTTGGACATTAAAGTTTCTTGGACCCTTAAGGTCACAATCTTATTTTACAGTTTCATTCACAAAGTTGCTGTCTAGTCTATAGAAATTCCTCATATATTACTTAATAACTTTTCTCAGGGCGAGGCCTAATTGATATAAAATAAACCAGCTCCCAAAACACATAAAATCATGTGTTGAGCTTCAATGAAATCCCTAACAAATCAAATTGCTAATGAGCTAAACCACTTTTAATGGTTCGAAATCTAAACCGAATAGCTTTAAATATGGTTTGCTTTAGTTTCGTTTGGTTTTAATTTTTTTTAAAAATACCTTAATCTAATTGATATTATTAATACATTTTCAAAATTTCTAATTAAAGATTGGTGTTCAAATTCAAGAATATTATGTAAGTTAAAGCTATATAACATTTTATCATAATAAAATTGGATCATAGATGATAGTGAATGTGTGTAGGTATGTATAAGAGATTGGTTTTGTGTGTGTGTGTGTGTGTGTGTGTGTGTGTGAGAGAGAGAGAGAGAGAGAGAGGCTATAATGAAATTTCAATAAGGTATGAAATTAAAATAAAAATATCTTCAATTTTTCAATATTTTAATCAAAAGCGATTTGATTTTGGGTATAAATGGTTTGATGCAACCCCTAAACTAAATGCAAATTGTTTGGAACCATTTCAAAGCAGACTAACAAAAAAAAAATATTTGGCCATATGGTTCAATTTTATTCAATGAACAACCTTAATCCACAATATCTATTTAGGATTGAATTTCACATCAACGTCACAATGGTTAGACAAAGTGGTCTCGTCAAGATTGTTTTGTGGAATAGATATTATAGTAGTCTAATTTAATTAAAATATAGACTAAAATTGTTGATGCTATATTTTGAAAACTCACTTTACTAGCTTCAATACATTGTGAAATGCTAGAAATAAATTTATTGACAAATAAAATTAATATTTTTAAAATAACATAACCCTTTTACAACTTGTTTACTTGGAGTTAATTGATGACGAATAGAAGAATTATTGTGCAAATACACCCTAGAACCTTGCTTAATTGTAAACTATAATTTGAATTTTCCTTTTAAGTAATTTTTCTACTCCCTTTATAAGTTAAATCCATCCGCCAAGGTCTTCTCTATGTATTCTCTTCCCAATGAGAATAATAAGTTATATAACATGACCATTTACTCCTATCTAAATTATAAATTGTTAAAACTATTTTTACAGGAAACGAATTATATATATGTATAGGATATTATGAAATAACATATGGAACATACATATAACATATATAAATATAAATCATATTTAGTATATGAAATATATATAACGTGTATATTATTATACAATTAATTTTTTTGCTATACATATTACGTATATACATATACATGCACAATATATATATATAGATCATATAGTATAAAAACTAGATATTTATAACAACTATATGTATATATAGCACACGCATACATAAAATATATAGGTAATAGATACATCATCTGTGTTATATAAAGTTTATGCATATAAATATCATATAGTACATATAAAATATGTGTGTGATTAGATTGCTATAGCAAGTCAATTACGTGCAACATATGTACTGAAAAACATAGGAGAAAACCTGAGATAATGACATATGTATGGATATCGTAAGAAAAGATGTGACTATACATCAAATCAAGTAGACTCTATTGTTCCTACTCTATTCTTTAGACGTTTTAGTAAAGGTTCTACGTAACTTTCAATTCAAGAAAAATGCTAATTGATTCCAAATGAGGAGAGGAACCTCTTATTTATAATTAGGGTTAATTACAAAAACATGATCTGTGTTTTGACCAATTTACAAATATATGACCTATGTTATCTTTTTTGACAAATAGGTGACCTGAGTTTCGCCTAAAAGTTTCAATATTATTTAATAATTTTAGAATGACACGTGTCAATATTTTATTAGTCACAAAAATTAATTTTACATTTTTTTTCAATTTTTAAATTTTCAAAAAATAAATTTTAATATATTTATTTATTATTATTTTTATTACATTATTTTTTTAGACCAATAAGACTCTAACACATTTTCTCTAATAGTAATTAATAACAATAATACTTTTTTATAAAACTCGGGTCACTTAATTATCCAAAAAGATAACACAGGTCATGTGTTTGCAAAATGCTTAAAACCGAGTCATGTCTTTGTAATTAACCCTTTATAATTATTGGAGGCTAAAATTAATTATTGAATGACATTTGGATGGATAGTTGAATGTTTCTAGTGGCTATTGAATCACTTCAAAGGATCCAGTGATCAACATTTCTCCTTTCTTTGCTTATATGGATATGGGTTTTAGATGTAGGCTTGGAAGAGTTTATATGGATCCCTTTATAAAACAACCAATCTTCAATATGAATGGGCTTAATGCCTATTATAATTCACATAAGTCCAATCAAACTCAAACAAAGGCCAAATCAGCCCAAAAAGATCCTTTTTAAGTCTGCTTTTTGTGCAAAAGAAAATCAAGTTAGGCTAAGAGTAGAAAAAATCGGTCTAGTGATCATTGTTTTGAGCTTCCAAGTCGCATCTTCATAAGTGAGGAGGCATTGTTAATGAAGGCCCATATAATGGAAGAATCGTTAAGTTCACTCCACAAATAAAGGACAATTGTGATATGATTACTAGTGCACATATTATCTTCAGTGAAGATCATTGCCTTTTTATGCGCATTCATCATCTTATGCATCGGCTGGATTACATTGCACTATTCATACTAGCATCTTGAAATCTACGCTAAAGCATTTGTAGCTACAATCTTAGACTATTCATCGAAGCCAAGGAGACGAAAAAAACTCATCACATTCGATGTTTTGAGTAGGGCCAAAGCTACATGATTGCTTGAACCTTAGTTAATTCTTTTCCTTTATTAATCGACATTTCCTTTCATAGTGTATTTACTGGCTCATTAATTTGTAGTTGATCAACTTGTTAGGATGTTATAGTATCATTAGAGATTACAACAACAACCCCTTTGTTTGTTGTATGTAGGGAGGGGATTTCTACAAACATCATTATTGTTTAGCTCGGAGTTCGAGTTCGTTGTTGTGAACTCTCTCATTAAAAGATCCTCCTCAATATCTGGCAATCTTTTGTTAGGTGTCCTACCTTCTTATGGAACCTACAAATCCTTCCATGCCCTTTTTCCAATGATTTAGGATCTCATTCAACCTTTGGCAATTTAATGATGTCATCCTTAAGCCTTCAGTCAATGATAGCATGAACTTTACTCATAGCTCATTGAAAAGGTAGAACTTCCAAAACACTGTCTTTTCTGGGCTTCCTATTTCCCTTGAAGCTTCCCTCTTAGGCAATGCTCATTAATGGTTGTCACTTCTTATTTAGGTCTCTCCTTTGCTTGAAAATTAAATTATCTATCCTTTATGCATTCTCTCTTAACCTTGAAAAGGACTTAAGCAACAAATTCTTTAGGTGCACAACATATTCTATCAATATAACTGGGAAGCAGATTTTAACAAGCTCCTTTTCATCCCACATATCATGGATATCCAAATAGCACTCCTTGGAACACTCAATGTACTCCATGAGGTCTTCTTTCAAACATTGTCTGATATGCCCCCATGTCCATCAAGGTCATATGTTCTTGCATTTTGAATAACTTCTCAAGAAACATTTTACACATAGTCTCCTATGAATCAACGAAGTCATGGGTTAGATTGACATATCAGGTATATATCTTATCTATCAAGGACTTAGAGCTCGTGAGGCTTTAGATCACCATTAAGTCTATAGACCTCGAGTGTCTCAAAGAACTTAAGAAGGCGCTCCTTAGCATTACCTTGCCTCCTATTAAACATGATGAATTTCATAATAGTGTAGACCTTCGAGTAGGGCTTCTTTGTATTTCTCTATAGTTATGGAAGCATTAGGTTAATGATGCTAATAGAAGACACCACTTGCACCTGTCACAAGTGTTTTCCATGTTTTCCATTGTTAGATAGGACACAGAAGTAGATGAAGGATTAACTCTTACTAGAGGCATAAGAGTAATACTATAAGGTTTTGAAAACTATAAAAAAGATTTTGAAAAAGAAGAGGTTTTAAAATTTTATGTTTGGTCTAAATGTTTTCCTTCATATAATTTGGCCAAGGAAATAGCTTGAACAAGAGATTATGGTCGGTTAATCTGAACATCACATTTCAAATACGGGTGAAGGTCGGAAATGAAACAACTGAAAAGAAAATCATTATGGCCAACTACTCTATTTAAAAGATTTTCAAAAGAAGATTGATATTCTGCTACTAAACTAATTTAAGTAAGTTTTGCCAATTTACCTTGGGGTCATCAAATTATGATGGCCTAAATCATAGCTTTAAATTTGCTAAAACCTTTGGCCAAGTTATCAACGGGTTATTCAATTCCATCCATTGCATCCATTATGAGGCTTCCTCCTCCAAAGCAAATGAGGCTATTGTTAAATGCTTCTCCACAAGTACTTGATGGAAATTGAAAAATTGTTCTGTTTTATATATCCATTGCATTGGATCTCCACCTTGAAATTTTGGAATTTTGAGTTTGACATTCTTCAATCAAGAATCTGAAAGATTAGAATGTGATGAACTCCCATTAGTACTATAAGCAGCATCTGGATTATTTTCTTGTGAGTTCTGATTATGCACACTAGATGTTTCAATCTTGTCATTCAATACTTGAACCGAATCTTGCAAAGAAGAATTTAAAGAATGAACCGAATCTTGCATCTATGCTTTCATTCCTTTCACTGTTTCGGTCCATGTAGCCACCACTGAACATAATTTGTCAAATTCTTATTGCTTCATAATTGTTTTCTTTCTTCTTAGCATGAATATGCGACGAGAGTACCAAATTATTAGCATGCAAACTAGTAAAAGGCCTAGAATAAAGCCCAACCCACTATCTTTACCGTCTTTACTCAACTAAAGTAATCCTAATTCCAGAATCCTCCACACCCAATACTGGCTCACAAACAGAAAGCTAAATTCTCTCTCGTTTTACTCCATCGGTCTCTTTCGTACTTTCTAGGGTTCGACTAATGAACTTTGTGTTCTATTATTACAGGTTTAAAGTGTAAGTTTTGTAGATCTATGAGCTCTTCGAGTAGCTTGCACTCTTAATTTCTAAAGAGAGAACAGATTTGGTAATATTCAAGATATCCCAATTCCATTCAACATTTAGTATTTATAGCAGTAGATCTTCTATGTTTGTTACAACAACTTAACTACTTTGGTTGTTTCTTTACTGTTACAACCTTCTGTGTAACTACTGATGTTTCTATTACTAGTATCTATATAACTAATGATGTTTTTGTTACCGATATCTCTCGATGTGATTAATTATGTTTTTTTTGTTACAATCACATATTTATTAGTTACTAAGGTTTACACTTGGTAATCCTTAAACCAGCAAGGTTGCCTTTGAACTCGTATTGTAACAGCAACGTAAGGGGTGGAGGAGACCACTTAGCTTAGTTAAATTATCTTAAATAACATATGATAAACATCCATCTATTATTGCAATATTAGTGCATTTTATATATGTTTAAAGATCTCTTTAATGATTCTACTGCTAATAATTTTGAAACTTAGTAAGATCAAAATATTTTTTTTTAAAGAAATTGTAGGTGTAGGATTGTTATTGATAGTGGTCATGCGCGTATCGCATGAATCTCATGCTTGGCATGTGATTTCAGAGTGCCATCGAGGAGATGACACTTGATGAAGGGATATCTTAGAAAGAATGACTGGGGAGGAAGAACAGACAATTTCAAGGTCTCGAATGCACAAGTAACAGGTAACGGAGCTTAGGTAGACCTTGAGCGTCAATCTTACAGTTCTTAAACAGTTGAGATGAAAATCACTTAAATTGCCTTGTTTGATCCTTCTGAATGGAGTCTCCTCTATAGGTTGATGTTTGTCTTCTATCTCTAAAAAGTTGGAAATGAGGGGAAGTAAATGAGTATTTATAAGCACTTGACATGGATGATGACTGTCAGATCATTTTAGTAATTGAAGAATGAGACTGAGTTTCTCATTGGTCAAGGCAAAAGAGTCATTTTGTATATGCATGAGTCTGCCTGAGAAAAGTTGGATGTGATCAACTGATACAATGATCCATGTTCCAAGCCTAATAAGTCAAATCTCCCTAAGTCATCTAATAATTGAACCAGATTTGTTGGGCCCTGTCATCTAGCCCTCAAGTCAAGCACAAATAAATAAATAATAATATTTATATTTTAAGTCCATTTCCAGAAATAATAAATGATACTCTTCAAGTATGAAACTAAAAGAATAAAGCTTTCATCTGTTCAATATAGCCTATATATTGAATGAAATTAAACCATTAATCCATAAAAAGAATACAATTAAATTAATACATAAAACATTGTTTCAACAAAAATAAATAAAAAGAAAACATTTGGACAAGAAATTACAACTAGTTCAAAAAGTACAAATTGACATGAGTATAAGTATTGAATAATATCTTTTTGTTTTATTTTATACACTTGTTTCATTAGAAATGTTTAAACAATCATTTTGAACATAAGTTATTAAGTAATATTTCATATTTTTTTTTTCATAAATACAAGAAAACAAAAGTATCCTTACATGTTATATAATAGGTATTTTTACTAATAGTTTATGCAATAGAATGGAAACTTATTTCTAAAACCTAATATTGAATCATTTAATAAAGTTTTGTATTATATCATATTTTACTGTCAAAAGAGTATGTTGGGATTGTCTGATTTTTATCTATATTATATCTATATCAAATTTGTATCTATAACTTATTTGTATTATATTTATATCATATTTGTATCGTATCTGTTTGATTTTTTTTATGAATAAAACTGTTAATTAATTATTGATCTTTTTTTTAACAAATATCTATTTGAAAACAGCAAAAATATGATACCAAAATAATCCAACTATGATGTAACAAACAGAACTCGTCACCTATGGCATATCTAGGCTCCTATTTAGCTTCTTGTATTTCATTTTATAATAGAAATGAGCCCCCTTTATCCAAATATCTTTCAACATTTTAGCCATACGGAAAACATAATTAGGGTCATCAATTTGTGTTGCTCGCAGCCGAGGCCTTTTCAAGTGGCTTTTCCATTATTTAACGAGGGCACCCATCTGCACGTCCACCCTAAAAAGAAATGCATCAAGTATAAATAGCATACAAACGCTAAAATGGCTTATAGTGAATTTCAGAACCTGTGATCACTAATGAGCCATTTAAATTCTAATTTTCATTGTTTTTCTACATGTGTACATGATCTTAAATATGCATTTTTATCATTTTATATTAATTTTCATAATAAAATCATATTGAAACGCAAATGAGTATTATATAACATTTAAGTCGAGAATAACTTGTAATTAAAATTATCAGTTTATTAGAAGTCTATTCATGCTTCTTCTGCATCTTTTTTGTTTAATAATAAATATTGGCCAGGTTTCAGAATTTACATCATGTTATTTTTTTTCTTATTTCTTTATTCATCAAACTATCTTTCATCATTATAATAGCAATATTTTCTATAATAGCAAAATTATTAATTGATTTCACTAGTGTCTCCCAACTGTCAATTAGTGATATTGACAATAACAATACCTACATACACTTCGTCATCAAGCACAAACTTCATAGTAAATAACTAATTCATAAAATCTTAAAAATCATTCAAGTATTCAGTGATATTACATTCGTCCTTATACATCAAATTAATTACTCTCTAATCAAAGAGGTTTTTTGAAGGCAATTTATCTCTCATACATTAACTCTAATTTTTCATGTACAATTTTTTTAAAGGCAATTTATCTCTCATACATCAAGTCCAATTTTTTCTATACAATACCTGCTCTAGTTTCATAAGTATTATGATGATATACACTATAATCCACCCACTACTAGATACAATCAACAATTTTTTTATGCATGATAACCTGATCTTCTTCAAATTCATTGTTTAAGTTTACACTAAGACTGCTCAAACTCACTGTCATCTATCGAATTTAATTTTATCATAGTACTCAAAACACACACACACACACATTAAACCCTACCCTAACACCATTTATTAAGAAAATGTAGAAGGTCATTTTAGTGATTGAGCTTAGAGCCTAAGTTAATGCCAATAATCAGTCTTTTGGGTTAATAACAAGGTTAGAAGACTAAGTTCAATAAGCGTAAATAGGGAGATTTGATTTGGTAAGCTCTAAGCAAGATTTACTGGACCAGTTTATTTAGCTCCCAACCTTATTTAGTTTGCTAGTGCACGGAAAGTAGACTCCAAAAATATCTTTCCAAGCTAATTTGGGCTTTGATTGACTAAAATAGGGCTTATACGGAGTAAAATAAGTGTTAAGCCTTTTCTATATTAAAAATGCGCTATGTCAAAAGCCCTCAGGCTCTCTTTAAGCTCATTTGTAAACCCATCCCACTAGTAAAGAAAACAAGACTCCAATTCTAGCCATTAGATCCTAAAAAATGACCCAGTGGCTAGTATTAGCCTCCAACATCTATAAATAGAAGGATTCTCTTCTTACTTGGAAACATTCTACCTATTGCTAAGATTAAGAGTAATGCGTAAACTTTGCTGAAATATCTCCAAGGAAGATTTCTATTTAGTGAAAAACAAGTCAAGAATGATCCAATCTACTTGATTTGAGCTTTTGTGCTTGAGAAATCGAGCTTATCCATTCCTCCTCCCATGCCTCACTCTATAGCATTTGTACACATGTTATCATCACAATGCTCCTCTTGAGTTGATGAGTACGCCTGTTGAACATGATTGATTAGTTGCAATAACCCTACTATACATTTAATTTGCAACTCCACTAGGAATAGAGTGAGTTCTTGATAGGCACCTCTACACAAGACAGCCGCACAAGAGGTTAGTCCTTGAGACTAGGACAATCAACTTGATGTAGTTAAGTCGATCCACATAATAGATGATAATGTCACACTTGTAGCTATACAAAATCTTACAAATAGATAATGTACTCATGATAGGCACTGTGCAAGAGAACACTCAAGATCTCAATTAAAATTTAAATGTTTTTATGCAATTTGTACTAGGAATGGTAGCAACTGCTACGACATCAGAAGCACGCTTCCTAGGATAAGCTTGCTTGCACTAAGGGAGTAAGCGGTAGCATTACATTAACTATTGTTGTTCTAGAAAGTACTTGACATGAGGTCTACATGATGTTAAACACGAGCAAACTAATTGTCCTCCTGCTAAAGATGGAGAGGGAGACCAACTGAAGTACCTGTAGCTACTACTACCTCAAACTTCAAGGGATCATGCCCTTCCTACTAGAGAAGATGTAAAGGTTCATCTTAAAGGCTCCTCCTCCACCAAATGTGATGTACAACCTATTACGGCTAGCAAAATTATACCTTATAGTATTACTCATATGCCTCTAGTAGGAGTTAATCCTTCATCTACTTCTGTGTCCTATGTAACAAAGGAAGACATGGAAAACACTTGCGATAGGTGCAAGTGGCATCTTCTATTAGCATCATTAACCTAATGCTTCCATAACTACAGAGAAATACCAAGAAGCCCTACTCAGAGGTCCACACTATTATGAAATTCATCAAATTTAATAGGAAGCAAGGCAATGCTAAGGAGCACATTCTTAAGTTCTTTGAGACGCTCAAGGTCTATAGACTTAATGGTGATTTGAAGCTTCAAGAGCTCTAACTCCTTGATAGATAAGATATATACCTAATATGTTAATCTAACCCTTGACTCCATTGATTCATAGGAGACTATGTGTAGAATGTTTCTTGAGAAGTTGTTCAAACTCACGAACATATGACCTTGATGGACATGGGGCTTATCAGACAATGTTCAAAAGAAGACCTCATGGAATACATTAAATGTTTCAAGGAGTGCTATTTGGATATCCATGATAGGTGGCATGAAAAGGAACTTGTTAAAATCTGCTTCCTGGTTATATTCATAGAATATGTTGTGCACCTAAAGAATTTGTTGCTTAAGTCCTTTTCACTATTAAGAGAGAATGCGTAAAGGATAGATAATTCAATTATCAAGCAAAGGAGAGACCTAAATAAGAAGTGACAACCATCAATGGGCATTGCTTAAGGGGAAAGCTTCAAGGGAAGTAGGAAGCCCAGAAAAGACATTGTTTCGGAAGTTCTACCTTTTAAATGAGCTATCAGTAAAGTTCATGCTATCCTTGACTGATGGCTTAAGGATGGCATCATTAAATTGCCAAAGGTTGAATGAGATCCTAAATCACAAGAAAAAGAGATGCAAGGATTTGTAGGTTCCATAAGAAGGTAAGATACCCAACAAAATATTGCTAGATATTGAGGAGGATCTTTCAATGAGAGAGTTTGCAACAACGAACTCGAACTCCAACCTAAACAATAATGATGTTTGTTGAAATGCCCTCCCTACATACAATAAACAAAGGGGTTGTTGATGTAATCTCTAATGATTCTACAACATCCTAACAAGTTGATCAACTACAAAACTAATGAGCCAATAAATATACTATGAGATGAAATGTCGATTAATAAAGGAAAGAAATTAACCAAGGTTCACGCAATCATGTAGCTTTGGCCCAACTCAAAACGTCGAATGTGAGGAGTTTCTTTGATCTCCTTAGCTTCAATGAATAGTCTAAGATTGTAGCTACAAATGCTTTGGCGTAGATTTCAGGATGCTAATATGAATAGTGCAATGCAATCCCGCCGATGCGTAAGATGATGAAAGCGCATAAAAAGGCAATAATCTTCACTGAACATAACATGTGCACTAGCAATCCAAATCACATTCGTCCTTTATTTGTGGAGTGAACTTAACGATTCTTCCATTATACAGGCCTTCATTAACAATGCCTTCTCACTTATGAAGATGTGACATGGAAGCTCAAAATAATGATCACTAAACCGATTTTTCTCTACTTTTGACCTAACTTGATTTTCTTTTGCACAAAAAGTAGACTGAAAAGGATCTTTTTGGGCTGATTTGGCCTTTGTTTGATTTTGATTGGACTTATGTGAATTATGATAGGCATTAAGCCCATTCATATTGAAGATTGGTTGTTTTATAAAGGGATCCATATAAACTCTTCCAAGCCTACATCTAAAACCCATATCCATATAAGCAAAGAAAGGAGAAATGTTGGTCATTGGATCCTTTGAAGTGATCCAATAGTCACTACAAACATTCAACTATCCATCCAAATGTCATCCAATAATTAATTTTAGCCTCCAATAATTATAAATAAGAGGTTCCTTTCCTCATTTGGAATCATTTAGCATTTTTCTTGAATTGAAAGTTACATAGAACCTTTACTAAAACATCTAAAGAATGAAGTAAGAACAATAGAGTTTACTTAATTTGATGTTTAGTCACATCTCTTCTTAAGATATCCATACATATGTCATTATCTCAAATTTTCTCCTATGTTCACCAATACATATGTTGCACGTAATTGACTTGCTATAGTAACCTGATCACACACATATTTTATATGCATTATATGATATTTTATATGTATAAACTTTATATAACACATAGATGATGTATCCATTACCTATAGATTTTATGTATGTGTGTGCTATATATACATATATTTGTTATAAATATCTAGTTTTTATACTATATGATCTATATATATTGTGTATGTATATGTATATATGTAATATGTATAGCAAAAAAATTAATTGTATACTAATATATACATTATATATATTTTGTTTACTAAATATGATTTTTATATTTATATATGTTATATGTATGTTCTATAAGTTATTTCATAATATCCTACACATATATATAATTCGTTTCCCGTATAAATAGTTTAACAATTTATAATTTGGATAGAAGTAAAATGGTCATGTTATATAATTTATTATTCTCATTAGGAAGTGAATACAGAGAGAAGACTTGATAGATGGATTTAACTTATAAAGGGAGTAGAAAAATCACCTAAAAGGAAAATTCAAATTATAGTTTACAATTAAGCAAGGTCCTAGGGTGTATTTCCACAATAATTCTTCTATTCCTCAGCAGCTAACTCCAAGTAAACAAGTTGTAAAAGTATCATGTTATTTTAAAAATATTAATTTTGTTAAAGAATAAATTTATTTCTAGCATTTCACAATGTATTGATGCTCGTAAAGTGAGTTTTCAAAATATAGCATCAAAATTTTTAGTCTATATTTTAATTAAATTAGACTACTATAATATCTATTCCACAAAACGATCTTGACAAGTCCACTTTGTCCAACCATTGTGACCTTGATGTGAAATTCAATCCTAAATAGATATTGTGGATTAAGATTATTCATTGAACAAAATCAAACCAAATGGCCCGATATAGTTTTGTTTGTTGGTTTGCTTTGAAAAGATTCCAAATGGTTTGCATTCAGTTTAGGGGTAGCATCGAACCATTTGTATCCAAAACCAAATTGCTTTTGATTAAAATATTGAAAAATTGAAAGATATTTTTAAATTTCATACCTTATTGAAATTTCATTACACCCTCTCTCTCTCTCTCTCTCTCACACACACACACACAAAACCAATCTCTTATACATACCTACACACATTCACTATCATCTATGATTCAATTTTATTATGATAAAATGTTATACAGCTTTAACTTACATAATATTCTTGAATTTGAACACCAATCTTTAATTAGAAAATTAGAAAATGTATTAATAATATCAATTAGAATAAGGTAGTTTTAAAAACGATTTAAACCAAATGAAACTAAAGTAAACCATATTTGAAGCTATTTGGTTTAGATTTCGAACCATTAAAAGTGGTTTAGTTCATTAGCAATTCGATTTGTTAGGGATTAAAAATAAACCGACTTAAATATAGTTTGTTTGATCTTTGAACCAAACAAGACTAAACCACAAACACCTCTATTGTGGATTAGAGCTTTATATTACTAGCTCAAGCTTCAGGTATTATAAGATCTCATCTCAATGCTTGACCATAGGTGTCGTCAACAAACACATTGATAAATACCAAAGAGTTTCTAGAATAGTGGGATGATGTTTTATAGCTAATTTAATTGATACTTGTGCGTTAAAATCCTAAAATTGTCTATTCCTCAAACCTGTTTTTTCTCTAAATTATCTCCACATAATAATTATAAAGTCACTTCTATAAGATCGTTTACATTGTGTTTGATATAAGAGAATTACAAAGGAATGATTAAAAGAGAGAGGAAATAGGAGGGATTAAATTTTATTCTTTTATTTGTTTTGAAATGGAAATACTATAGGAGGGAAAATTGATGTGTTATTTTCCTTAGGTCCCACCATTTTTTTGTCCCCTCCAAAAGGGGGAGAATATAGAGAGGAAAGGAAATTTTTTTTTGAAATTACTCTTATACATTTTTTTTAAATACCTATAATAATTTATCATTTTATCTTATTTTGCCTTCTATAATAATTAAGAGTCTCATCAATGTTTCCTTTATTATCCAAACACATCAAAAAATATTTAAATTTTCTAATATTTTATTCCCTCTACTTTCTTTCATTTTATTCCATTATGCCAAATAAAGTTTTAGAGTAGGATTTTTATGTACATTTTTAGCAAATAGTACATTTCCAAAACCTCACTCGGAACAATCAACCCAAAAAAAAAAAAAAAAAAAGAGGGAAGAAATGGGAACTTGCTAATGATCAGTTTCGATCGAATAAAAGCCAAAATGTAATCTTTAATCGCAAAAAATTGTTTTCAATGTGTAATTTCTATCTTAATCTATATAATAGTCTTTTTTTAAAGGAAAAATATAATGGAAAGAGGGACAAATCAAATTAGCAAATGTGCAAAAAATTAACTTAAACATACATGGTGTGAACAAGATTAAACAAGTGGGAATACCACTTGGCCAAAAAAAAAAAGAAGTGGGAAGACCAGTTAGGCTAATGTCCATTTAAAGGACTAACAAGAAATTTTCAAAGTCCATAAATGTAAGTCTGCTTGTTTTAGTTCGTCTTAGTTTGGTTATTTTTACATCTTATTTTTTATTATTTTTAAATAGATTTTTATCAGGATAGATCTACATAAAAGATAAATATTTTTACTTATAAACAAATAAAACAGACAAGATATGGCTAAAATAAAAATAAGATACAGATAAAATACCGATAATAATCAGACAATCCAAACAGACTCTAATCAATAAGGTAGAAAGGTCCTCAAAGTTAGTTTTTTTTTTTTTTTTAATTTATGCAGGTGGTATTTCATTGAAGCTCAACACAGGATTTTATGCGTTTTGGGAGCTGGTTTATTTTACATCAATTAGACCTCGCCTGAGAAAAATTAGTGAGTAATATATGAGGAATTTCTATAGACTAAACTACAGCTTTGTCAATGAAACGGTAAAATAAAATCGTGACCTCAAGGGTCTAAGAAACTCTAATGTCCAGGCCGATGCACAAAGAAAGGACAACATTTTCAATTTAAATCAACATAGTTGGATGGAATTATTGTCTATAAAGAGTTATTGACACAAGTTATGCATGGAAACATCTATTTTTATTCTATCAAAAATCCTACAACCTGAACTTCCAATTCTTTTTATTATCCTATTGGTGCAATGATAAATGATAACAATGAGCGTTTTAGCTGGAAAATTAGAGGCTCTAATGAAAAATAAAATCTGCATTATATCATCTTCTCTCGAATTCAATTTGTTGAAATGTGGTAGACATGGTCAACAATACTATTAATAAATATGTTAAATAAAAATATTATTCCAAATATAACTTTTAAGGTTGGCTTAACATAAACAAATAGTTAAACAATCCACAAATTAGTAGAAATAGCAAAAAGGAAATGTGTGAAGCCATATTGCCTAATTGATCTCTAGACCAAATAACCTAAACCCCTTGGTTTGGACAACATCTGCAAATTGTCCTGAAACAGCATCATCTATAGGATTCTCATTATCATTTGAAACCATATCTTTGCCAAATTCGAATTGAATCTCCCCATTCGCCGCAAAAGTGTTATGTTCAATCCCCTCTGCATATTTTCCATTTTCCTCATTCTTACACACATCAATAATGCATAAGGTTCTGGGGTCCCTTGAAGGTTCTCTACAATCATATAAGTAGAAAGTAATGATATCATTGGCTTTCAGAGCCTTCTCCTTGACAAATTAAGTCCAACCCTTTGTGAAGACAAAACTTTGGCTACTGCTCCAATAACAGTAGCGAAAGCTCCACGACCTCATCAACTTGTCATAGAAAACAAGTTGCGTGTCACTTACTTCCCTACCAGCAACCTCATTTTTTCCTACACCTTCATGAATGTTTGGGAAGTATTTGATGGCATATTTTTTAAGAATAACTAGCCTATTAAGCTTCCCAACATCACTAGGAGTTAGCTCTTTCTGAAACAGTTGTCTACATAGCACTCCTCCATTCTCACGAAACCAATTATTATTCTTAAATGGTCTTTCAACTTCGTCAGACTGCATCCTCAAGTATTCATTAAACTTGGATTGGTAGGTACCTTCTTTGATCATAATAAGTACAGCCTCAGTACTATAAGTGCTTTGGAATCTAGGCTCCTCAATGGAATCACTGGTCCAAGGGAAGTTGCGATGTGAATCCCCACTGCGGAGCTTTATAGCAGCACTATCATAAGCCATAACTACATCATGTTCAGTCTTGAATGTGCCAAGCCATATCCTTTGGTGATTAGCATATATTTGGGCACCCCAATTACCATTTTGTTGAGATACCACACCTTTGAACTTGCTTGACGGGATACCAGCAGGTTTTCTTGGTTTAGAACGTTGCTCCATGTGTCTAGTCAATGTGTTGTTGTTGGAATGCAAAAATTCATTTGTTTGGCCATCTGAAATGAACACTTTTCATTTTCTGGTAACTCTTGGACTCCTTTTCAAAAGCCATCCTGCGCAAAACTAGAGGAATCATCACCTTATTCTCATCAACAGAGCAAAATAAAGACATGTTATTATATAATAAATAGGATTCCTCAAATATTATAATATTATAATGAAGACGACATAAAATTGCTTCAATATATGTTTTTTTTAATTTGCAAATTAGCCGCGAATACCATGCGTTGTTTTTAATTTATTTTAAAATTATATTAATTCGTTCATAAGTATGTCATTTATTTGCTCTTGCAAGTGAAGATAAGTGATACATCTTACTTTATTGGAACTTCTATGGTTTCATCACGGGATAGTATCCCACTATTATTATAATTAAATTGATTATAAAAATATTAATGTAAAAAATTTTAAAGGTTTCAATCACATTAGAATAAATTTGAACCATTTCAACTACCAGAAGCGATAGAATTTTTCTTTGTTATGAAACAATTATCGCCTATTTAAACTTATATATGTGTATATATATATTAATGTTATAAAAAAAGGCATACCTCCTCTATTATAAAAAAAAAAAAAAAAATGTTTCATAGGAAGATTAATTGGGTAAGTTGTATCTCAAGAAGAAAAGGAACTCAATTAATACGATAATGTAAATATAAATGCATCAACTGAAACCAAAAAATTTCATTGGAATAATCAAACAACATTAAAGACATTTATAAAAGGTGAAAACATTTCTTTTGTTGCTAGAAATGGAAAGTGGCCCGCAATCATGAAAATTGACTTTCATGTTTATATAATAGGCTTCTACAATAACTATATTAGATTAATATTTCATCAATTCAAAGGGTTTAAATTGTATTAGACTTATAATTGGGTCAGATGCAATACACCATAAAGAACATATTCCACTTGCAAATTTGCCATTTTCCTACTACATACAAAAGTAAAACTTCAGGAAATTTTAATTGTATGGTCAGTACGTCCATGTTTTTCCTATCCATGATGTTATCACTATATATATTAATAATCCATATACATAACATGCCAATATCAATAAATAGCTTTTCTCAAGATAGTATGAGTCAAAGTCTACTTGTAATGCTACATACCATAATTATATGCAGTACATAATTATTTTTTTCTTGTAAATTATGATGACACTAACTCAAAACATGTGTTCAATTAGCTATATGTAGAATTTAAATTAGGATCGTCAAATTCGCGATTCTACCTAAAGTTGAAATTATACGTAAAAATCATAGAATCATATCAAATCCTATAAAATTGATAGAATCATATACATAAACTCATGATTCTATTAAGAGTATACACTTAAATGATTTTGTATTCATTTTAACTATGAAAAAACTCATAACATCATAAATACGTAGAATCAAAGAATTGACTCATGATTTTAACAATCATGTTATATTGTGGAATAAGTATTTTATATGAACAACTAGATTATTACATGAAATGTTAAATAACAATATTTGAACTATTCTCATAAATTGTTGTTCAATAATATGTCTATCCCTAATTACATAAACATCCTTATATTTGTGACTGAACAAAAACTTCAATATTGATAAATAAGCAAACCATTTGACATACAACATCAAACTTTCATCAAATCAAAAGTTGGTTTATTTTCCCCTCCTTTCCTCTGTCTTGTCCTTAGCCAATAACTACGTATATTCTGGTTAACACCTGATGGGCTCTTAAGATGCTTGTTCATAAACATGACCTTCTTTGTATTCGTTTACAACATTATAACATTCTAGAGATATCCATGCATGTGTCATGGTTTCAATTATAGTCAACATATATAATTAATTTGGCATAGGATATTATAGTGCCATTAATACTAATTAAACATATACTTCCTTTTAAATGGTCCCATACCCACTAAATCTAGGGGCTATTCAATCACAATATTCAGGCCAAAAAGAAAAATGAACAAAAATAAAATAATTTTAAAAAGGAAAATTAAAATAGCAAATAAGCTTTTGAATATTGCCTTTCTTGTTCAACAACTAAAAACTTCAATTTAATCCGTGGAATAACATTCATAATGTCTAATTGAAATACTAAACCAAAAAAAAAAAAAAAATTCCAACGTTTAATTATTCCTATGTTTCTTATTTTATTTTTATTATGCTCTAAAAAGATTATGAAGTGAAATGTTTTGTGTAAGAGCTCTTGTATGCTCACAAGAATATAGGAGCGATTTTGGATAATTACATCCTAATTGAGAGATGTAAATTATTTGCCTTAATAAATATATCTCTTATACTTGTTCCTCCAGATCTAGAAAACAGCTTATTTTCTCAATTTTTGGCTAAGTCAAAAGTTTGACAAAGGGGTTCTCTTTGCAACAAGTGAATTTATTTTCATCCAACTAGTGAATAAGCATTCTTCCTCTCATAAAGTGAAAATACATGGCATCCAATTAAATTATGTGACCCAACTTGTGTAAATATTCACACTCATCAAATTAATACCCACTGAAGGAAAAAATAAAAATTAAAAAATTGTAACCGCAGTTTAGTTGATAGACGGTCTAAAATTTCAAACTCAAAAGTGAATACCAAGTCTCACAAAAAATAAAACAATATATAGAAAGAGGAGGGTTATTAATAACCAAAGTAAAGAAAAGAAGAAAAATTTCAATGATGTATAGATTCACATTCAAAAACAGAAAAACACACAACTCTAATGCCAGGATGCAATAAAAGTCCTTAACTCTACAATTTTACAACTATTACTTCATTCTTGGATGATTTATTATACACAGGTGGGCACAAACAAATTAGAGGCAAACATGAATGATTAATTCATCAAATAAAAAGGGTGACTGTTACCACAAATTAGAAACATATATAATTGAGAATGTTTTACCTCACTAGGAATTGGATCAACAACAAGGACTTGTGGTAAAGAGAGAAACAGAAGTATAAAAATTGGCATTAAAGTAATTGATAGAAGACCTAAATATATAGGAAAACTCTATGGTTTTGTCATTAATTTTGATTGAACCGGTTCCGTCATTAATTTTGATGAAACCGGTTCTATCAATATCCGATGGGTCATACCATATTTAGCCGTGATCGAACCAATAAAATATTTAATATTTCAATTATTATATTTATTTTAATGGTTAAATGGTTGATTGATAGAAGCTTCCATATATATATTGACTTGAAAAGGAAACATGATAAAATCCATAAAATTCTGTAGATTGATGTAATTAACCATTAATCGCTCTCGTATAGCTAAATTTCCCTTCATAAGAGCCTCATTTATGGTAAGTCCACAATGCATATCTTCTTACTATAAAAGGAAACTTTCAACTTTTGCCATCTTTATTATAATAGACACTTCACCAAGTTAATTGCGATAATTTGAAATTTGCTTTTTCTCCCACTGAACTGGGTAGAAATAGGTCATATGTGTGTATATATATAGATATATATATATATAATAAAAGATTTATATATTTTTTTTAAATTGACATTAAAGATATAGGTGATGTCGAATACTCAAACTTAGTGGAATCTATAAAAAGAAGATAAAACTTACTATATATCAATTATAGTTATATTCCTTTTATTTAGAAACTTTAAGAAACAGAAGAAAGTAAGCATGAGAACAAAATATATTAACATCAACATACTTGTGTAATGACATTTTCCAATTTAATAAGTATTGTCAAATTGAATTTGTCTTTCTAAACCTAGCTCATGTGTAGTGTTAAGTTAATGAAGAAATATGGAAAGTCATCCTAAGACAATACAATAATATATAATTAGCATCCAACCTAAACCACATAATATAATATAGGGATAAAACCCTTTTTGGATCCTAAACTTTGATTAAGTAGACAATCAGGTTAGCGGTAGCAATTCGTGTTACCATATCGTGTCTCGTATCCTTGTCTAAATGGGTTCGTGTCCTGAAAATGCAAACCCGGGATCCGACTCATTTATTAATCATGTATAAAAACCTAAACTTGTAATCTGACCTATTTATACCGTGTCTTGTTCAACCCACTTATCGAAAGTTGAATCTAGTATTTGAAGAGCATATAAAGAAGTTTGGCTATTTACTTTCGTTCATCGTAGGTTTGCAATAAAACTAGAAGATATTATAAAACATCTCACATAAAGCAAAAACAACTAGCCTTCACAAGCTATTGATACCGAATACATATGATTAGTTTTACCAAAATTAATATAAAAAACCTTGCATTTGGTATGCTTATGGGTCATAAAATATTTTTAATTCAAAAACATTATCTTGGAATAAAATTACACCATAAACATTTAAGCATAAACTCAATCTAACAAAAGATTAAACCACAAGAACCTCTAAAGCTAGCAAAAGAACAAATCTGAACACTAAATCTTGTTAAGTTGAATCATGACCTAAAGGGATCTTGTTACGGGTGGTGATTTCCAGTTTCATCACATTCTCTATCAATTCCTCAAGGAAAACACTTGAAGAACCTCCCATGAAAAAAGAATAGGATAAATAAAAAATGAATATTATCAACAATTTTATAAAAATAATGTATTTTATTACCTTCTTCACCAAAGAGCTAATCCTTTGTACATACAAGAGCTTCTATAGTTTCCGGCTTCAATGAGTTATGATGTTCATTAAGGATTTGGCTTCTGGTACTAAATGCAGATTCTAAAGTAATTGTAGATATTGGTTTGCTTAAGATGTCATGTGCCATTTGTGCAACTTGAGGATATCGAAATTGATTATTTTTCCAATAACCTAATATATTTAAATCTATCATCTGATGTTGCTTCTCATCTAAATATAGCTCTAGCTCAGATCTTTTAACACGCTTGAGCATTTTTACGCTTTTAAAAGATTGAAAATCCCAGACAAAATAAAAAACGATAAGCATCATATGGAATAAAAATAGCTTGAAAAGTGTAAAAAATATATATAATTATAAAAATAAAGTTACCTTGATGTCATCGCCCCATTCATCATTATTATTCTATGGTCTTCGATTTATCACCACCAGAAATTTTTATCTGAACTTCCATCATCTATCAGCGCATATTCATCAAAGAGAGAAAATAAAGCTCTTTTGACTTTTAAAAACTCACTTCAGTCAACACCATAAATCCTCTGGTAAGTCCGCTCAACATAATCAAGCTTATATCGTGGATCCAATGTAACAACAATTACCAAAATCACACTAAACTCAGACCAACACTTTTCAAATTTCACAAACATCCTAATTGCCGTATCTTTCAAATATAGTTCACTTCCACCCATATTATTTGTCAATGCTCGATATGCCTTACAAATTGATGGAAAGTGTAAATTGGTAGTAGGATATTTTGTTTCAGAGAATTGACAAGTGATATCATAAAAAAGCTTCAAGAACCAGGTCATTTTCTCAAGCATGTCCCATTCTTCCAAAGAAGGACAATAATTATAATTGGAATTACTTAACTCTAAATGACAAAAGGCACTTTAATCAACTACACTCTCAAGCATGAAATATGTGGAATTCCATCGAGTTGGGACATCTTGTCTCAAACCCTTATTTTTTTACAAACATAATAGGCTTACACATTCAACCAACTTTATTTTTCATATTTGAGAACCCTTCATATACTTTACACTTTCCCTGACCTTATCTACAGCACCATCAATATCTTTCAGACCTTCTTGAACAATCAAATTAAGAATATGTGCACAACATCTTATATGAAAATAATTACCTGATGCCAAAGGTCCACCTCGGACATTTATTTGTGACTTCAATAAACTCACAAAAAGATCATTTGCTGAAGTATTATCCAAAGTCACACTGAATAATTTACTTTCGATGCCCTAATCAGCTAGTAATGTCATTACTTTTTTAGTTAATACAACACCTGAATGTGGAGGTAGCATATATGCAAAACTCAAAATCCTCTTTTGTAATACCCAATTTTTATCAATGAAATGTGCAGTCACTGATACATATCCATCAAATGCTACAGATGTCCACAAATCAGATGTCAAGCAAACTCTACCTAAACACTCCAAAAGCATATTCTTGATCCTATTTCTTTCCCTCTTATACACCTTTAATACATTAGCTTTCAAAGTATTTCTAGAAATATGAACAATATTTTCATTCAAATACTCAAACATAGCCCTAAATCCATTTCATGCTTAACAATAGCAGCAACAAATAACTCACGATATTTTTGAGGATCAAACTTGTTGGTTTTGCATTTCATATTAGCAGACAAAAGCATCAAACCAATGTCTCTACTGTTACGTTGTGGACATTTATTAGCATGCATTTTTAAGTTCCTCATCCCAAATTGACTATAATTTTCAATCTTACGTGATTACATTAGCTTTTGTGACAATTGATCCATTGATCTCTTTTCATGAGTACGAGAAAATTTTCCACCATAGAAGATGCGAGCCCTCTTTGTTGTTTAGAGTTATTGGTTGATGGAAAAACTTCAACCACATTATCCTCTTCATTTGCTCCTAATTTTTCCATTTCATCAAAATCTTCTATAGGTGAATCCATATCCATCTACATGTCAAACAAAAATCATAGGTTATTATCCATCTCTATATTGCATGCACACAATTTTATTATTGATAAAATCTCAACACAAAATGAATCTAGCAAGAAAAATAGAACATGTAGGATAAACAACCATTAACAATATATTTTCTTATTTAAACTCAGTCAATAGATTTCACTTCACTAAGAGATATAAACAAGGTTTTTAATCAATCTTACTTCGAAAAAATGAAAGCTAGAATTTCTACACAATTTCACTTCATTTAAGCATAAAGCTAGCTTTATAAATTTCACACATTTGAAAGACATAGACTAGGATGTTTAGCCAATATCACTACACTTAATCAACTTTTTAATCCATTTCACATTTCATCAAGTAAAAAGTTAGGGTTTTGATGTTATACAAACATATGATAGTATTAGGGACGTTGACATCAGAATCGTAGTATATTGATGATGAAATTGCAAGCGAAAGTGATTGCAGAAGCGTAACAAGGAAGCACAATGATAGTGTGTTGTGTTAGAGGCAATATAGAATGAGTTCAGTCTAGGGTTAAACAAGAAAGATTATATATGTTTTTCAAGTGTAAATTTTAACAGTTAGATTTGTGTAAAATATAATAACATTAAGGATGAATTATGAAGACCTCCTATAAACTTCCGTAATGGCATAGACATAGATATACATATATAAACATATAATATTATATATATATATATGTGTGTGTGTAACATTATGTAATTGTATAACATAAACATAAATATAACATATTGATTATATGTAAAAATATGAATTATATACACATACTTAAATAAACGTATAATTATACATATAAAAAGATTAATATATGTAACATATATAATACATAGACTATGTATTTATAATCTATAAAGTATATATTTTTTAGACATTTATTATACATCTTATACGATATATATAACATGTAATTATGTAATATATATACATAATGATATAATAAATGTCCTGTATAAAGTCTATATTTTACCATAAGTATTTTAATGATATGATATATATTTATATATAATCCTTATAACACATAGATTATGTATTTATAACTTATAATTTTGAATATATATATATATATGTGTATATACATATATTTGTTATAGATATCTTGTTTATATGCTATGTAATCTATATATGCTGTAAATATATGTATCATACATATAGCAAATAAATAAATCATATATTAATATATACATTATATATATATATATATATTTCTTTTTGCTAAATATGTTCTATATTTTATATATGATGTATATAAGTATGCATAATCTATATGTAATTTGTAATATGTTATACACGTATAACATATACAATATATATGTATAGATGTGTATATAACATATATTTGAATGGATAATTATTTTCTACAATATTTTTTTAATTATTACTTAATGGGTTCACGGGTTGGACATGAAACTGCTAACCCGGATCTGTTTATGAAGCGAGTCTCGTGCATGGGTTTAAAACCTAAACCCAAACCCGAACATATTTAAATTCATGTCGTTTCTAGGTTTAACACATTTATTAATTGTGTCGACTTTTGCTTATCCATACTCTTCTATAATCATGTTGTGTCGTGTCCAAGTTTGCGGGTTGGATCCCAAATTGCCAGCACTAGGGTGGGCTAACCCAACCTATTTTATGTGATGTACTTTCACTACATCCATCATAAGCTCATCATATTTTATTGTTTCTTGTTGCGAGATGCATGGTTCAATTTTCAGTTCAACTCCACAATTAATGACCTCCAATCCTCCATGCATTATTTTTTCCTTTTTTTGTTCAAACCTCCATGCATTTATTTGTTGTAAGAAATTTTGGTTTTGAAATAGGAATTTAACCACTGCAAGCAGGAAATCTTTGGGGGCAAAAAAAAAAAAAAAAAAGGAAATCTATTATAGAAGATTTTCAACGTAGAGTTTTTTAAGAGTGACTAAATATTTAGATTGTCCATTACTGTAACTCCACTTTTTTTTAAGAAAATAAAAAAAAATTATAACCCTATTTCTCCTTAATTTTTAATTATGCTATGGAAACATAAATCAATAACTATGAATCTTATTCAAGAACATACCAAGACAAAGGAAAAGGCCATGATGGAGACTACGGGTGCAAATGAATCATATCGGTTGATAAACTACTCAAGTTTGACTCAACATTTACTTGAGGTTAACTCAAAAAAGTCTAATCGAATTTAAACTCAAGCTATTTGAAGAGTTTATGAAGTCAAACTCGAACTTTATATGTTTAGCTTGATTAGTTTGCAAGCCTGATCTAGCTCAAGTCAAGTACAAATATTAATCAAATTCGAATCGAGTTTATATATTAATATTATTTCAAGTAGAATTTAAAATATATTTTTTAAATAATTGAGTCTAAACAAGTTTAATTAAATCGAACTCAAGATTATATAATTTTGTTTCGAGTAAAACTTGAGTTTAAAATATTAAACTCATTCAAATTTAAATCAAACTCAAGTTTTGAAATTTTAAGTCGAACTCAAATTCGAGCCCAATAATGTAATGTCTCAATTTAACTCGTTTGCGGCCCTAGTGGAAACAACTGAGTCAAAGGATACTCGGTATTTTCATTTGGTTCCGATGTTTTCTATCTGTTTGGTATTTGTTTAGTTAGGTGTTTGTCAAAAACAAAAATAAATAAATAAATAATACAGCAAACAGTCTAGACAAATTCTAATTTCTAGCAACTAGCAAGTGGTGTGAGAAGATGTCAGATGGGATGCAATAAAACGAAGGACAAGGGCCTTTAATGAGGCCGGGCTTAGCGAAATTCCCTTAAGATGGCCTAAATTAGATGAATCAAGTTTCGAGCATTTCTACATAAAACGTTGAGAAATGGGCCCAAAAACAAATACAGTAGGTTGACCCATACTTCCCCTCGGGCCGAACATCGTTAAGTTCGGTTTATTGGTTGGAATCCGGAACTTCATTTCATGTGCTGTGCTGACCTAAATATTTCTGATGATGTTTCTCTCGTTAAAGGGTTCCAACAGGTTCCATTGCTAATAACAAAATGGTCTTTCAATTTTTTAAATCGTACTACTACTACTACTAAAAAAAAAAAAAAAAAAAAGGACACTTACTGTACTGTTCTTTTTGCTTTTTGCCCCCCATAACCTTTTGGCAATTTCCTCAAATAATGTCAAAATTTTAGCTATTGTTTTGGTCTGAACTTTGAAATAAAAAAAAAAATAATAATACGTAAGCTAACTGGGTGCACCGAATTTTCGAGAGAAACAAACTTTCATTCAATTTATGATATTGTTGTAGGTATGTGGCCCTAGATTTATTACATGGAAGAGAGTTCACGTACCCTAAAGCACCGCAAGTTGTAATTTTCTATCTAAAATACTCAAATACCAACACAATCTATGTTTGTTATCTTATTTTTTATATTTTATATAGTTTGTTTCCTACTATTCCACGTGGGACTTTTATAAATTTCCATCTTTTAAAATTTCCATCTTTCAAACGGACACATTACATTTTTTTTTGGAAATTGCACATAATTATTGTCATACACCTAATCTAAATCGGTGTAATCTCTGGGAAAATCCATTATGTTTTAAAATGAGTGAAAGAACTTTTAAAAGGGACACTCAAGGCATACAAATTATTTCTTGTAGCTACGATGCAAGACCGGTTATATTCCATTTTATTCGTCAATTGTCCGGTTATTCATGAGGGTGGGGTGCTGTGCCAATGCATGTTTTCTTTTTTTTTTTTTTTTTTTTTTTTTTTTTTTTTTTTTTTGTTCCCGATTAAACCAATGCATGTTGCATGTTGGCTCAGTTCAGTTTTGTAAGTGAAGGGAAAGACCTATAAATAGTAGTATTGATATGAAGACAACGATGGTGGAGAATCCATACTTAACTTTATAAGTTACAGGTGGTACTGGGACTCACACACATGTTACCATGATAGTGAGGGATTCAAAACACCTCTAAATCAGTTTGATTTATTTATAAATAAAAATATTTATTTATTGAAAAATAATTTATTTAAAAACTATAAAAGTAAAATACCAAGATATTTGAACCAGGCTTGCTTTGATTTCCACTGCTACCTGCTTCAATACTTCCTTTTTGTTTTTTTTGCTGGTCTGCCTGCTTCAATTCAATGCATCAAATTATCAACTATAGCCAATATGGGAGACATATTAGGAGATGCACGTGCTAAATGGCTGGGTCTGGGTCGTCCTTGTGAGAACTTATTTATGCAATTTATTAGGAACAGGCGAATCTGTTTTAATATGTTAGTATTCAAAAAAAAAAACTACTCACTTATACTATCTGAATTAAAATAATATCGATACTTAATCCATTATTTATTTGAACTTAGTGAGGTATTATCACCAATTAATAATTTTTCTATTCATATGGGAAAAAAAAAAGAAAAATTTATCTATTCATGTTGGAAATGTATACATTTTTTTTTTTTCCTTCTCTTTGGGAGATAGAACAGATAATTCCAAATGAATCTTATGGTACGCACATGATATTTCTGACATCTCAAGATGATTACATTCTTCGTATATTTTCATGTGATTGTTTCCCTCAAGCTGTTGCAGCCTATTAGTAGTACTTTTCAAGCTAGAAAACAGCATTTTTTTTTTTTTTTGTGGGGTGGGGGGGGGGGGGGGGGGGGGGGGGGGGGGGGGGGGGGGGGGGGGGGGGGGGGGGGGGGGGGGGGGGGGGGGGGGGGGTGGGGAACGAACAGGTAAAACATAGTCCAACGTTTTGTAGCAGATCAATTATGAATCTAATAAGTTTAATGTGTTTTTCCTCCTTTTTTTCCTTTTTTTTATTTCCTTTAAAAATTATTTTATATGTATTATTTCAGTCTTTTAGATCGTCTCACTCTGAATTCTTCTCATATTCTAGGCACAAGCATATCGACTATATGTTAAAAAAAAAACAAAAAAAAATAGTTACCTGTATGAAAGGAAAATATTTGTCTAAAAGTTATAAAAATTGATTATATATATACATGGAAAATTTTAAGAGAACCATCAAGCAAAGAAACTACAATCTCTTTTGTGGCACTGAATGGATACCATTTTTCCCTTTTTTCCCAATAGCAATCAGGGGAACGTGTTTATCCACATAGGAAGTTGGGATTGTTCATAAGGGGGCAACCTAAGAACCAAAATTTAAGTCAATAGAAGTTATGACTAAAATCCAATGGTGAGGAAACAAACTCTTAGTAAAGATATGATCCTATGAGTTTATGAATTTATATATTTTTTAAAGTAAAAGTAGGTACAAAATTATTTAGATGCAAACTTTAAGTAAAAGTATAAATTTAAATATACGATTCTATACATTTAAGATTTTATTGGTTTCATACGATTTTGTATAATTCTACAAATTCTATTCATATTAGTAGATAATAAAGTCGTGATTTTAACAATCATACCAGACACTAAATAGTGAGTAGGAGGTTGGAAATAACTAACCTACATATAGTAAATAGTAGTGATCATAAATGAGGTTTAAGTCAAAATCCATAGTTTCAAGGTAGTGAAATATATGAAGTGATCATCTAAGGAAACCTAGATAATTAGGCGATTGATGGAGGTGCCCCACAGACTTGATGAACTCTAATGAATTCCGATACAAGAACATGTGGAAATGTATTTAATAGAGACTATGTTCGTGAAAAGTGAAAATGTCAATTAATGATTTTGTTTTATATAGTACTTATATACAATGAACTCTATCATGTGTGACTGTATCACTTGTTCAATAATACACGTGTGTAACAATATGCATGTAAATGATTTAACACCTCTTTACTGCTATATACTATGTATCTACTATACTATCAACGCTTACTATCAAGCTTGGGCGTGCCTGCAAGCCTAGCCTGGAACAAGCATCAAGCAATTGCTGGACTCCAACTACGTTGGTGAAAACATCAACAATTATAGATGAGAGGGAACATGAAAAATTTGAAGAAAACCACTATTTGCATGATCCCGAGTGAAATGAATATCAACATCAATATGTTTTGTGCAACCATGTAAGCATGGATTTTCTGCCATTAGTTGCACCAATCAGTTGTAATAACATAAAGTAGCCAAAAGTATAAAATTAATATGTAAATCTCGAAGCAAAAATGACATCCAAAGTAATTCTTTAGTAGTCGAAGCCATGCTTTGATACTCTGCTTCAGCTGAAGAAGTAGAAAGCATTGCTTGTTTCCTGGCTTTCTAAGAAATAAGTGATGTACTGAGAAATACATAATAACTAGTCAAATATTTTCTATCGACAACACATGATCCCCGATCTGTATTAGAGAAACTGTGCAATGTAAGGGAGGATGATGATGACTAGAACAACCCCAGAATAAAGTTCCCTTTAAGTATTTTAACACATGTACAACAACATGGAAATAAGGAGTTTGTGGGCTAGAAAAGAATTGGCTAAGTTGTTGTACTGCAAAACTGATGCCAAGTCGCGTTACAGTCAAATACAACAACCTGCCAACTATGCGTTAATAGCAAAATGGATCAACAAGTAAGTCTCCCACATGTGTATCAAGATGTAAACCTTGAGGAAAACAAATGTTAACTGGTTTTGCACTAGAAAAGCTTGCAGTTTGTCGAATATCGAGAAGAAACACATCATATGGGATAATGTGCTCGGTTAACATAATAGTACCAATTACATGAACTATTTTCTTACTACCATCTAAAAGACGAACTTAAATGGTGTGTTTCAAATTTTTTTGAGTTATGTAAAAGGCTTTTAAAAGGTGTCATGGAGTTTGTAGCGTCTTGTCAAGTATCCAATCATCCATGAAATTGTCAATTCTACTAGAAGATCCAGCAAAGAAAGAGTTGGTTGACCTGCAAAGTTCACTAAGGATGACACCACATCTTCATTAGACAAATTGCTCCCTTTGAGCATCTTCAACACTTCTTCACAAAATTCTATTCATCATCTCGTTACCACCTATCATTTGCTTAGAAAATCCCATACCAACATCAGGAACAAAACTATCAAGAGGTGTTTCAGATTGTTGCTCCACCTGTCTACTACTTATTGAGTCTTTTTATCTTTACCTCTCTTGTACCAATCGGGATACCTAACGTACTCAAAACAATGTTCAACTAAATGTGATGTTCTCTTACAATGAGTACATGGGTCATGAACTAGGTTTAAACTTCTTATCTTTTCTTTTAACTGCATACTGTTGCAACTTTACAATATAAGCCGAGTAATTATTTGAGCTAAGAAAATTCCCTAAGACCTATTTTTGCTTCTCAATTTGATAAATAAGATAATAGGATTTATTAATTGTAGGCAAAGGATCCGATGATAATATGTGGCTCTTTGCTCAAAAGATTCATTAAGTCCCCTTAAAAATTGCATAAGACGATTCCTATTTTCAATTTCTGTAAATTTTTCATGCAAATGACAAGCGCAAGAATTGAAAGGTCCACACTCAAACTCTAATAGCAAACTGATACAATTCAATTCGTCCCATAACTTTTTGAGCTTATTATAATACTCAATGACAGAAGAATTGCTTTGTCGAATATTCATGATATCATGTTGGATTTGATAAATTAGTGGAACATTTGTTTGACTATATCTTTCTACCACATCATCCCACAATTATTTGGCAGATTTCACATACATAATCCCTCAAATAATTCCTTTGTCATTGAATTCAGAATCCAACATCTTATCATATAATCACAACACACCATTTTTACAATTCAATTTTATTAGTTTATGGTTTGTTACAAGTCCTATCTATAAACCCTAGCTTTGATTTTGCACCCAAAGCTAATCTAATTGAAGAACACCAACTTAGGAAGTTTAATTTGCTGAAAATTAAAGAAGTAATTGCAATCCTTAGATGATTTGATCTTAACAAATAAAGTGGATCGCTATACTTTTGTTCGATAGATTTATTAACAGCAATCGTATATAATCACATTTGTTCAACAAATTGATTAACATTTGTTCGACAAATTGATTCAAAATCCAACATCTTATCATATAATCACAACACATCCATTTTTGCAATTCAATTTTATCAGTTTCTCGTTTGTTACAAGTCCCATCTATAAACCTTAGGTTTCATTTTGCTCCCAAAGCTAATCTAATTGAACGACTCCAACCTAGTAAGTTCAATTCGTTGAAAATTAAAGAAGTAATTGCAATCCCTAGATGATCTAATCCAAACAAATAAAGTGGATCGCTATACGTTTGTTCGATAGATTGATTAACACCAATTGTACTCAGTTTGGTCAAAAGAATAATAGAATAAAGGCAAAAATTCAATTAAACTGAAAAAATCACATGTGGAAATTTATTTAATAGAGAGTATGTTCGTGAAAAGTGAAAATGTTAATTAATGATTTTGTTATCAGCAGCGGACGCGAGATTATATGACCGAAAGGGTCGGACCTTAATTAAGTGAATCTTAAAATTATTTATCAATATTCATTCACTATTCCAATTATATTACATTTTATATATTTATGAGAATTTCATAATGATTTCAATGTGATATTTTTTAAAACTTCATGCAAAAAATAATTAAGAATATTTAGTGCATTTCATAAGAGATGTTATATATGTCACTTAAAAATTAATTATTGAATAAAAAATGTAGAGTGGATATCTGTATAAATTTTTTTTTAAAAAACAAATCATAAAATATATCTAGACAGGATATTTATTCGATACTTTGTGTTCATTTTTTAGTATTATATGTAGGAAAAATAACGTTACTAAATTAAATTATATAATTAATGTACAATATGATTGTTTTTAGCACAAATAAATCATAAAACATATGCGGATAGGATAGTTAATCAATAATTTATATACATCTAAATAACATTAATTGAAGAAAAAAGTTACCAAATCAAATTATATGATTAGTGTGCAATAAAATTCAATTGTAATATGAATAATAATAATTGTTATATGTGGTATACTTTGAATATAAAATAGTTATTAACAAGAATTTATTTAGTTTGATAATTTTATGACAGAAGAATTTAATTTTATTAGTTATTGTGAAAAAAAAAAGTAGAAAAGAAATACACACACACACATATATATAGCGAGAGAGAAAGAGCAATTAGTTAGTGTAATAAATGCATGTTGAAAAAATTAAACTACACTTAGTTTTGTGTAATAGTTCTCTTTTTATAATATACATATAACATTTTTTTTTTTAAAATTTAATTTTTCTAGAGTCTGCGATGTCGGGGCCCCGGATTCGCCCTATTTGTTATGTACAATATTTATACAATATAAAACTCTGTCACATGTTCAACAATACATGTGTGTAACAATACACGTGTGTAACAATATGCATGTAAATAATTTAACACCTCTCTACTTCCATGCCTACTATCAAGCCTACTGTTAATAGTAACTTAATCGTTGGATTTGTGGAGGTTGGAGAAGTCTTTCCAATAGCTCTATGTTTGGATGTTAAAATTTTGAGTAAACTCAATGACTTTATAATTTTATAATATATATTTACTTTATTGAAAATGATGCAAAATCATTTAGATATATATTTTAGTAGAATATAAATTTAAAGGTATAATTTTACATGTTCTATGCAATTTTATTTGTTTAGATTCTACATAGGTTGTTTTATATGTCTTTACTAGTAAGTGATTGAAAAGGTTATATAAACTTATAGTGGGTTTATCAACATAAAGAGTCGTTCTTCTACAAAAGCTACTATTCATAGAATTCTGGATTAGTGCTCCTTCACTGTATAAATATATATATATGTATTGCTCTTTTTTTTTTTCTTTTTTGCCATTATATGTGTGTGTGTGTGTGTGTGTCATCCCAGCTACATCTAGTGTTTTGTGGAAAATGTTATTGTATTTTTTTTTTATTCATAATTTTCCCCTTTTCCTTCTATTGATCATTGATTACTCTTGAACATAATAAAGAGAATTGAATAGGACAGTAGAAAAAAATACTTGATAGAATAATTCTATTATATTATGGTCATTATACACGATATTAGAAAAATTCCTATTAAAAGATTTTATTTCTATCTAGTTCTAATTTTTTTATACCATCAAATTTAAAAGACAAAAGTTTTAAGTTTTGTCCATTCTCATAAAGAAGGTTTTATCAAATTTCAAATGTATTTTATAAATATGGTATAATAACATTTGTCAAGTCTACAATTATAAAAAATTGTATAATCAAATGCTAACAACTTTAGCATTACAACATAATAGAGTTGGTTGTGTCTCGTCTTGGAAAAAAAAAAAAAAAACAAAGTGGTTGTTTATGATGTTGTTGTTTTCTATTAAATAAGACTACAAATAAAAAATGGAACCAAATCAAAAGCAAACCTTGTATTACACTTAACAAATTAAGTGGTGCTGAAATAATGTCCTTATGCCCAACAACATACCAAGCTAATCGAATTTAATCTTCTAGCATGATATCAAAATTTAAATGATAATAATTGTATGTGATGTATCGTGAAAAAGAGAGAGAGAGTAAAATATTACACATGCGTGAATGAATATTTAGAGTGAAGTCTTTAAAGAGGATACAATATTTTAATTATTCAAATAGAGATACGAGTATTTTTCTCATTGGTTCACGTGTCTTTTCGTTATTGAACCATGATATATATTTAGTTGATTATATCAGTATCACTTGTTAAACCAATTCATTCATTTAGATTTGATAACAAACTTGCTTTGTTTTGGCTCTAGCTCTTTGTTGTTTTGCTTCATAATTGTAGGCTATCTTCTTTTACAAACTTCCATATGGTATAGCAGCTCGATCAAGGTAATCTTAATCTATACATAATCATGAATAGTTTTGCTAGTTCCTTAAAGTCATCCATAGTAGATGTATCAATCATGGATCATTTCTATCTCTCAAGTTCAAATAACCTAACATGACAATCAAAACTTTCCTATTTCAATGGAAACAATTATCTAGATCGGAGTAGGTATTAGGATGGATTTAAGTGCAAAATTGAAGATCATTTTTATTGATGGCTCAATCATGAAATCAGATGAAGAATATTTAGACTTAAGTTAGATGGTAAGGTCGATTACATCATTGATCTGGCTTTTTTTAATTTAATGGTTAGTGAAACCACTCAAAGCTTCCCTTATATACTCAACCTGCTAATGAGCTTTGGGATGAGTAACCGAATACTATGGAGTCTCTAATGGACCATTGGTGTTTGAATAGGGTGGGAAATTAGTAATTTGAAACAAGATAATCAAGTTTAAGTGCTTATTATAGCAAATTTAAAAAGCTATTAGGATGAACTTCAACAAATATATGTAAAAAAAATAAACTAATGGTCTTCACATATGTATTCTTTTATTAGGCTATGT